>CM056389.1:35376625-35759633 GCA_029718625.1 Synaphobranchus kaupii | reverse complement strand
AAACATTGACTAATTTCTTTTCAGACGACTTGGAAGCACTACATCTACAGGCTGTCTCAGAGGAGATGAGCTGGGTAATGATTGGTCTCCTGTGAATGTGAAGTGAGCTGTATTATGCAGGTTGTTTGTCTCCGTGAGGTGGTCAGAGTTATGATTGGTTGGCTGCCTCTGTTAGGTGAGCTGTGTTATGATTGGTTGTCTGTTTCTGTGGTCAGATACACACCCCATGACAAAATAAACACAATCTGTCATGTCTGGGCTCTGGTCAGGATCAAGACAGAATAAATAGATCTTCATCTGTTAAGCTTTCTGAAACTGCCACCACCCGCAGACAGAAAGACCAACTATCATACTAACACACACATAAAAATACATGTGCAGTAACGTACACATGCATAGACTCATTAACAAACATATATACACACACACACACACCAACAGTCACATACACATACGTGTACACATACACACATTCAAAAGCACATTCACACACACACACACACACACACACACACACACACACACACACACACACACACACACAGACATACACACACCCTCACTCGACAGGCTTTGCGGAATCAAATTATCTTGTGACACGCACCAGTGCCATTGACCCACACAGCCCCCCCCCCCACCCCCCTCCCCCCCCCCCCCCAACCCCCATCCGCAACCCCTCCACCAGGTTGAAGGAGAGTGCGGTGGGATTTGTGTGTGACCATAGTTTGCTTTTCCTTTCCAGAAACAGCACAATGTGTGGCTTTATAATGACTTCCACGTTTCCTCTGGGGAGGCAGTCTAAACATTCCAGCATGGAAGGCAGCGGAGTGTTCACACGGCTTTCCTGCTCCCGCTCGCTCTCCTTTGCACTCAATCACCTCACTCTCCCTTTAATCCCTTTGCTTCTCCCTAATCAAACACACGTCTGCACAAACTTGGGGTTGGGATGAGACCGGTGACACATTGATCTCCAGATGTTCCGCAAACGCTCTTAGCGTGTCTGCCTTTGCCCGAGTGAAAATATGAACGGGGGAGCTTTTCCATAATGTGACCTGCCCAGATACAGTGGTGAGTAGAAACAATGAAAGGTTCTCTTAATGTGGCTCCTCACGTGGGCAAGGGCTCAACAAAAGTGACCGCCTAAATTTTTTAATTGAGACGTGTGGCACATAGCTGGGTATCAGGGTTTGGGGTCAATGCCCTTCCAATTCAGTCAATTCAGGAAACAAATTATAATTTATGTAATTAATTTAATAAAGTCTATAGTATTCATTGAGGATATAAATGTATCTCAAATTTTTTTTTCATTGGAGTTGAAAATGGAACTGACCCCAACTGGATTATGTAAATTGGCCTAAAGAGATTGGAACGCTCAAGCCAACATCATTTAGCCTGTTTAAAAATGGATTGCTGTCCACTTGATCTTTATTTCCTACATCCATATCAAATCCATCAATCTGCATGGAAGGTCAGTGGTACTCTATTACAGTCTTAACAGACCTGTAGTAAGACAGCAGTGATTGCATTTCAGAGACAATCTTAGAGAAATACTGAAAAGTATTGTAAATATATCATATTTAAAAAATATCAACAAAAAAATATATATATATAGGCAGCTATGAATATTATATAAATGATATACTGTATGATAATATTAAAGTGGAAAGAATTTGTATATTTGTCCATATATTGTGAAGTGTTGCCATATCTTCATAATACATTTTATTTCAATATGTTTTCAATATACCTCCATTTATGGAAAGGCAAACCTGCAGTGTTGTACATCAGCCACTTCTCTCAGCACTAAAGCCAATGTTCATACGCATGCAGAAAATGGGCCCTGGGTCTAGACAGGCAATATTGGAAAGCTCACATAACTGCCATCTGCTCACCTCTGCTAGACAGGGCAATAATGGTATTATTTGGAAGACAGTCATCTTTCAGGTTTATGAGTCCCCGCAGTCGGCTAACACGGAGAGACGGGGGGGGGGGGTGGGGGGGTGGGATAAGACGTGAGCGCACAGTGATGGGGCAGGGGGGCTCCAATCTATCCAGGTCACAGCACTGTAAGGGCGAACTCTCAAAATGTACAGGGTAGAGAGGTGAAAGAAGTGTGTGTGCGGGGGGCGCGGGCATTCTCAGTGTAAACCTAGCACAACAGGGACTAAATGTACTCTATAGAAGTTAAGAGCTGATTTTAGACTAAATGTTCGAGAGGCATTTATACAATGCGACCTCTAATAAAACATGGTCACTGAGAAAATGAAAAAGCTCATTTCCTCCTCCAGACATTGATCAGTTTGTAGAAGGCTGCCGAATATGTCCCTAAAGTGCTACACAGCCTGCCTCACTGCAGCTGTGGGTGAAAAGCAATTCGAAAGAAGGATACTGATTATCCTGTGAACCGGAGTAGTACCAGAAAACCGTATGCTTAACTTCATTTATTGTATTAGATTAGAATTGCAGTTTGTTTTCCCATGATTTTTTCCCCACAATTATCGACCCATGATTTCGTCTCCCAATCTGGAACGCCAACCTTGTATTTGGTAGGCCTGTCTCATCACTGCAACATCACTACAAACTGTTGGGTCCAGCTGTTGATCTTCCAGCATATTTAAAATCAGCACATTTCACCACTGTTTTGCATTCTTTTACAGCTGATCCTCATCTCGACTGCTTTGCCTCAGCAGACTGCTATAGTGCTGATTTGCACATGCTGATGGGCCGACGGTTGTGCTGCCGGCGGGGCGCTAGCGGACAGCTAGCGGACACAGAGTTTGCTGGCTGGGAATGAAGTGTGTGCTGTCTGCCTCTGCACCTTTCCTCTGCAGCTCACCTCAGTGGCATTTACAAATTTAGCACGTTAGCACAGGGGTTCCTAAAGTCTCTGAGCCCATGGCCCACTTAATGAGCCAAGACATTATATTTGGTAAAATAAATAGCATCTTCTCGATTTTTAGTGCAGTATGCCTACTATCTGTCACAAGTGCTGTGCTTAGTTTGACTGAATGTCAGTGGAAAGTCTTAAGTGTAATTACAGTCAGTAATTTATTTAATTAGATTTTTTTTCATGTGTGATCTTGTGACCCACCTCAGCTCTTCCCACCATTTGGGAACCAAATGATTTAGCAATCGAAAGTAAAGAGCCAGACTTGAATGCCCCGCCCTGTCCTGAATATACGGCTGCTAAAGACGTGCCATTTATGTGCCAGAAGCTGAGAAAAGACTGGGACTAACACAGGATCTGTCTGCAGTGCAAACAGACGCAGGCAAACAATCTGCTTGATTCACAATTGTCCAATTCCGCATAAACTAATCTCCAAGTTAGACACAAAAGAGCCTGCATTCCCTGTGTCTGCTAGTGTTGTCCATTCACTCCAAAAGTAAACACTTCTACAATGGAAGCTGTGCTCTGTGTAAAATTCAAACAGATAACAAATCCCTGCATTGTACATGAACAGCACCTAACCTCTCCAAGCTGAGTCCAGAAAAATAATGCACATGAGCCTCACACCTCTATATATACAGAAGACTCATGCAGAAAATGCCTTACACTGTGCATTACGCTGATGTTAGAACAGAACTGAGTAGTGTGATGATTTGTTTCATTAGCCCCTTTCACACACAGGCCTCCTATACGGAACAATCGATCGTGTCGAGTCTGTTCACACTTGTCATGATCATTCTGGATAGATTAGGCAAGGCAGGATGTCTACCCTCTGAAGCAATGCAGGACAAATATTAATGTTAAGTTAGTTCGCCAGATATTTTGCAGAGATGTAAATCCTACCAACACAACAAAGTTGAAATGTGATAGTTTTAAGATGGCTTATGGTAACAGCTTTAGCCAATATAGCTTAATTACCATGAATAGCTAACGTCAGATGAACACGGGAGGAATGGTTTATCAGCAAACAATATCAATACTTATATTCGCAGTTGTTTCCAGTAAAATACAACAAAAATAATTATGTTAGCCAAGTTAAATAGCTAGCTATACGTGCCATTGATATGTGGATGTAATGCTAGCCAGCTTGCTACATTGGGTAAAAAAGCAACTTAAAAGAACCTGAGACAGATGTATTGCATAACAAGAATTGTTAAGAGGGCAGATTCAGTATTATTATTATTATTATTCAGTATTATTAAAGAAATAGTGCCAAAGACAAGAGGCCTAGATAAGAGTGTCGTAACATTCGCAACATGAGTTTTTTTACCAAGGAATGTTGCCGCTTTGGTTCACACTAGAACTGTGGCGTACGATTTCCATAAATCTTACTAGGTCCTGACCACACAAATCGGAAGAATGTCTTACGTGGAAAATTGACTCCTACTCTTGTTCACACATGATTCCTACACTGAAAATTGCCAGAACATTTACGGGTTAAGATGCATGTGTGAAAGGGGCTATTGGTAATTACGATTTAATCGAGTCTGAATTAGTTGCTGATATTAAGGTAAAAACAAAAACCAGCAGAACCTCCAAATCTCTGGGCTGTCCAGGAACAGGGCTGAAGACACCCCTATTTTAGAGACCAGAAGAAAGCCTGGCCATGAAGGTATAGAAAGATGCTGTTGGTATCGTTGGTTTGCCCAACAGCAGCAGCTGCTGGTAACGGCTGCACACACACTTCCCTTTCCCTCTCTCCTCCATGCCGCATTTGCTGGAGATTTTAATCTCGCTTCTGAATTGTGCACCTCCCATACGGGCATCACCCACCCACACAAAGACCCATGTCTCAAGTGTGACACGAGGACCACCTCATCTCCTCATCTCATTACCATATGAATTGTATAAAGAGGGAAGAAATATCTGGTAGCAAAGAGAGAAGTGGGGGGGTCAAGACAAAGATGGAAAAAATAAAATCATGCATCTTCATTTCCTGGAGCCACAACTATGGTGTGCCAAATGTCAAATAAAACTGTTTATTTTTTCTCAGATTTAGCTTAAATATGGCATTTTCCTGAAGATTTATGCTAAATATGAGTCTTTTTCTCAGATTGCTATATAAACTTTAGTTCACATTTTCAGATTTAATTGATAGATCTCAGGCTCAGCATTTCCTAAATATTTAACCCCTTCACGTAGATCCTCGCCTACTTAGGTACTGTTCTGTTTAAGGCTTTATAACTTCAGGTGTGAGCATCAGAGCAATGGTTTAATTGCAGCAAGACATTGTACCATTTACACTACTAAGTAGATTAGTCTAATTTCACAATTTAGGTAAAAATAAAGTGCCACAAATGCAAAGAAATTTTGGCGAAAACAAATATTTTCCTTTTGTTTGCAATGAAATACTGAGAGCTACAAATGTAAAACAGATAAAACTATACCTGGATCAAACACTCATTGTCCACGAGTGTGCAGTGTGCACTGCTGTAAATCATAAAATAATCATATATTTAACTACAAATCAACTGTTTTGACTCATGAAACTCACTTCTGCATCATTCTCAAGTGAGAATTACTATCTTTCCATCAGTATAGGGGAACAGATATCTATGGATCCAAAAAGATATCCAACACCTGTCATAAAATGAATAAAATATTTTGTGTCCATTATAAAGCATATACACATCCATACTTACTTCAAGGAAAATTTTTTATTATCTAGCACATATGCACAGTAAATTTGAATGAGTATATTCCATTCCCTGAGTGACAAGTATTGCCCAGGGAGATACTACGCCATACACTGTATATTATGTACAATAAGTTTACAATAAAATACTGCTTTTCACTGCTTTTTTGGCATACAATCGGGCCATGGTTGGGTTTATCTTGTCGCTATGACAAGATGAAGAAATATATTTATGAACTCAGACAGACACTATTCTCCACTATGTCACGCATGGGTAGGTATAGTTGCAGGCGAGACTGGGTGGGGGGTTGCTTGTTAACTTGCTACGGGACAATTGTGACACTTAGAATCTCCTATTCGGCAGTTTAAAAAATCGTGTACTAATAACACAAACACAGAGTTTGTTGTTTCCACTCATAGTTTGGTTGCAGAAGAAATTAATATCCGAGTTCAGCAAAATCTCGGTGCCGGCACCATGGCCACAAGGGGATCTGAGCGAAGTGGTTAACCCTTTCATGCATGGAGTCCACTACAGTGGACAGGCTTTTCAAAGTGTATTTTAACATAGTGAAAAACATTTGTGATCTCCAAAAAATATCAGAGCAGATTCCTTGCACCTTTGCCTAAATTTTTATATGCTCCATCTTGTTACATTTTATTGGCTTTTCTAGTTTTGAAGTGAAGGTCAAAATGGCAGGTGGAGGTGGAAACATACAAACTCCCTCTGGTGTAGCTATGAAAACCTTCTATTCCTACAGAGCATGTTAAAAAAAGATTCTTATTAGGGAAGATGCAAGGAGCAGAATTAGTTATTGTAACAAAAAATTACCGTAGTTCTTGTATTGTATACGAAAAACCTGTGAGCCACTGAAGTGGACATCACGCATTAAGAGTTGTAATCTGCATGTGTGGTCTATGCTTTCAAGGGGCCATTTGGGGCACATTTCTGGGAAACACATGCGGAGTTTGATGTGAAAAAAATATTGCTCCGTATTGTAATAATTCATGCATGACAGGGTTAAGCTAAATCTGAGAAAGAAACAAGTGTTGTGTTTTACTTGACATTTGGCACCACATACACAACACATTTTCTGCATATGCACTACCATGCAAAAGTTTGGAATCACTGAGGCATTTTAAGAATTTGAAAGAAATTGATACTTTTATTCACCAAGGTAGCATTAAATTGATAAAGTCAAGACAAAGTATTTTTTTCTATTTCATTCTATTTCAACTTTTTGTAGCAATTGTAGCCATTTTAACACATAGTACCCCCAATTTACGGCATCAAAGTAATGAACATAAATTTGAATAAAGTCATCTTTAATATTTGGTTGCATATCTGCTGCATGCCATGACCTCCGGATGTCTGTGACCCAACAACATAAAAAAACTCGATATCTTATTTTCAGGTACTCTTACAAGTGGGTACTATAACGTCTCTGCATTTGAATGGATCTCTATGGGAATTGGGTGGTGGGACGAGATTAAGCTGTAATCTTAACACAGGGATATCACAGGAATATGATGGAACACATGGTCGGCTAAATGGCTGTCATCAACGGTCTGAGGTATCAAAAGAGCCTCACTCGTTTGATGGATAACTTGAAGGGTTTATTCTCCTGACATATTTTTCCATAGAGTTCAATAGGACAATTTGTCAGGAGAAACAACCCTTAAAGTTATCCATCCATATCTACTGCATATCTGGCAGCAGAGTGGAGGTTTGATGCTTGTTTGATACCTCAGACCCTTGATGACTTACAGCCATTTTACCAACTATGTATTCCATACTGGTCCAGCATAATTTACTGCTAAATCTAGTCCCACCTCCCAATTCCCAAATGCAGAGACATTATAGTATAGTACGCTTCTAAGAGTACCAGAAAATAAGATATCAAGAGTATTTTGATGTTGTTGGGTCACAAACATCAGGAAGTCATGGCATGCAAAGGATATGCGACCAAATATAAAAAATGATTCCTTTTTTCTATATATAAATGCAGGGGTTCCAATAATTGTGGCACACATGGTTTTGTTAAAAAATTTTATTACTTGATGAGGGATTTTTTTTCTCATAATAAATTTACTTCAATTAAAAGTTGGATTTTTCTAATTTTTTCAGTGTGAGATTAAGCTAATTCACCAAACGGTGAATTTCTTATAACCCTTTTTACTCATCTTTACCAGGGGTGCCAATAATAGTGGAGGGCACTGTATATATATATATATATATATATATATACATATACATACATATACATATACACATACACAGTACATATAGTTACAATAAGGGGCCACAAACAAATCCAGTAAATTCAGTCGCAGCGAAAGAAAGGTGATCGGCACAGGTAAGAACTTGCACACCTAACTCCATTCATGTGACCTCAGGTGTGCTACAGCTGAATAAAGATCTATTGTTTATGTGCAATGGCTTATCACCAGTTGTTTAATAATCAGTAAATGTATTACCCTTGTATGCCTCATTGTGAGTGGTCTAGTTTTAGTAAGACAGTCTTTTGAAAATGCTGATACATTTATGGTTTACGTGCACACCAGATTCCAAATAACAACCCTTATTCTGGTTATCGAAGTATTCTGATTATGCCGTTTACATGAACCAATCTTATTCCGGTACACATGGCTAGCTGAATATTCCATTTACATTCTTTGGTTTGCAATATTTTTTATGGTTAACACATTAAATGCATTACTTCTAAAACACAATTAATCACATTTTTTATTTTGGCTGTGGCAGTCCTCATAAGTGTCATCATCTATCTACCATCCTATCTTTAACCATTGTACTGTTATTAGGGTTTGAGCCCGAAGGGCTAAAACCCTATTGTTTTCCACTGGTTTTATTTATTTATTTATTTATTTTTTTCCTCAGTGTGCAATTCCCAGCTGACGGGGTTGTGTAGCGGTGATTCTCTAGCGGTTGCTACATGGGGGGAATTGAATTAGAATAGGGGTTCAATTGGTTACTAAATTGGGAGAAAAATGGTAAAAGTTGTTAAAAGTAAAAGTTGAAAGAAGAAAAATCAGGTGAAATGATGGTCACTTAATTTATTTAAGAATGTGCAGAGATTTTATAGGTAGGCTACTAGTAGGCTATGGAAGGGTGCTTATTCAGACACAGCATGACATGGTTATTAAGGCTGCAAAAGCTGAAAACATATTTGTAGGAGCCATATTTCAGTTAAAGGTAAAATGAAAAGGCAAATGTATACAATAGCTGGTGGGGCACATGGGTAATGTAAGATGGCATATTAGTAGCTTTGCTGCAAGACAATTTTTCAACTGTTTGCTTTGGATACTGTATCTTTACACTAGAAACTGATGGATGATACATAAAATAAATTAGAGGATAAAATACAGATTTAATTAGGAAACAAATAGGAAATTCAAAAATGGGAGACTAAAAATAAGTAAGTAAATTACTGAGATATTACACTTTATTTTTTAATAGAAAAATTGATTATTGCTTCAAATTAAAGAGAAGGGAGAGGTTTTAGTCTCACACCATGGTCTCTGGTTTGGTCATTCTGCTGTTGGCCGGTATAACTACTGCCTCCCATCGCAACCTACAGCATTCTGATATACCGGATCTACCAAGGCAAAAGTTAGCCACTCGAGTCAATGGACTACATTCACAAAAATTCCCTTAGACATACATTGTTTTTCAATGTTAAACAGGAAATATTCTTGTGATTTGTGTAGAATGTGTATCATTGCACAGCTGCATGTCATATTGCTTTTATATTCTTAAATGTCATATATACTTGAATTTCTTTAGGCTTTTAACGGCTCAAACCCCAAATTTAATCATTGGAATTCAAATTAATCGCATGCATTAACGTGAGGTAAATACACTGCTTTCAAGGTCTTCCAACTGTGTTTACTTTGTCCTGTGCTTCATGAGGGCTTTGTGCTTGCCGCAATATTTTTACAGCCTCTTCAGAATAAAAGTGATACTGACCCAAAGGAGAGTCAAAGGTCAGGAGAAACACAAAGACCTAGAGCCATGCACAACGCACCATTTCTATTAAAGAGAGTGTCAGTGAGTTGGAGGAGGATGACTCATCTCTGTCCTCTTTTAAATCACTTTTAAAAACTAATTTTTACAGGCTAGCGTTTATGTAATCACTATATTCCCAATTTTTTAATTGTTTTTCATCTCTTTTGCTATATTGTAATTTTAGGTTATCTAATTTGACTATAATTGCCCTGTTCTTACCTTGCTCCAGTTTTACTATGTCAGTATTGTCTCCGTTTTTAACATTTGTGTGTTTAAACTGTTTGTTTTTTATAACGTTTTGTGAAGCACTTGACGGGTGACAAACAGTAGAAAGTGCATCCCTGTTCTCTTGGTTCCTTTGCCTCTTCCTGTCGACACGGGGCGGTTGAACTGGCGTGACCCCGCCGCCACAACGGCACAATGACGACTTCCTGCCATTCTCAACCGCACTCCAGGGAGGGTTGGGGGGTGGGGTGGGGCAGGGTCTGTCTTGGATGTCTGTAGTATTTAAGACTACACTGTTACATTACATTTAGCAGACACTCTTATCCACAGCGATTTGCACAGCTTTCATTTTATACTATCCACCTGTAGAGCTGGATATTTCACTGAAGGAATTCAGGTAAAATATTTTGCCCAAGGGTATATCAGTAGTGCCCTACCTGGGACCTGCAACCTCTTGGCTATACACTCAGTTCCCTTACCATTATACGACCCTACACTGCCCCCCAATGTGACAGCACGGATCCCTGCCCTATACCAAAGGGTATAGTGAGTGTATCTCAAAACGTGTCTCTCTGAAAGTGAAGCAATAGTTTAAAAAAAAAAAAAGCCTGGTTAGCCTCTTCAGGATATAAGTGATACTGACACAGAGCAGTGTCAAAGGTCAGGAGAAACACAAAGACCTAGAGCCATGCACAATGCACCATTTCTTTTAAAGAGAGTGTCAGTGAGTTGGAGGAGGGAGACTTATCTTTTCACTCATGGTGGCAAAGAGTGCCCAGACCTTGTAACCGTGCACATCGCTGCCTTTTATGTCATTGGTGTACAGAATGGAAAAAAAAAAAAACTTGCAGCAAAAATATGTGTGCGACAGTGGCCTTAATCAATTCATTCAATTAATTATCCTGCAAAAAGAGGCTCATTTACTCATAAGTGACATATTTTTGACATATATTCAGAAAAATCTATTCTCATATACTCATATTTTTCATGGAATATTTTCTCCATCTTTACTGGTCAGACTGATGATATGAACAATATAAACAATATAAACACAAAAACAACATAATAAAAACAAGATCAATAAAAAATAACAATGATCATAAGCTAATTTGTGCATCAATAAAATGGAAGTTAAAAACATTTCAGGGAGGGAGTATAATGTATTTTCACGTACATCTGTATGCCTTCAGCTCAGAAACGCCAGCAGACTTCAAAAATAATTCTGCACTGAACCTATGAAAGTACTTAACCTTGATGGTTAATTGTATCTGAAATAAACACCCTTTTTTATAGAATATATTAAAAAAGCCTCATATATCCAGTATTTTAAATTACAATGTCAGGCCAAAGCCTCAGGCAATCTTTACTTAGTTGAACTGGAATTGGTGTCAGTTAAAAAACTTTGGCGTGGAAGAGCCTTTTTAAGAATCTATTTTAAAAACTTCGTGTATTTCAGGCAACCACAACGGAAAGCAGTACAAATGAACTCCCCAGGGCCTGTGGGCAGTGGGGCTGAAATGGCAGACAGTCGTGCAGACGCATTGAGTTGCGGAAGAACATTGGCCGACGCTCGCAGAGAATCGAAAGGACTTGAAACGAGTGTCAGGCCAAAGTGGCAGTAAATTGTGAGCCCCCTTCCCCAGGCCTTAAAAAAGAAACAAAAAACGAAAAAAAAACATGCCATTCTGATATCAAATCGCACTTGGACAGATTGACCCCATTTATCAGAGTTTATCGGGAGGAGGCTGGCTGGGGGAAGATAGGAGAGGGGTAGTTTAGAGAAGACTGAAAAACACTGACCTGACTCCCACATCATTAGCAACAGGCTTCATTCTCGACACTGCACTCCGGCTTGGCTGACTGGAAGAGGAAGGGCAGAACAGGGAGAGGGAGAGAGAGAAAGAAGGGAAGAGAGAGAGAAAATAATGAAATTCCATGTATCAGTAGAGTAACGCAAGCACACTAGATCAAAGCAAGAGATGCAGTAATGTCTACTCGGCATTCACATCTGCTCCAAACGTTGAGTGTAGACTGTGCCGTCAGGGCAATCTGTCAGTGTGTACCTCCTCTAACTGAAGGCCACTCACAAAACCGGGGCTCTGGGGGCTTTCGGAGAATGTTGAGCAGATCTTACATTAGCTTTTTTCTTGGAATATTCCAATGATCCCAATGATGTCATATATACATATTGTTTGTTGTTGTTTTAGTTTCAGTATCAAATGGGGAATATAATTCATAGATAGGCAGATAGTAATACCTGGAGTAATGGTTCACACATTTCTGGGGAGGAAGATTAAGGCGAGACACTGCAGGTGAATAGGGAAAAAAAATTAACTACAAGATATAATCATGAAACTTTACCAGTTGATTACTTACATTGTTACAATTCTTTTTTGTATTGGAAGTTCTTTTTAAAGTTACATTTAAATATGCAAATTAGGCAAGGCCTCATTAAATATGCGCTAATTTGCATATATTTAAAAACCAAAAATAGAAAAATTGGATAAAGCCAGGCTTAAAATCTTTATTTCATTTTGACAACATATTAGAGACTAAAGAAATTACAGAACAGATTTTGGATACATGCTTTTTTCATTTTATAAATGAGAAAATGCTATATACAGGTATAAAAAATGCATTTATTAACAAATCTTTCTGTAATAATCTTCAGAATATAGTTAAGAATGAACATGGAAAGTTTGTATGTAAGTGATCTAGAAGTTGAGATTTCTGGTTCAGAGTATTGAAAAAAACTCATTTTGAGAAAATGGCCGTTAAAGATATCTATTGTTAAGTTTAATATTTGCTGACTAGAAATCACTCTTTATAGCAACAATAACCCATTAAATCACATCCCCCAATGCCCTATTACACTACTGAACACATCTAAACTGTATATATACTTACTTGATTAGATATACTTGTTAATAAGTACAACTAAGCACAGGCATAGTCAAAGGGCCTTCCAGTTACTGCGCAACCCTTTTGTGCCACCTGTTTGTCTTTGTCATAATGTGATAATTGTCTTCGTCATAATTGTCAATTAAGATAATTTTTTATCTCCATTTATTAAAAAACTAAAAAAAATCTAAATCAAAATACATAGGTAAGAGCCAATGAGATTACAGCTAGGGTTACCAGATTTGCAGCTTAGCCAGAATGACCGGACAAACTGTGCACACTGTTAAACTGTGCGCTGTGAAATCATGCAATGATTGTGTGACAAAGTACTCTGGTTCTAGTAAGGCAATGGAACCTATAAAACAAAAGACAAGAAGTGGATGAAGGTCTTCTCTTCTTAGAATGGATGAAGATGCACGTTTCATTATAATTATTTTATCTTTTGACTACAGTCCACCCTACAGTCTGCCCTCCCTGCCACTAAAAGGAAAAGTATACTGTAACAATAAAACAAACTGGTGGCAATATTAATGAAGTACAATATGCTGAATTCATGAAATTGCACTTTATTATTCTGTGTTATGGGACGTATACAGTACAAATACAGTAAATAGATTGTTTTAAAATTTCTAATAGGCTTCTCTATCTCTACCCTGTTTACTATACAATACCATTATAGCCTACAGTAAATAAATAATTGTTTTACACTTTCTAATAGGCCTCTCTATCTCTACATTTTACTATACAGTACAAATATAGCCTACAGTAAATACATAATTGTTTTACACTTTCTAATAGGCCTCTCTATCTCTACATTTTACTATACAGTACAAATATAGCCTATAGTAAATGCATAGATTGTTTTACACTTTCTAATGGGCTTCTCTGTCTCTACCCTGTTTACTATACAATACAAATAATAGCCTACAGTAAATAAATAGATTGTTTTACACTTTCTAATAGGCTTCTCTATCTCTACATTTTACTATACAGTACAAATATAGCCTACAGTAAATACATATTGTTTTACACTTTCTAATAGGCTTCTCTATCTCTACCCTGTTTACCTGTCACTCTCCTGTCGTGTCTCTGATATGTCTTCAAGTGTAGTGATGGAATACCTAACACTTTACTAATTTTCCTTAGCGCAGCATATCCAAGCCCTAAAGGTGAGGATGAAAACACGCTTTTTCTGTATCCATTTTCTTGCGATTTGCATTCGCTACACTCCAGCAACAGACTGCTACAAAACCCTTGGTTTTGGGGATCTATGTTTATATGTAGACCGTTCCCCATGCAATTTGGACATAGCAATTCATCCAGCAGCTCATTTAAACGCGACACGTGCATTATAAGCCACTGTTGTGTGACCGGCCTGTCATCTATTTTCGGATCACCTTTCCCCATCCCCTGAATTTTGCGTTTTGACGCACAGACAGCTAGTGACTCGCTACTGACAAGCTCGTTGTCATCTTTACGATCACATGTAGTTCCCTTGCTTCTTCTGGCAGTAAGTAATTGCTCACGTCTCTTTTGTGTCGCTTTTGCACGGCTTTTCGGTGTTTTGCCCATTTTGATCACGACTTTACATTCGCCAAACTTTTGTTTCACCACTTCATTATTTGCCGCGTTAAGCTAACACGGAAGTTGCCGAACACATCACGTGATGCGTTTTAGCGAATCAGAACGCCAGAAATGGCCTTCAGACAATGGGATTTCGCATTTTGTATTAAAGCACCCTTCGTCTTTACACAAATATTCGTCACTGCAAAGGAAATGACCATATTTGGATCAGCTACTGTTCGGCTACAGAAAATGAGCTTTCCAATGATAGGTAACACTACATTGTTTTACCAAACGTCGCGGAACTATAGCTCACTCAAAAATGCTAACATTCGATCAAGTTAGGATAAAATTTCTGGACCTAAGTAGACAAAATACAGTAAAATAAACAAATTTCTGTGCAGTCTGGACATTTTTATGATATCATGTTAAAGAAGACATGTTATAGAAGCAAAATAACCAAAAATCTCAAAATTGATGAGTGGATGCAAAAACGTCATTTCTCCCTGCCGTGTCTCGCCTTAAATACACAACCCCCTGCCATGCTCAAATAAAATTAAAATAAAAAGTAAAAAAGATGAGTAGCATAATTACTACAAAAGTAAAAGGTTAAAGGTCAAATGTAAAAACTACAGTATAAAAATATGAAAAAAGGGATTTATGTAGGCATTAGAGTAAATGTGACTGAAATAATCTCATATCAAAAGCCTGCAAATGGGTGTGGTCCCAGCAGACAACATTATGGCCTGACCTGACCTTGACCCATGGAAGGGGGTAAATGAGGAGTGGCTGAGAATGTTTCTTAATGTTGAATACGATTATTATGTAAATGATCATTGTTTCCACATACTGACGGCAGTCCGAATCGTGTCCAAATCTGGGTAGCGGTACAGAAATCCTTCTGCAGGCTTGCTTAGGTTCATCAATGCAGGGCTGGAGCTCACAGTGTAAATAATGAAGAGTGACGACATCTCGCCGGTGAATAAAACGTCTCTGTTTGATCTATGGTGTAAATTACAGGCAGAGGGGGCTACAGACACATCTAGTCCTCCGCTGCCCTGGTCTTCTGTTTTTATTATCACTCTGCCTGCCGGGCCCTTTATGAAGCAGTTTCCACAGAACAAAGACCCATCAATCTCACCCTCTTCTCTGTCTGCCCACTATCCACCCATAGCCCTACCGCTCCATTCTCTCAGCCCCTCATCAGCCTGTCAGCCATATCACATCATTTTTCTTCAGAAATGAAGGTGACAGGACAGACTGTGGGGGGGGGAGGTGTGATGGGGTGGAGAGTTATGAGAAGCTGGAATCATTATCTAAACATCTGCAAAATGGAACATACCGCAAACATATTGAAATGACACATATGATTAAGCTATTGCAACAATTCAAAATATATAGGCAAATGTACAATTATTGCCCCTTTCAGATATTGCAACTCTTTTCTTAAATACACGGTGCAGATCTGTTATCTGCTGTTATCATTATATTTTCAAAGAAAGTCTGCATGTTCACAATATATTGCAGAAGACCACATTTCCACAAGAGTCTCATCTCTTTGGAGTGGTGGTGATCAGTCGGCACTGGGATGAGGAACTTTTGGGATGAGTTGATTGGCAACAGGCTGCTGGGACAGACCTGTTTCCAGTCCTAGGTGGGCCAATATCACAGGAATAACAGAGCAATTAGAGAGCGGTCCTGGCCTATCAGAACCATCACAAAAATATGAGTGCTATAAAGAGTCCTAGCCCATCAGAAATTCAAATAAGATATACTTAATAAGATATTGCAACCCTTCACAATATATGGACAAAGTCCACATATTTGCAGGATATTGCAGTATATTTCTCTCTTGTAAAGGCAGTCTGTCCTATCAAAATACCTTATAAGTATTCTGTAAACAAAGTTCTGAAAGCATCAACGAGTTGTATATTTTTCCATACATTGTGAAGTCGTCGTAATGTCTTGATGATGTTTTTTATTGCAATATGCATCCAATTTATTTCATTTCTCTAAGTGGTACCCTTGCATAGGTTTCACTGATGACTTTGTCACTATAGTTTCTGATGACATAAACCTTCCCAACCACTGGCTTGCTGCATCCAGTGGGTTAGAGCCAGGGTCCAAAATGAACAGACCCAAGCGCCAACGGCAGGTAAAACTTGTCTTTGGCGGATGAATAAAATGGGGTAACCCGCCAAGCTGGCCGGTAACTTTTTTTTCAAACTGTAAATTTTTTTCAAAATGTTTGACTTAAACCGCTACATTTCCAGGGCTGAGACGATGTGGGAATGATGATATGACCCTCACTGTCCACAGTATTCACTCACAGATCTAACAGGCCTGTGCTTGGCTGTTTGGCAGTGCAGTTTCTCTCTTGAATTCTTCGTCAGTTGAACTCTGTTTTCTCTTTCTTCTTGTGTAAAGAACTTCGCTAATTTTTATGAAGAAGAAAAAAACAAGGATAGGAGACGCCTTTTTTTTGAAAGTTGGTGTTATAACGGCATATCATAGTATAATCTCCACTCTGCTGTTGAGTTGTGGCACACTTGGAGGCCTATTTTTACGGATGCAGTGTTTGCCCCAGGTTTGGAGGTCATCTGTGGCAGCATGATGTGTTGTATAATATCTTATAGGCAGCTGGGGTAACGGAAGCAGTGACACTTAGTTGATGATATAATTAATGTCATTTAAATAGCTATCATGGACCGGACGGTGGGGGGGTGGGAGCTAAACAGGGGGTTGGAGATTGTGGTCGCAGACCGGGGAGATACACTTTTTCTTTATAATTGGAGATAAAGACAAAAGTTGCTTTCCGTTGCCTTGTCAATGTTGTGGATTTCTGCAGTCATTCATCTGTGATGACTGTACATCTCCAAACACTCCTCTCCAAAATAAATCCTGTTATTGACCGCCTTTTTATTTAGTGGCAGCCGTGCTGATACTGTGGCAGTGCATCACAGAGTCAATGTAGGGGAAACACAGGGACAGTAGAGGGCAGGGTCTAGAGAACAGAGATGTTAGCGCAGACTTGTCTGAGGATGAGTTAATACAGTGTTAATTGCTCAAAAGGCAAGACATTTTGAATAAAAGCTGTAAAGCTGATCTTCTTTCTTTATAATTGTCTCTTTAAATCTAAATATGAAATAGCATACTAAAAACTTCTAGTTGGTAAATTTTAGTTTACCTGCGCTTGGCAGGTGAGCGAAAAAGAGGGGAAGAAGTAGAGTATAATGTGACCTGGACGGCCATTTGTGTTCAGTGTTGGCCTCTCCCCCACCTCATTTCAGAAGCCGCTCAACAGTTTGTCAGTTTCAGTCATCAGTACGCAGACTTTCATTATAAGCAAAAAAAAGCTATCTAAAAAGAAGAAATAGTAGTAGTGAATCACATATGACAAAAGTAATCAGTTCTGGATGTATGGAATGCTACTATGCAGGCTATCACGATGTTAGCCTACAATTGCTGATGATGAGAAACTTATGCTCTTTCTCAAGACATGCAATGAAGCCAATACATATATTTCAGGTGTTCAGAAAGGGATGGGAACAGTAAAAGTAACTGAACATGCCACGTGAACATCTTCAAGGTAATGAAAAGGAATTGGCCTTCCATTCCTGCCTACAAATATAAATAGTGCTAACAGTGCTGATGTCATGCCATGCTATTGATTTGTTACATCATGAGAGTCAAGCTATAAGCTGTTCATTTCCCTAGGCATTTTTGCATGAAGCAGTACACCAAGCTGTCAACTGAAGAATACAGCGGCTCAGACATTGGATACACTTTGCTGCATGTCTTCTTCATCTCACTTATAACGATTTAATTTTTAGTGAAAACAAACATGTAAATTCACAAGTTTTCAGGATGGAAAATTTTCACGGTTAAAGCTATTTCGCACTACATCAGTGTGTCTGCTCGACAGCTAAATGTAAATTTAATTATCAACTGTCATAATTAATTAAAGTCTGTGTGACAGCAGTTCAGCCAACTGTTCATTTCTGAAACCAACACAGACTCAATATTTTCTCTTGTGTTTTACCAGAGAAAAATATGAAATTAATTAACCCCATCTCATGGTTTTTGACGATTTCTTCCCTTGCGGTCGTTTTTCTAGGTAGCCACGCGAGGCGCTGCCCTTTTAGTGGATGTTTGCTCCGCCCCGTCTTTGTCGCGGAGCTTCTCTCAGCATCCACACCTGTGCATGGTTACCTCGGAGCTATTTAAGCCCACGTTTCCTTCATTCTGGGCTTCTGTATTGTTTTGTGTTTGGTGTTTCGTATTATTTTTTGCCTTTGTTTGCCTTAGCCGGTATGGTTAGGTCTAGGCTCTGTAGGAGACCTCCTTGCTCCATTAGGTTTTATTGGAGTAATGCGGGACTTGCCTTTGTGCATGTAGCTATTAGGACTCTTCTTCCTTGGCTCTTTTCTGTCGCCGCTTCCTGGTCTTTCCTTTCTTTCTTTGCCTAGACCTGTTGCCTTTTCTGTCTCTCGATCCTCTCTCTGTCTGCTTTCTTCCTTGAAAGCGAGAGGAGTCTTTGTTTGTGGTTATATTTATATAGTCATTTCTTACTGAGAGACAGGGCGTTTATCATACTGAGAGGCAGGGCTTATCTATACTGAGAGGCAGGGCGTGTATTTTTTACTAGGCTTGCGTTAGTCATTGATCCGGCAAATGTCCAGAACAGCTGTTCTGTTCGTCCTTCGGTACCAGTCTCCTTACTGGGAGACTGGGCAATTTTGTTTGGAACTGTAGTTCTGTTCGCCTTTCGGTTCGTCTCTCCTTACAGGGAGACCGGGCGATTTCGTTGACATGTTTGCGTGTGACTGCGAGCCTATTAAAGTAGCCATGGATCTCTGTTCCTTTCGCCTTCTCGTTACCTTCCCCCTTATTGAGATGTAGGGCCATTACTTTTAGCATGTTTTGCGTTTGGCACACTGCCGGTAGAGTTTAGGACACGGAGGCTCTTCCCTTCTATTCCTGCAGCAAGCAGTACGCTCCGTTTAGAGCTAGGGAGTTATTTTTCGCTTGTCGCGTTCCCCCTTTATTTAGATCTAATTTATGTTCCTTTGTTTGTGTTACCTCCAAGGCAGCTCCCTCTCTCATTTCACATTAGCATCTCGTTGTTCACTGTTTTGTATACTGTTTGGGTATTCAGTGTTGTTAGATCATTGTGTTTACCGAGCTTGAGATTCTTTGCTCTCGTGTGACGTTCGCCCGGTTATACGGGTCGATTTCCTAGTTCCCTTAGTATTTCCCTCCAGTCGAGAGTGGAAGCTAGGTTATTTGAGTTTGTCGTTTATATTCCCTGAAATATGGGGTCTCTCCGTCTCAGTGGCTCTTAGAGCTTTTTTCGAATCCCTTCGCTGCGTGTGGTCCCTTCGAACCTCACACGTCATGCCCCCTTACACCCCATACCTGTACTGGCCCATATTCAGCCGGAAGTGGTTTAGTTTATTTGCATTTATTGCATTTTTTTTACTGTGAAATTTTTAAATAATTGCGTCACACAATATACTGTTTGAAAGTGTTAAAACTCACGATTCTATCTCTATAAACTATTTTACGATCACAATTTTATTTTATTTATACAAAACAAAACTCAATCAAAATGATGACTCTGTACTTTCCATGTGTTCCACGGAAATACACAGAATAACGAATAACAGTAAAGTCTGTATCCTTATCCCAACAAAAAAAATTATCTTTTCGGCAAGGAAAAAAAAACACACACTTCCACTGTTTGAGCGTTTGTTACTTTGTTTCAGTAATACTTCAGTAATTCTGGCTCTTGGAAAACAAACTCCCAAAGGTTACTTTACAGAAGAGGGGCATTGATCAGTAACCATTTTATTTTTTGGGCTTGTGTTCAAAAAATGTTGTGCTAGAGAAGGGGTTAACTTAATACTTTGACAGTAGATTTTTATGATCAAAAAATTTTTCTGGGACAAGGAAACCCTTTGGGGTCCCCCTGAACCCTGTCTTTGCTATGTTACCTTATGTTATGGAAAATGACAATTTAAAAAAAATACAATATATACATTTTAATTGTTTTTTCTTTATTTACTTATTTCCTCCATTTTGGGATGATTCTTGTGAATTCGGTTGATCCAGTTTCAAGCAGAGTGTCTGCTATCCAATGGTCAAAATGGAGAACTACACATAATTATGATTAGAAATGCAATGTGTTATTTCCTTTTTCCAATCCCATGAGGTAACATCTTGCTTGCTCCATGCTGGACTGATAGGACACTTGAAAATGTGGGTATTGCAGTTTCTAGCAGAGTTGTGCAGGTGGATATTACCTCCCGAAGCAGCCTAGGTTATCCACTGTGAACATGTCACAGGCAAAAGTGATGAGGTAAAACTGCTTTATGAAGAAAAATAATTTAAAAAACAAGCAGGGGGAAACATACTCACCAGGTCCCACCCTGTCCTCTACACACTATCTCCTTGGTCCAGCAGCTGAACCAGTTTCTTGAGTTTAGTTTAAGACACCAACCCGAAACATAACTGCAGAGCCCAGCTTTTACAGCATCCGTAAATCTCATATAACAAAAGCGTAGTGTGCAGTAAGTAGGCAGGTCATGAATTTCTGCTGTTCTGCTTGGCTCCAAGAACTTTAAAAGATTGACAGTTATCTGAGCTACTTCCCAGAAAAAAAATCCAGCCTGCATTTGGATGTGTTTTGGGCAGAAAGAATGAGACTGAAGGCTCTATTTTCAAAGTCAAGGCTCAACTATCAAGCTCTAGCGGTAACGCAAGAATCTGGCGAATTAAGAAGTGTCCAACTGATTAAGAGACAAGAAGCAGTAACCCAGTTGAGATTAATAAATTACCTGTGGGTGTGGTGTACATTTGGTTTCATTGTGGCCAATCACATTGGTTGCTTACTTTCTCTTTACTTCCACTTCATCAAGGATATGTGTTGATTAAAATTGTTTATAGACTAATATTTTGAGTTTACCAGACTATTTAAGAGACAAAATCCTTATTCCCCACTTCAGTTATGTTTCACTGATGCACTTGCTCCGCAATCAACAGTCCAGCCAACCAAACCCATAATAAATCCTAATTAGCATAGGCAATTATGCCTCATCAATATAAAGATCATACAAAAGGTAGAGCATTAAATTGATATAAACCTTTTTTCATTTATAGGAAACCTAAATACTATGAAAATTAGACAAAGGAGTATGTCCCAGCACTATTGCTAAAGAATACAATTAGGAAAAATAATGTTTTTTATATAAATAATCGAGTTGTAGCGGAATACAAGATGCACTCATGGCTATATTCAAAGAATTAAAAATATGTTATTACCCAACTAGAATATTTACACAGTCGACATGTTCAAATGTTGAGGCAAGGTCTGATATAATAATGTCATTCAAGTTAGAAGCAATATATTTTCCATGGGTAGTGCTGAATGTTTCAGAAGACTCCATGTAAAGTGCTGATGTACACCATTTGAACAAGAACAATGGCTCATGCAAGTCGAGCTCACAAAAATATTTCAAATATGTATGACAGCCACTTCTGATCATTAGACCAATGCTGGCTAATGAAGTGGATGCCTTCTCAGGGTGGTACACTTTAAGCATTTTGATGTGACAGAAGCCTTGGGAACCAGAAAGTTCCTTGTAATGTTACTGCCAAGGAACAATGCAATGTACAGGTGGAAGAGAGCCAGGGCTAGCCATACCAATACTCCACACATCCTCTGCCACCACCTTACCACAGGAAACACAGGGATGAGGAATGCAAGCCCACAGTGTACAATTAACACCTTTTCTTCTACCACTGAAATCCAATATCAACAAAGAAGCCTGTAGTGCATTGTTTTCTCTCAAACCGGAAGCTTCGCATCGATATTGCACGTCTGAGTTTGGGTTTAAACTGCTACATGGGGAGTTACTCTGCTCTTGCGTCATATGAAGCAATAAATATGTAAGGTCATAAACCTTTACAGTCCAAGTATTATTGTTTGGTACAGACAGGACTTCCATCTTTATCTCAGTGTAATAAGGAAATATATGTTATACTCATGACTGATGTGTAATGTATTTACACTATTCCATGCCTGCTTATGAGTGGATCACATTAGTATTAGTATTGGCAGCTAGGAGCTATCCACAAGGGCGCATTGTGCACAAGATGCCAATATTCACGTCAGTTGCTGGTCACAAAGAAAACATATATTTGTAAAATAAAAATATGAGCTTTAACTGCAGTGTTAATAAGTCAGCTAGCTACTGCCACAGGCAAAAGCCACAAGAAAAGTTTGTGAAGTGCATATACAGTTTTGTGAACTGTTTGAGCAAGCTAGCTAGTCACTGGCATTGTACTGCAGCTAGCTACAGTAGCAAACTACTGGTAGCAATGGCCTGGCTAGAACTAGCTAGCTTTAGCTTAGTCCCCAATTTCATGTTTGCCCTTCAAAAGGAAAAGAAAGTATCTTTGTGAAAGGCCTTCCTGTTATATAAAAGAAAGGAACCATTGCCAAAAGCTGGTAAAGGTTTGGAGTTTGAGAAATATACCAGCCTTGGACTTCACTATGTTTGTGGCACTCTGCATATTGAATGCTTCTATTTTTTTTTTTTTTTTTTCATTGACACAAGGCGTAACTTTTAAAAAACAAACAGTAAGTCAAATGACCCTTGACTCCCAAACCTTTCACAAAAATGGACAGCATTTCGCTGCATGTAATACAATAGCTGGCTCTCCAATCTTGCCAAAACAAAACAGTTCACGAGCTGCCAAACATAAACCTGTTCACATAACATTGGACATTGAATGCCTTAGCTTACACAACAAAAACATTGCATTATATTTAAAAAATATACTGTAATATATTGAATAATATATGTGAAAATATGGAGGCACTCAAAATATATTTCCCAAGATATGCCAACATTGTCCTTTTTATTAACATATTTCCCAATACATACTAATATTGTTCTTTTAATAAATAGTACATTTCCCAATATATGCCAATATTGTCCTTTTTATTATAATACATTCTCTGAAACCAATCTAGAAAAGGTATCTCAGGGATACTTTTTCAGTGGTGGTGTGCTCATGCGGAAGTGGAGGCCACTGAATCTCACGACAATCATTTCACTGGTCATTTAGGAATAAATAAGGCATATGACCATATTGTGTGAAATTTCTACAGGCCTGATCTCAAACAAGATTTTAATACAATAGCTATTAAGGTATTGTTGTCTCATATGTGAACTTTCAGTCAAACCTAAGCAAGCTCTTTCCCCAGTACCATTGAAACCAATTCCGGCAATCAGAGAACTGTTTGAGAGGGTGATTGAGTTGGTCCCTTACCTCGTACAAAGCCTAGCAACCAGTTCTTGTTAACGATTATGTGTGCCTCTACTCATTTCCCCAAGGCAATGCCATTACGGAAAATAACAGCTCCAGTGAATGTGAAAGCACTGCTTAGATTCTTTTAGTTGTTTGGACTTTGAAAAATTGTACAATCGGATCGAGGTTCCAACTTTATGTCAAGGTTGTTTGCTCAAGCTCTTCAACAGCTGATTGGTTGAGCCTGCTCCCAACAATATTCTTGACGATGTCTCTAACTTTCGTTTCAAGTTGCACTGAGCATGTGAATTGGCAACATCTAATCTGGAAGTGGCCCAGAAGAAAATGAAAACTCGTTTTGATTGCTGTGCTAAGACTCGATCGTTTGTGCCCGGCAATCAAGGCATGGTTCTGTTGCCTATGGTGGATTCTGCATTCTACATGTTGAAAGCATACTGTGAGTATGCACCTGACTTGAGTCCTGGACAGGTTGGAAAACTGAAGCACGCCAGCAGAACCTGCCCGTGGAATGAAGATTGAGGAGCTGTCCAATGCTGAAGTTCTGACAGCTGTCAATCTCCCTTGTGTGCTCTCTACGCCCATTTATGTCAACATAATACCTCCCTCTCTGAGCCAGACCAGGATGGACTGACTGCACCCACTTAGGATGTGATTGAGAGTATGTTGCATAATTCGGAGATGTTGGCGCATCTTGAATCACATCTTGGTCATTAACTTGTTGCTGAACGCTCAGATATCATTGTTCTAATCCAGTTTTATTGATGTGCCTAGCCATGCTCATTTAAAAGAGCATGACATCGATGTTGACAATTCTCCACCGATTAAATAACATGCCTACAGGTTTCATCCACAGAATCACTCACAATTACAAAAAGAGGTTGCTTATATGTCACAACATAACAGCTTTAGCGCTTGGAGTTCACTGTGTTCACTGTTCAGTAAGCCTGATGGTACATTTCAGTTTTGAACCGATTATAGGAGGGTGGATGCGGTGACAAAACCAGATTGTTTTCCTATGCCCCAAATGGATGACTTTGTGGATTAGGTGGGCCAAGTATCACCTGAGCCCGATAAAACTGGGCCCCAAGTTTGTCATTTAATATCGGGCTCGGTTTGCATCGCCCATAGACAGTAAAAAGTTTGTAGCTACTACTGTGATACCCTGCTCAAATACGGTAGATTTTTTTGGGGGGCTTTCGTTGTCAGAGCCTAGTGTTTGTGTATGGGCTTGATGATGTTGTGACCCAGCCAAATAGGCTACGTACATTTATTTTTTTTAAATTGTAATATGCTTCTAGTTTTCTCAAATTCTCTTCATTTATAAGCTAATGTAGGCTATTTGGTAGCAGGGCGATCATTTTGATTTGTGCATGCATCAGCAGCATTATGGCAGATAATCACATGCAGCAGGGTGCATCTACTGTTCTGAGGCACTTATTAAATTCGGGTTCAAACCGTGTCGGGTTTAAATCGGGTTGGGCTTTCAAAATTCTGCAACACGGGGATCTGGTCGGGCTCGGGCTGAAAAGGATGCGGGTTCATGTAGGGTTGGCCTGAAATCTTTGGGCCCACTTCAAGCTTTACATTATGCAAAGGATGTGCTTTGCCTTGTCTGTTCTGTAATGATGTCTCTGTACGCACTTACTGTACGTCGCTTTGGATAAAAGCGTCTGCTAAATAAATGTAATGTAATGTAATGTAATTAGCAGGTGCCCTAATCTGCTCGGGCAAAAGAAATTTCAGCTTTTGTGACCCATGTCGCTTTACTACAGTATTCACTAATGTCTTGTTTGAAAATGCACTGGTACTTTTCAGAGACGGGTTAATTAGGTAATTTCTTGATTTCCTGGTTGTAAGGCCTATCTTGATGATTTGGTTGTGGTACGTGCCTCATGGCCTGAACCCATTAAACAAATAGAAGAACTCTTTCAGCAGTTGTCTAATGCTAACCTCGACTGTGATCTATTTAGTAAAGAGTGGCACAAAACAACCTAAAGTGTGTACATAGAGAGAACGTGAACTGACGTTTCACTGTGGGTCTGACAATCAGGTTTCTCCAGAGCCTTTCCACTCAAAAACTCAGCTGTCAAAACATCCACTGCCACGATCCCTTCCTGGGATCAGCGAGTTCAACTCTGAAGTGAGCTTTAGCCCCCTTGTCTATTTGCCCTTGAGCAAAAACCGGTTTTTGAGCTTCGTTTTTGAGCACAGCTCAGTCTCACGTGTTACTACAGAAAAAATCTGTTGAAACCAGCATTGAACAGTCACAGTCACGTCTGCCCTAAGGTAGGACTGCAGCCCAGGGAGATTATCTCCTTCATCAATCTCAGGTTTCTCTATTTACTTTGCATCTTTTAAAGCCAGAATTCTTAAAGGGAAGTCCAGAGTAATGGCATACTGCTGTTTTGGCCTCATCGAGTAAGGGGCTACTACTGATTACTTCCCCACTTTCCCGGTAATCCTTTACAGTATGCATTTGTCTTTAGGGGTGGATTCGGGCTGTTTTTAGGCATAATTTACACATACCTGCAGTATTTTGGGGGGAGAGGGTTCAAAGCTGTCTCTGTCATGATTTTCAATGGCACGTCCAACTCTGCAGCAGCTCCCTCACTGATCCAGGCAGCATTGCGTGGTCATAACACTTGGATTTTTCCAATCTTGCGGTAGGAGGGTATGGTACACTTACACGTTGGTAGAAAAAACATAACCTATATATCCACATTTCTACAAGTAGGAGCAGCCCCATTAAAATGTAGCTGACATTGTTTTGAGGACAAACTGCAGATTGTTTCACAACATGAGATCTACAATGCCAACATTATACCTGCAGGGAAGATACATACAGTATATAGGCTTCATCTTGCAATGATTCCATAAACTTATCTGTGGGATCTACTCATTAAATGTTGCATCATGCTGTAAGTTACTGTAATTCATTCAGATTTATTATCAATTCTGGATATGAGATTCCTTATCTCAAAGTCTCATACATCTTTATCATCAAGAAAAGACAAATGCTAAACACAAAATAAACTGAGCACGGTCCTTTGGATCAGGCAGCAGACATTTTAATGCATGGCTACAGGCCTTCCATTTCAACTAAAATGTCCCATTTGCTGGCTTTCAGCTTTGTGTTACACACTCCTGAACTCTCACTCTCAGACCATGCTCAAAATATGGCACTGATGTTAGCGAAATAACCTTGTGCAACCACTGAAACGTTTCCAGTGAACCAAGCACAAAGCTTAGCACATCGTTCAGTATGTACTTTGACCAAACGCTTTTAGGCTCGTAGCTGTATTTAGACTTGTCTACACCCCTCTATCCCTCGTTGTTTGTTTGTTCTCCTTTGGTCTTTGTCTTATTCTCACCATCTTTCCCTGTTTTTCTTTCCCTCCTTCCCTCTCTTTCTCTCAGACGTTATTTTTACTCTGCCTTTCATTTTCTGTTCTCCCAGTTTACCAGTTACTTCTCTCCCTTCTCTTATTACCTAGTTCTACCTCCACTGTCTTTTGCCTCCTCATATACCCCTTGTACTCAGTTGGTGAGGAACTGCAGGATCTCTCTCTCTCTCTCTCTCTCTCTCTCTCTCTCTCTCTCATTATTCCTGACAGCCGCCATTTCAGGACTTGGCAGTTCTTGCCACTGTGCTGAAAATGTCTGCAGCCTTCTCTGCAGAAAAAAAAGTTCTCCTGCCTCAGAGTCAGGCAATGAGCTTCTTATTCCCTTCTTTAAAACCCCACGCAGGCACCAAGCACACAAAGAGATTCATCGGAGCACAAAGTTAGTTGCTATAGAGTGAAAACGAAGGAACAAACGGCAAGGGGTAACAGATATAAATTGTTTGTGTGTCTGCCGCTCTCTCCTATTTGTCAAAATGATTCAAAGGGGCAGCATATTGACTGTTACAGTGTAAATGTTGCTACGTCTGGCCCTCCCCGCTACTCCCTGTCACTAGCTACTAGGCTGGTTTGCACCATATCTAGGCATTGCCATGGATACAGAGTTTGGGTCTAGTAGCAGAGGTCATTCATCATGCACATGTACCCTTTCCAACCCAGGCTGGGGTTTAGGGGCCACGGCAGGACTGCCCCATGATCGATGCCTCCGTTGCAACTGTGGTAACAGTATACTGAATGCTAATTGGGCAGACACAGAGCGCCATTAACCACAAGCATGAGCAGATGAAAACAATACAAAGCAAAATCAAAAAAGACGAAAACACACCTCTTCAATAGCACATATTCCATCGTAGCTTTGCTTAACTCTAGTCATGGTTTTCCAGCCATGTAAAATGTGCATACTGTAAGTTGTTTAATGTACAGCCTTCTGTCAAATGCTTTAATTCTAAATTGCAAAAAATGTTTGAGGTGTGGAGAAAGGAAGGTTTGGGGCTATAAAACTAGGATTTGCACATGTGAGGGTTACATCCTCCTTCAACGTGTAGGCTCTCTTGTGCACTCAAGAGACACTCTCTGTGCCCACTCCATTGCATTTACATTACTTTTAGGCATTTAACAGACACCCTTGTCCAGAGACACACAGCTTACATTACATTACATACTCATTTACATGTTTTACATACAATCCATTTACAGCTGGAGCAATTCGGATTAAGTACTTGTGTCAAAGGTACAACGGCAGTGTCCATTACTGGGAATCAAACCTAAAAGCTCTGAGTAGAGTTCAAAGCCAAGTTCAATAACTCACCTCAACAGAACATCCAGCCCCCCAACTACAGTAGCCCAGGCACATCCAATACTAAAGTTATACTGAAGTTAACAATAAATAAATAATCACAGTACCACTTAATTTCCTTTTAATCCATGAATATGTTTTCTACAGTATTAATCACAAGTGATGTCACTCTCCTGACGCAGTCACGCTATGATGCAATATGAGCTGGTCAGTGTACATAAAATTCTGTTATCAAGAGTAGAAAATCATTCAGCGCATTAGGAAAAAATGGATAGAGACCATTATTTGTATCCCAACGGAAAACAGCAAAGCAACCACACAGCATTGCCTACATGTGACCCTAGCTGCCAGACACTGTCTGAGAGATGTGTGTGAAGGGAGAGAGATAAAGAGCGATAGAGAGAGAGAGAAAGGGGAGGGTGGACAAAGAGGGAGAGAGCAACCCCCCCCCCCCCCCCCCCCAGAACATGTACAGAGGCTTCTCTTTATACTGCCAATCGTGGAAGGGATTTCAACTGCTGTTTTACGAGGGGCTGGGCCTACCTGACTGGCTGACAGGTTCACCCCAGCTGCCTGGCCTCCATATCTGTCCAGACAGCAGCCAGCAGCCAGCAGCCGTCCTGTAAATGGCTTTAATGGCTCGTCAGCTCATAAAACACACACAAAGATATCCACCAGTACTGGCACACTGGGCCTCTCACATTCCCCCCTCCTTGAATACCTCCACAGAGATAATTTAGTCAGTCAGGTCACACCTGGGTTTGCTTAATGTCAAAGCAGCACTGTAAGTTTGATTTACAAGCATTGCTCCACCACCATTTTGTTGACCAGGCACAGCCTTGGTCCTGTAATTGTTTGGCTGACATGTTTTGCTCTAGGCTGTGTGAATGTCGAACACGTTTTGTCCCAGAATTTGAACAATAGCACCAGTATCACATTGAGATAAGGGTATAGGTCAAGTTACAGGGACAGATATAGGAAATGTGTCTTAGAGAGGAAACACATTACCAAGCAAAGGCAATGGGCCTCATTCATCATTTATGCGTACGTTCAAATATGATCGTAAGTGTTCGTACAACCATTTTTACACAAATATCCGGATTTATCTAAATAAACGTGGGGGTACAGCATGATGAAATTTCCTGACAGCTCTTGACTTTGCGTAGACTATTTTCCAGTGGTGAGACAGTGACATTGCATGCAATGAGCGCACAATAGTTGTGCGGCCTAATTCATGAAAAAAGACCTTGGGCTCTATCTTGACGATCTTAGCGCTTGGTCTAAACGCATGGCGCAAAGTGAATTTAGGGCGTGTCCAAGTCCACTTTTGCCAGTGAGACGGCGTGTTTTTTTAGCGCTAAGCACAGCGCAACGTGCAAATGGGCTGAACCTAGTCTCTTCATTATAGGTGTGTCTTGGGCGCAACATGTAATAAACCAATCAAAATGTCATATTCTATTCCCTTTAAAAGGCCGCTTTTCCACCTTGGCGGAATGCTTATATGATGGTGAAACAGACATGCTCGTGTGTGTAGTGCGGGCAAGTAATAGACTATAGGGATCAATAATATGATCAATATTATTCGGACAAACCATTATGATGCATTTTGATATACACAATAATAAT
Organism: Synaphobranchus kaupii; assembly: GCA_029718625.1. Taxonomy (NCBI): domain Eukaryota; kingdom Metazoa; phylum Chordata; class Actinopteri; order Anguilliformes; family Synaphobranchidae; genus Synaphobranchus; species Synaphobranchus kaupii. The sequence continues at coordinate 35,729,675 of CM056389.1, read as the reverse complement.
CTTTAACATTAGGGTTTAACACCGGCACAGGTTGGAGGTTTCTTCCAACCATGGGTTCCCTCGGCAGATTCCCAATGCTTTTTTCCCCCATAGGGATTTTCAGGTTTTGCCAAATATAAGGTCTGTGGTTAATATAAGCCAAAAATATTTTCACGTTTTGTTAATCAAGATAATCCCCACAAAAAAACACACTTTTTGTGATTTTTGAACCACACACGCAATTAATATAAATTTTATATAACGCTATGCTAAAGTGAACTACATTACTACAGCAATTGGTCGCAATCCGACAACATCACTCACCACCACTGAACAGTTTTCCGAGCCTGCCGTCCTCCCACGTTCAACTAGGACCCACTAGGGAATGCTTTGTAGCCTATTTGCTACCTCCTGGAGCAAAGCAAAATCCAGAGCTGCCAAGACTGCTTATATAGGCCTACATATGTGATTTAGGCTTGTCCGTTCTGATGTCACAGGTTGCAGGTTTTTTTGGGTTGTTTTCAAAAAAATCTGGGCGCTACTATAGTTCAAAGACATTATAATATTAATTTAGCTATTCCACTCCCTCCCATTTGTTTGGGCGTGTTATTGATGGTAAGGTTGATTAACTTTGTCTCCCGAGTCTAATTTGGCAACACTGCCATGTTTGGCAATGCTGGGTTAGCTAGCTAGCAAGCTTGCGATAGCTCATGGCAAGTCGTTTTAACATTTAGCTGGCAAGCTAACGATAGCTCATGGCAAGTCCTTTTAACATTTAACTAGCAAGCTAACGATAGCTCATGGCAAGTCGTTTTAACATTTAGCTAGCAAGCTAACAATAGCTTATGGCAATCCATTTTAATTTAAGTTATTCGACTTCCATTGCTACCTTAAATTAGTCCGAACTAGCTGTCCAATGGAGTATGGTGTGTCTGTAGACCGGAGACTTGGAGTGGGCGAGGTTACGGTCACTCACTTTCTGGTCCAACCAATCAGAAGGCTGGAATTATGTGTCATTCAAATGTTAACCCGACCAGTCACCGTCTAGAATCAGCTGTCAATTACTTTTTTGTTTGTCAAGGCTTGATGCAAAAACGATAACGAAACTGCTAGAATCCCACAGAGTGTAACAGATGGTGAATGTGAAATAAATTATGGACATGTGTAGCTAGGCTACATGATCCAGACTTCACATCACCTGTAGACCAACTGAAGTTGCAGGCTACAATGCAAATTTTACTCAGTATTGAGAAAGTGGTTGCTAAGACCGTGTAGCTATGGTATTTGTCATTGGTGCTGCATCCTCTTCCTCCAAGTTTAAATGACCACAAGTCTACATGTTGATACTAATAGTGATAATGCAGGGCTATGCAGTCATGTTTGATGTTTACGGTTTCAATTAAAGCCACCATCCGCAACTCAATATGACAATATAGCCTAAAAAAAAAAGGAGGAGGTTATTGTAAAATCACAGTTTGACACTTTTGTTGTAGGATATTGAGTGTGTACTGTGATGTTTTGTATACCTTTTTTCTTTTACCTTTAGATGCACCAAAGTATAGGCTAAATATGAAGTCATTTTTTAAAAATGGTATTCGTTTTTGCAGATGTATATTTTGGTATTTACTTGTCATTACACCATTCCAACGAGATGGGTGCCATTATAGCGGTCTACAAGTTTTAATAGCCTATATTAATATTGGTTTATGAGTCATGTCTTCATTCAATTCTGTAAAGTAGCCTACTTAAAATGGCATAATCAATAGCTATATGTATGCAATTCGTTCTTATTTTTTACTTCCCTGCATAGAAAAGTCACAAAGTGACTAAAACCCTGATTTTTCATCAGAAATAAATACTGTTCTGAAGAGTACAACATTGTGTTTGTGCCGCTTAAAGCAGCTTTCAGACATTTAATCAAGGTTGTCCTTTTTTATCCCAGCGGTTACAGTTGTAGCCAAAAAATACTGTTGTACATCTCAGTCTCTACTCTTGAGATTTAACCACAAATGTGTCCTACAGAATTACTTAAGATTGACTGGGTAGAGCAAGCAGTTGTGACAAATTTGACAGAATATGTTAGCTAAAGGTGCAGTTTAAAATGGACACTCCCTTTGTTTATCTATTTCAACATTAAAAATAAGTATTCTGTTTTAAAAAAATATATAATTATCATTATCTGTGTGCAATATAATATTGATTAATATTGATTATTTTGCCTTAATGATGACACTAATAAATACAGTAAATCTCAGTTTTTTAACCATAGGCTATCGAAAAATCCTTATGCACAGCGAATCCCGGGGACTGTAGCCTAGGCTATTTGAAAAACAATACACTGCACAAGGTTTAGAACTTTTTTCAGTCAAAACCATTCTATTTACTGACAGGCTGTAGGCCTAGATAAAGTGAACTGTATTGCAATGACATCTGAAGCGCATTTTCAGAACTCAAATGTCCGTCTATTGCAGTGCGAGAGTTTTCCATTGAATGACAATTCACGCATTAGGTGTAAATGACAATTCATGCATTAGGCTTGATATACAATGCCCTCCACTATTATTGGCACCCCTGGTAAAGATGAGTAAAAAGGGTTATAAAAAATTCACCGTTTGGTGAATTAGCTTAATCTCACACTGAAAAAAATTTGAAAAATTCTAACTTTAATTGACGTAAATTTATTATGAGAAAAGAATCCCTCATCAAGAAATAATTATTTTTAAGGAAACTACGTGTGCCACAATTATTGCCACCCCTGCATTTATATATAGAATAAAGTAATAATTTTTTAATATTTGGTTGCATATCCTTTGCATGCCATGACTTCCTGATGTCTGTGACCCAACAACATCAAAAGACTCTTGATATCTTATTTTCTGGTACTCTTACAAGCGATACTATAACGTCTCTGCATTTGAATGGATCTCTATGGGAATTGGGGGGTGGGACTATATTTAGCTGTAAATTATGCTGGAACAGTATGGAACACATGGTTGGCTAAATGGCTCTAAAGTCATCAAGGGTTTGACGTATCAAACAAGCCTCAAACCATCACTCTGCTGCCAGAAATACAGTAGATATGGATGGATAACTTTAAGGGTTTCTTCTCCTGACTTATTTTTCCATAGAGTTCAATAGGAAAATTTGTCAACCCTTAAAGTGATCCATCTATATCTACTGCATATCTGGCAGCAGAGTGATGGTTTGAGGCTCGTTTGATAATCTTCAAACGAGGAATTATTGGCAAATATAGGCTAAATCATAGCTTGATCCAGGATAATTGCGAATATGTAACCTTAAACGTACCTTCGCACATCGCCTGGATGTTGATGGATGGGCTGAAAGCTATTTAATGCGGCATTTCCCTTCTGTTGGGAGCATTTGGAGTTAACAGGTGAAAAACAAAAAATGTGCTCTTTGGAAAACATAGGTTATGTGAGCCTAAAAATCAGGTTTCGCCTTAAATGATAAGCTTATTGTAAGAAACTGATTTGAAATATACAATATATTGAATAAATGTATTGATTAAGATTTAGAAATATTTTTATTGCCAAATACACAAATTATTCCATCTTTGGTCTCTTTAGGATATGTCAGAATTTAAGCAACAGAATGCATTGTCAGCAAAAAATACAATATATTCAATATATTGTCATGTACCAGATGATATTATTTATGTATTATTCAGTGAATTACAGTATGTATCAATAGTACCAAAAGTCATATCCAAAAAGGCATAACACATTTAGAAAAGGGGCTAAAAATATTGGCCCACCGTAATTAATTCTTTATAAAGAAAATTCTCAAAAATAACAGTTAAAATACAAGGAATGAGCTCTAAAGCATGCCAAACTTCTGTTTGTTTCCAGGAAATATATGTATAAATACATAAACTAGTGTGGCCTTATACAGCTATTCATGTTTTATGCATCTAGGTTAATTTAGGGTTTCTTGACCAGACAGATGATTCAGCCTAATGTCAATGTGTAATCTACACACTGCACAGATACTGTTTAAAAAACCCATACAGTACATACTGTACCATGGAAAAGAGGTTGAACCAACTTGCACAAATCACCACGCCTGACTAAACAGTTGTAAATCTCAGGGCAGCAGAGACTTATCAGAAATGCTCTGATGCCCATCCAAACGTAGTGATGGGGAGAGGGGAGGAGCCACGGACCTAAGCTTCAGAGGACGACATGAGCCGAAGGCCGTAAATCCAGGGAGAGAGACAGAGAGTGGGACATAGATAAAGCGAGAAAGACAGGGAGAGAGATAGAATTCAGTTTTATGTCCCTTTATTTACATTAAGTTGCATTACGGTTTTTGTATTCACAATTTATTTACAAACCTTCAACCATTAATCCATGGCAGTCTTTGTTCTAAAAGGAGTCCATAAAACATTACAATTTAAATAAATACTTTAAAACAATTAAAAATAACTACAAATTTGAAACCACTAAAAACCATTCCTTAACATACCACCCTTGTCCAGTATAATTTGTTTAAAACAAGTCATAAAACCCAACCTCGTCCACATGACACATTGCATCATTAAGATACCAAATCCTCTTGAACCCATTGAGGTAATAAACATCTTCTACCCAAAGACATTCAGAGACTGTGCTCCTCAAAACAAGCACTGAATCTGTCACAGCCCTTCTTGGATCTTATTTCTATGTGTGTTCCTGTCCAATAATTGCCCCAACAAAAAGATCAGACTTTTTGCCACCCTCTTCCTCCTGCCACTACCCCACCACTGCGTCAATGCAAACCAGTGGGAAAGCAGGACCTTCTTTCGGCTGGCCCGATTCAGCTCCCATTGCTTCACCGTGCTTCAGCCCTGACTCCACTATGAGCTTCACCACCTGCGGCACTCCAACCGGCAGCTTCCACCCACTTCATCTGGGCTAGTTTAGTCAGACCTGCCGTTATGAAATGGTCCCCTAAGCAAGTCAGAGGAGGCAGTTTCAACAGTGGGCTATTAAACAGTAGGCCCTCACAGTGTGAGTCCAGCCCATGCCCTCAGTGCCCAGGCATAGAGCTCTGTGAGACCCAGTGTATCTGCTCACCCCTATTCCATTAGGAACGGGTGCAGGTCCAGCCTCAAACCACCTGCTCTTCTCAGCAGCGCACAGGCGGATTTTTTCCAGCTTATGCCAGCACGGTACAGGAGCCTCTGAGTTTTTCTCTGAATCACTGAGCCCAAGCCTTTCCTCTCACAGGGGCAGATCTGCTGCCCTGAGCCAGTGCTGCTGCCCTGACCAAAAACTCCAACAAAAGCTTTTTGAATAGTTCTCAGGAACCCTCAACCATCAACACTGCTAGCATGTGCCACAGTGCTGAAGCTATCCGATGATTTAAGTGTTTAATCATTCTCGCTTCCCAGCTAGACTACCTTACCTGGCGACCTGGAAGGGGGCCTTTCTCTCCATAGCCCACAGAGCAATGCCTCACCCTTTTGCCAGTTTACCTTGGTTAAGGAGACCTGATAATAGGTCTAGATACACGTTTTCCTGATCCATCACCTCCATATGAGTATAGGCTGAAACAAATTTCAGTGTTGCACAAGAACCCTGCACAAGATGACGAACCCTCCAACAACACTAGAATAATACAGAAAATGACGTTTTTATCAGGTGCCCATTATGCACACCAGAGAGAGAGAGAGAGAGAGAGAGAGAGAGAGAGAGAGAGAGAGAGAGAGGGAGAGAGCCCCAAAGACAGTGCACAGTGACCTCATATTGGGTCACCAGCAGGCAGAGAACAAGCTCACTGTAGCCAGCATGTGTGTACGAGGGGTGGCATTGGAAATAACCCCTGGCTTACATATATTCACTGGGCAGATTTGGACAGCTGGGAGTGCTGTTAAGATTTTACCTTTTCCCTAGGCACTGTAAGAGCTGTTTGTCTATCAGTTTATGTCTATCACTGTTGACAAAAGACAGGATGGATTCATAGATTCATACCGTTTACTAGGATTGTCGTGGTGTTACCGTTTTGACACCGGTGTTACTTCCCTCTAAAATGGGAAGTAATGGTGTGTACTGCCACCAAAAGCCAATTCAGCTTTTTTTTGTTACTGCTAACAAACTGTCTGAATGTGGAACTCGTTGGAAATCATGTGTCTGGTCAACCTCTCGTTAGCCTAGACACTCAACCCCATGTGCTTCAAGGCCACCACCATCATTCCAGTACCGAAGAAGTCTCCTGTGTCCTGCCTGAATGACTACCGTCCCATTGCACTGATGCCCATAGTCAAGAAGTGCTTCGAAAGGCTGGTCATGCACCAGATCAAATCCAGTCTCCCCTCCAGTTTGCATATCGTCCTAACCGCTGCACCGAGGACGCAATAACCTCTGCTCTTCACCCAGCTCTGTTCCACTTGGAGAGAAAAGACACATGTCAGGATTCTGTTTATTGACTTGAGCTCAGCTTTCAACACGATCATCCCACAGCACCTCACCGCTAAGCTGACCCAGCTGGGCCTCAGCACCTCCCTCTGTAACTGGGTTCTGCACTTCTTCACGGGGAGGCCACAGTCAGTCAAGATCGGCGGCAACACCTCCAGCTCCATCACACTGAGCACCGGCGCTCCACAGGGCTGCGTGCTCAGCCCGCTGCTGTTCACACTGCTGACCTACGGCTGCACTGCAAAATCCAGCTCCAACAGTATCGTCAAGTTTGCCGCCGACACAACTGTGGTGGGTCTCATCAGCAACAACGACGAGGCTGCATACAGAGAGGTGGACTAACTAGCCATGTGGTGCAAGGACAACAACGTCTCCCTAAACATAGGGTAAACAAAGGAGATCATCATTGACTTCAGAAAGGCCCGGACTGACCACTCCCTGCTGACCATCGATGGCACTGCCGTAGAGATGGTGAACAGCACAAAGTTCCTGGGAGTGCACATCGAGGAAGACCTCACCTGGTCCTCACACGTGACAGCACTCGCGAAGAGGGCCCACCAGCGTCTCCACTTCCTGCAGCGACCGAAGAAGACGAACCTCCTCCCACCCATCCTTAGCACATTCTCGAGAGGCACTATAGAGAGCGTCCTGAGCAACTGCATCACTGTCTGGCACGGGAATTGTAAGGCACCCTGCAACGGTAGTGAACACAGCAGGGAAGATCATCGGCACCTCTCTCCCATCCATTCAGGAGATCTATCAGTCACGATGCACCCGCAGGGCCATGAGCATCGTGCGTGACCCCCGTCCACCCCTCCCACAGTCTCTCCACCCTCCTGTTATCCAGTAGAAGGTACCGGAGCATCCGTGCTAAATCTGTCAGACTGTGCAATAGCTTTTTCCCCCAGGCTGTGAGGATCCTCAACAGCCTGAGCCCCTGTACCATCCACTCATCCACTCCACGAACAGTTATAAGTTATAAGGACTGTACATGCCACTTCAACAAAGGACTGCACTTGTCACTTTAAAATCTGCTGCACTACACACTGTGCTCACAAACACCTCACTGTACATACTGTCTACTGCTGCTATGCTGAATATTGCTGTTTTTGTGTCTTGCGTTGCTTTGTTTTTTCTGATGATATATATTTTATACTTATATTATTATCTTCTTTTCTTTATATACTTTCTTACACATTTTATTTTAGACTATATGTTACGTGTTCTGTCTTGCACTGGTGCACTGAGTAACGATGTTTCGTTCCCTGTATGTCGTGCATATGTGGAATGACAATAAAACTTGACTTGACTTGAGATTCCACTTCGGTTTCTCCATAAAATGGGCCTGGCTCGTCAGAACAGTGTTGTTTGTGAAGCACATTCAATTCATCCATGAGTATGTTGTATCCTGTGCTGTCTGATTCACGTCTTTCCAGTGACAACATGCAAATTTCCATATTTTTCTGCGGAGCATCCTTTCGTGTGGTTGCATGTAATGCCACACCCTTTGCCCCAGTGCTCAGCTGTGTATCTGCCTAGCTGGTTCACCATTTCTTCAAATACGCTCATCTCCCTGTAGACGGCTCGGTGTGCAGAAACAATGTTACAGTCCCTCTATTGCAGCTCAGCAGAAAATTCAGAAAGTTGCTGCAAAGCGCCACACATCAGGCTAAGATTATTTACAAAGGAACAAGACGACAAGTGCTGGGCCAGACCTGAGTAACCTTGACAAGACAAGTTGTCTCTTGTGTCACTTTCGGCTGCAGAGGTGAAGTGTTGATATAGAGCGGAGTACGATTTTCATACTGCTTCGACAGTCCGCAAGCTCGAGGCTACCCACCTCGTATCTAAAATCCTGCAGATTTTGTAGATCATGACCGTCAGCGCACACACTTTAAGCTCGATACATTTTTTTTCTGATGTACTATGAAGCATATAGAGTTTGTCCATCAACACTTATAGTTCCCATTTCATTGACAACGTTACAGCAAGCTCTAACCTGTGAGCAGAGCAGTGCCACTCTATGATGTCTGCTCACAACCCCGCTTTTGTGTCCGAACATTATGGATGTGCCATCACGTGTAACGCCAATGAGGCATTTGGTGAGAAAGTCCTCACTTAAATTCAACTCTGCTAATAAACAAAAACAGTAGTGCTAGCTAATATCTGGCATGGCTCATATGTGACCTAATTTATGTCTTTTTTCATGAAGTAGTTTCAATGTAGTGAACTACTTTTTAAAAGTAGCTTTAGTTAGGTTAACTACTTTTCTCTTATTGGTAGCTGTGCTGTAGCTTAATTACTACCACTGTTGAGTAACTGGCAGCTACATTTTCGTAGTAGCTTCGCCAACACTGGTTATCCTACAGTAGACTAGTATTCTAATTGTGGCACACTGACAGCCTATGTAGCATATTCCCTAGAATCCCCACCAATCAACAAACAGATATGCAATGTTAAATCAACAGATACTGACGATTTTATCAGATTTATTTTATGTAGGCCTTCTGCTCAGATATGTGAGCAACACTTTATGTGTAATTTGTAATGTAGGCCTAATTATAGGCTTATTAATTTAATGGCAATGTTCTGGCCCACGACTATAACTTGAAAAGAATGTGCCCAGAGGCCGAACTTAGTTGCCCAGAGACTGTAGTGTGTGAAAATCCCAGTAGAGCAGCTGTTTCTGAGATGCTGGAAGCACCAATTCTGGAACCAACAATCATAACACGGTCAAAGTCACTTAGATCACACGTCTTACCCATTCTAATGTTTGGTCAAACAACTACTAAACCTCTGCATCATGTCTGGATGCTTTATATATTGAGTTTCAGCCACACGATTTGCTGTTTGGAGGAGTAGGCTATTTGCATTAATGAGGATGTGTACCTAATAATGTGGACACTTATATACAGTATACAGTGAGCACCATAATTCATTGGACAGTGACACATATTTTGTTATTTTGGTTCTGTACTCTAGTTTGAAAGGATACAATGACAATGATAATATTTGGTCGCATATCCTTTGCATGCCATGACGTCCTGATGTCTGTGATCCAACAACGTCAAAAGACTCTTGATATCTTATTTTCTGGTACTCTTACAAGCGATACTATAACTTCTCTGCATTTGAATGGATCTCTATGGGAATTGGGGGGTGGGACTAGATTTAGCTGTAAATTATGATGGAATAGTACGGAATACATGGTTCCATGTATCCAATACATGGATAACTTCCTTAGTAAGATAAAAGAGATTATTCATCAGAAGTCAGTTACTCATAATATTGCCTAACCATTTAAATGCATGTGCTCTGAGGAGCTTGAATAGACAGACAGGCAGGTGTTTAGAGGAGATCAGATATTATTGTAATCTACAGTAGATCACGCTTCCTCACACTTACCAAGTACACCTGCATACATGACTGAACAAAGGAAGTCCACAATATCACCTTGTGCAACTGGATATTGGGGATTTGTTAGGAGCAGGTGGGGGAGGGGTACCAACCGAGATTAAAGCTGAAGTCTAAACAGCCCCCTACACTGAGCAATGTGTTGAAAGCATATTGAGAGAGAGAGGAGGGAGTGCCTTAACGAAATGCCGCTCAGGTAATTACACTTGCAGTGTGATCTGGCACACACTTCAACCTGTCATTAGCTCCTGAGGCTCAGCACATAGCTGCGGGAAGAGGGGGAGGTGTTGGGGCGGGTTCAAGCAGGTACAGCTGTCAGACGCTCAGTGCTAGAGCCCTGCTATGTATGCTGTCAGCCCAAAACCGGCCTGAGCCCAGCACATCTAAACCTCACACTACCTGTTGCGGCCCAAACCAAATGTACAAAAAACTATTATTATTTATTCAGAGATTATTGAGAAGCGCTCACACATAAGGATTGCTTTAGCTATTTTGCCATTTTCTGATTCTCCTATTTAGTAATTTTCGTCCACAAACACTGTGGAGGAATTTAGAGGATGGACAATTCCAAGTCCAACGACAACTTAAACACACACATCATGGTCAGCTGCAGGTTGACATTTCACCATCAGCTTTTGCGAACATCCGTGAATTTTGGTCTGGGGGCTCCTGAAATCGCAGGTTTATTTGTGGCTTGCTCTACCTAAATAAGTCACAATGACCCCAAAACTCATTTTGAGTTTTATTGGGAGATCTGCAACATTACATTTCGTGTGTCATCAAGTATGTTTTTTTTTTAGAAAAAAAGGCTTCAAAGTTTTTAATGAAGGCTTCAAAGAGATATTTAATTCAATAACCTGTCAAACGCAACATATTAACATGAAATCTGTATCATTGAATGCCTAAATACATAGATAGGTAGATAGGCTTTATAGATAGACGACAGGCAGCTATATCTGATGGTACCGAGTATTATGTGAATGTAATGCAATGTGCGTATATCCATTTAATCACGACAACATTGAAGCTCTACAGATGCAGTTTTATTTATTTACTTATTTTATTTTTAAATTGTAATGGCAAAATGCTGGTATTGACATGGAGAACTACACCGGTGTAGGCTTGTGCACCGTATGTCACTGGTTAAACCGAACACCGCGAAAAGCCTACTGTTTACAGCAAATTCTGACCCTACCATCTACATGTTGCAGCAGGCAACATTTTTCCAATCATCAATCGTCCAGGAGTGCGATTCCCAAAAGAGTCGCTGTGTGACTATGATCGCAAGTTCCGTTGGGAGAACCGTCGTTTGGTGTTCCTGAAAACCGTAGTCCGGACGAACATTTGCAAACACAATAGCAAAGTTGTGTGGTTGGAATTACAGCTCTCGACCTGTAGTTAGAAGCATAGTTCCTTGTTCATTCCTCCTGATTATGTCATCAATTCCCACAGTTTGATTCCAAAAAGTGAGGTTTTGTGAATAACAATGCCTTAAAATATGTTTTTTTTTCAGTGAATCTGTTAGTTACAACAGGATCTTGTTGTCAAAACAGTTTTGTGTTTATAGGTGTCGTATTTATGGAAGTAATTATTTTTCTCAGTTTGCATACTAGTTTCTGTTTTCTTCCAGCAATAACTAGGCTTGATTAATTTGTAAGAAAAAATATAAATCAGTGTCGGGGATGCTGAGTTCCTAAATAAGGATTCTACACCAGCAAACATAATGGTTTGACTATTCAAGTTGACATGCTTAGAAAATTTCTAAACATGGATTAATGTAGGCTACCTAACTTAAGAGCGTGAACATCCATACTTTGCAGAGGATGCTTTTTTTATTAGGCTTTTTTAAATAATTTTTTTAGGAGCTTTAGAAGTTTAAGCTAACAAGTTATTTTCTGGACTTATAAGCTGACAAGGTTTTGAAAACAAAGGCGTAGTTACAACCAAACATTTAATGAACAAAAGTCGTATGTTCAGTGTAATGTCCTTTTGAAATAATAAAACTGAGAAATATAAACAGAATATCAGGGACCAAACATTTGTCTAGCTGTCACTATCCATTTCTATACGGACTTCATAATGAACAATATTTTCCACTTCCTACTAGTTGTACTGATGTTGCAGATCAAAATAAAAAGGTCAGTTCAAAACTGCTAATTTATATGAATAACAAAACCCTTCTGTCAAAAAACATAGGCTATGCCAGTAGAGGCAGTAATGAGTTATGGTCGACAGCAGATGGCTTTAAATTATCAGTGATTGGTAGGTGCATTTTTATCATATTTCACTCACAAGACAAACCCAAAGCCAACGCGAGCCTGAGGCATAGATGCTAAAATAGGCCTAGCCTGACCTGAACCTGACATATAGCATTTGGGCACATCGCACAGGTAGCAGAGTTCTACTCAAGGCCGCTGTGCTTTGTCATTGGCCATGAATCATTTACTTTCCTTCCACCACACAAGCAGGCACAGCAGAATGAAGTGGAAAGAGGGAGGTCAGAGTAAAGAACAAAGCAGAGATGGAGGTCATGCTAGGGGAACATGTGGAGGGCTGGCTGCCTGCTGATTCGTCAACACTCTGTTAAGGCTCACTCTTTATGGGCGGAGCCTCTGTCACTCCAATCCCCAGGACCTGCATGTCCTTCTGACTCCTCCCCCTCCGCTCTCCCCTCTCCCAGGGCAGCCATTAGCATGAGTCAGTTGTACATTTATTTGTTTCTAATGGTGGTGTTGCAGTCCATTTAGTTTTTTTTTTTTTTTTTTTTTCTGAAAGTTTCTTAAGATAAAAGATTTTTTAACTGAAGTAGTTTTAATAGTAGTTATATTTTTTATAACTGAAATTTGTTTTATGGACACACGGCAGATTAACCTCTGGGATACAGGACAATCCACACACTGTCCATACATATCCTCCTCATGCCATTTTGGGAGCCTACACATTGCGGTAGAATTGAAGGGGCATTCACCACAGATGAAGGTCTCCTGAAGACAAGCCTTGAGCAAAGTGGCATCTGTGACCCACCGTTCACAGCCAAGTCCCTGCATACCATTCTCCCCAAAGACAACATTCAGGTATAGCAGGACATGTCCTCTTCGTCCTGACGTTTGCAAAGTTTGCAAAACCTGAGCGTTCATTGACTTGTGGCCAACACTTTCACTACCCTCTTGTGTTCTATTCAAGTTCACATCATCAAAGTTGACATGCCTTTCTGAATCCCAGCCTTGCAAGGAAGCAACAAATACACAAATTGACAGGATGAGTAGTTGTAAAGAAATACACAAGTGTTGGACAGGGTGACCAGTATCCTGCACAATAATCCCCCACCATGGGTACTCCTTACAACATTTCCAACAACTCACACTTTTTTTATTTTTCCTTTCACATGCAGGAAGTTTACATAGTTTATAATCAGTTAGGCTTTAAGACTTATCCACAGCAAGTAAAATTAAGGCCAAAATTGTAATTCCGTGACCGCGGAATTGCCCATGTATCCACAAATTCTCTTTTTGTCTGTTTTGAGCGTTAGCTAAACTCGCACGTACATGTCTTGCTACAATGACCGCTGTCATCATATCGATTGTGTTGATTGTGTGTGGACTGCTTTCCATTTGTACTAAAATGCACCCGCAAATACCTTTCCCAAACTTGCTTTTGGGCTTAGTAAATCACGTTACGCTTGCTAGAGTAATCTATTTGCATGACCTCCTCCCACTATTTCGCAAAATAACGTAGGGATGCCCATTTTTGCATATTCATTCAGGCTAATGAGAAATCAATGTATATTTAAATTTAAGCACACACAATCCCCTTTACACCTCGTTATCGCCTTATAAAGAGAACTAAGTCTAAGGAAATAGAAACAAAAACAAATTTGCAGCACATTACACAATTAATTCTGAGAATTTTAATGCCATATATTCTCTGCATGCACACTTTAACTTTGTGCACGAGCAGGTCTGTTTCATCAGCTGTAAATCACTCTCATATTAGCTTTTAAAGGGAATGGGAGATGACACTCCGATTGGTTTATTGTACGTTACACTCGAGACACACCTATAATTAATGAAGAGACTAAGTTCAGCCCATTTGAGCCTTGCGCCTTACTTTGTGCGCATATTATACTACATCTAACTTGCAAAAGTTGAGTTGGACACGCCCTCAATGCACTTGCGCCATGCATTTTAGACCATGTGTTAAGATTGTCAATATAGAGCCCATTGGGTTTTATGGATGTACTTGTGGTTAATTCTGCAACATTTACCCACTCAGAAAAAAATAGCAATAGAGGAAATTTGTGAGAGAAAGAGCAATACAGAAAGTGAGAGGGAGAGACAGAGAGACAGAGACAGAGACAGAGACAGAGACAGAGAGAAAGAGCTTCGAGTCCAGCACCCTGCTGAGTTTTGGATAATGATGTAACCCGCTTGCATCGAAGTTAGCCCTGAGGCATTCTGTGACCCATCCATGATCAGATGGCTCCAGCATGGTTTTCATAAACACAAAAGGACCAATGTCACTCACTGACCTTTCAACCCCCCAAAGCCCTCATCTGCAGGCACAAAAGACCATCTTTTTGACAAGTCTCAGCGAAGTTACAGCACCTCACCAGAAAGCTTAGTTTCAGCTAAGTCAAACAAAATTAGGCTAATCCTTCATTAAATTTTCTTCATTTCCCTTTCAGAGTGGAGGAAGAGGTAGCTAAAGTGAGAAGTGGGTCTCTTGGATAATATCTTATCCTACAGGGTGTTGGGATGTCAAAAACTTTAACGGTTTGGGATAGAACTGCTGACAGACCGCAACGCTTGTGCCGCAACTTGGTAGATCTGACAAATTAAGGTGAGAATTTCAGGTGCTGGAACAGTAACTCTTCTTTTTTTCGTTTTTGTCTGATGGACAACCTCACCATGGTGTCAGTGTTTACCCAACGGACAACAACAGAGCCAGACACTGGCTCCAGCAGATGACCCTCAAACAAAACAGCTGTCATTTTTCCATGAAGGTCAACAGGGAAAGAATGTTATGAACGCGGTGGCTAAAATGCGGCCCGTCTCTCCCTTCTAAATATCTCTGTCCCCGAGGAACCAGAAGCTTTGGGGAAAAAAAAAAAAACTCATATTTGAATGAACAGGGAGATTTGTGGGTTAATGTTAAAAATGGATGTTGATTTCCAGATCCATTTCAAGCCTTACATTTGGGTGGATGGAGAGCTAGTGTGTCAGTTAGCACTCTGGACTGGATGTTCATTCCAACACCAATAGTGAGGGCTATTTCTGCCATTTCCCCTGCAGGACATCCTGTTGCTCACCCTTGTTTCCAACCCTCTGTACCTTACTATAAACAAACACCCACAGGCGTCTGGGGTCCACAATCATGCCAAAACCACCGTGTGGGAAGAGGCTTGAGGTTCAGATGAACCCAGTCAACTCTTTGCCTTGTCAGGTCACAGAAAATAATGCTGCCAGATCTAGATAAAGAAACAGCGCCGTTTGATGAAGCACTGTAGGCAAATCCTTTTATTGATGATAAATTGTTGTCAAGAAAGGAGGCAACACGTCCACTGAACTTGCTGAAAGAGAAAGTAAAGACCTGTTTGAGTTTAGGCAAAAAAAAACGTAATTGAATCAGTCTCTCTGGACCAGAGGGAGAATGTGTAAATATAGTGCAGCAGTGTTGTATACTCCCAGTCCTGAAGGTTTTCCGAGATCAAGCAGAATTGGATTGATACCTGTATCAATACATAATTAACATTCCTATTCAGGTAATGGCCTCAAATGAAATAATTAAGATCTGAGCAAAAGCCAGAAAACAGTACATCTGAATATGAAAATACAAACAAGCACAGACAGAAAGATAGATAGAGATAGATAGATAAGACTTCTTTCATCAATTAAGTTTCTTATTCACCTGGCAGACACACCTATCTAATGTGCTACATAAAATTTTACAAAGTCCAGTAGGAACAATGCACTTTAGATAAAAGTGCTCAAAGAGATTTAACACCACCAATTTGGCCTTGATTTGGTTGCATAAGCTTCTATTTACAAAACACAGCTAAGAATTTCAATGGACATGATCTGTCGATCCTTTCTCTGATAACAGCCACATTTTTACAAATTCAACCATCCTTGTATAAAATGGCATCCATGCCAGTAACTCATATATAATCAAAATGATGAATGTGTTTTGCGAGGGGGAAAAAAAAAAAAAATCATATAGGCTATTTCTTAAATCATTACAATTTATTCATATTTACATGTGGATAATTGTTGAGTGCCTATTCATATTTAATTAATTTATGTGTTTATTTAGCAGGCTATGGGGCCATGCACTTCTCATTAGCAGATCGCTTGGCTGGAAAAAAAGACCGCAGAATCAAAACATTGTGCAATCATTCTGAAGAAGCATCTGTTTGCAGGTCAGTAGACTCAATTAATGGAAGATGGCAGTGGTATCCAGACTTTGGTCTATCTGATTAAAAAGACAGGACTACAAGAAGTGGTAGGGAAAGATCCATGACTGACTTAGAGGTCAACAGGGAAAGAACGTTATGAACACGGTGGCTAAAATGCAGCCCAAAATTAAAAGAAGATCAGCAGAGTTGACATACCTGTTGCTGGACTGGACAACGTGAAACAGCAGACCAAACAAAATAACTATAAATTGCACAGGCTGTAGTATAAAACATTTATACTGTCTAGCTTGCAATGTCACTTTCCTTGTGAATGTCCAAGCTCAAACAGCCTCCTCAAGTGTTTTTATAATTTGTTTTGGTTGTTGTTAAATAAAAGCAAAAAATTTTTATTTTTGCATCCAAACATTTTCCATTCTTTGATATTGATTCAAAAGTGATATTACGACCTCTATTTCCTATCTATTCACGAAACAAGATGCAGACAGGCTGAATGTTGTGCAGATACGCCCAGAGCCTAATCAGTCTGGCTTCTACCGTTAACATACGGAATGGAAACAAAAAATAAAATTTTGTCACAACTGACATGTTAAAAAAAGGAACCAGAGGATAATTTTCTGATGGTGGCTTCAGTATACTGCACAATAATCCCAGAGGGGTCCACACACATGATACACAGGGTGAAGAAACAGAATTCTCAATCTAAGAAATTCTAACAGCCCCTATCAGCCCTTCAACAACTTGCTATGGCATTCAATGTTTTTTCTTTTTTTTACAAGGTTGATGGTCAATTATCCACCAACACAAAACTGCTAGGATAAAGATGCCACTAATGCACAAACACCAGTAGCACTTGTGCTTAAAAAACTTTGATGTGGGCACAGGGAAAATGCTGCTCTGAGTATGTTTAACCCTCTGTCAAGTTTATGATTTTGCACAAGTGCAAATTTGCTGAGTGAAGGAGAAAGTCTGAGCTTCAGACGATGGAATACAATGACTCTGAATGGGAAGTTTACTATGGAGGAAACAGTAATATGCTCCCAATGAATTGAGTTGATTTCAATAAAGTAAATATTACCAAAGCGATATTTACATCAAATTACTGAAGAGTTGGCATTCCCCACCTGCCAAACCTGTTCTCTTGTACCCACATCAAATGTTTTTATTGCGAGCAAAATCAAACTTTGTTCAGTTTCAGCAGCCTCAAAGCTTATGTTGCTGAGCATAAGGGTTGGCACAGACGAGACAAGTTTTGGACGGTTTGATTCAGGCACTCCCTTAAATATCCAGTTCAGAACTTCACAACGTCCAGTACGAACTGGTTAAAGATGGCATGTCCAGACCCACTGAGCACAGAAGAGCACACAATAGCATTAACTGACTGTCACCAACATTAAAGACTCAAACTAACAGCTGTGTCAGCACCCCCCCCCCCCCCCCAAAACCTTGTTTCATAATTTCCGTTTAGTTTTTATGTTACCACGCCTGTTTGACTTGTGCGCTGTCAATAAAGAAATGCGATGAGTGTTTTGTGCTTTCCAGCGTTTGGCTATTTCTGGAAACATGAACATCTGAACAAAAGAGACAGATGCGTCCTGAAAGCAAAGGCAGCTCAGACACACAACTCCTCTCACACTGGTCAGTGTTTGTGCACACGTCAAGTCCTCTCACACTGGTCAGTGTTTGTGCACATGTCAAGTCCTCTCACACTGGTCAGTGTTTGTGCACACGTCAAGTCCTCTCACACTGGTCAGTATTTGTGCACACGTCAAGTCCTCTCCCAGATTTTGCCGGCGTACACTTTTCAACACACCTGGCCAATGCTCTTCACCACACAGCTCATCCAGTCTCCATATTTCTATACCCATTTTATGACTTTTCTATTTAGCAGCATACTGAAAAACAAACATCACCAGTTTGTACACACCCTCAGAACCTCCAGCACAGTACTAACCTGGAAGGTAGTTAACAGGTTAGTCTTCTGCCCCTCTTCCTCTCCTCTCGTCCCCTCGCTTTCTCATTATGTCTCTCTCTGGCTGGTGAAGTTTGCCTTGCAGGTTTTCTTCTCTCATGCACAAGGCAGAAAAAGTGCTCTCTGGACACAGTCCTCCTTTCTTCGTAATTTGATTTTTTTTTCTTCTCTTTTTTTCTCTGTGTGGTTTAGTCCAGTTTTGTGTCACCTCCTACCTCCCCCCCCCCACCCATAACCTCCCTTCAACTGCTTAAGTCGCAACTAAAAACAACAAACGAAAAGAAAGAAGCATGCAGAGAGAAAGGGAGTGAGCGAGAGAGAAAAAAAGAGAGAGAGTAAAGCACAGAGTGTGCTCAGTAGACTGTCTCTCTCCAGTTCAAATTTAGAGGCTAGATTTAGGAGAACAGAGGGAGCTCTAGTGAGCATGCTCTAAGTTTAAAGACATATTTTGAAATGAATGTTACTTCCTTTCCAGTGGTTCCCTGTGTGTGGGACTCCAGCACTCACACGCTCTCTCGCTCGCTCTCTCTCTCTCTCTCCCTCTCTCTCTCTCTCTCTCAGTCTCCCCTCCCCTCTCTCACCCTCTGCTGCCTTTCACAGGAGTAGAATTGAGGAATGCGGCTTTGACCAAAGTCCAGACAACGTGTGCTCCTCTCAACAGCACAGCCATGAATCCTGGGGGCCCACTGTGCCTGTTTTCAGTCCAGCTAGGTTTAATTAATTAATTAACTAGGCTTGATTGAGCTGTTAAATGCATCTGGATTTGGATCTTGTGGCTGTTCTATCCAAGAGAATGTCATTGGGGATGTGTGGGTTCTGATATGAACTAAAATAATTTATTTCATTATTATTTAAAAAATTATACAAATGTTTTTTATTATTATTACTCATTTGTGTCGATTGATAAAATAACTATTTGTTATTACCATAATTAATTAAAAGGCCACTTGGAGCCAGCTTACTAAGTGAACCATGGTTAACCTTTTAAACAATTGGAATATATTGCAATATATTGAATTACAAAATACATTAACGGTATTGCAACACTTAGAAATATATAGACAAAGATACAACTTATTGCCATTTTCAGATTTTCTTTAAAAATGCATTGCTGTGAAATTTATTACATTATGCATTGATATTATACGCAAACATTTTGACTAATCAAGCACTCGATCATGCATTTTGACAATGTCATGTGCACTCTCGGAAATAAAGGTACAGTGGAGGAAAATGTTGACCTCATTGGGACTTAACAGGATAACTAAGGCATGATTTAGGATAAAGCATGAATTAACTAGAAATAACCGCCTTGCGGTTGTATGCCTCCGCCAACAAGTCAAGTTGCAGTTTACATCCATGTCTGTCCAGACTCATAAGATATATGTAGTGAAGACTTTCAAGGAATTTAATTTAAAAGGTATGAAGTGTATTTATTGGTGAAATGGAAGTTATCACTATATTGACATGTATGATTACAGAGGAGTACAGAGGACTACTAGAGAAGTTAATTAGCCAGCCAATGCAGTTTTGTCATTTTTTTATTTGCAAATGAAATTAGGAAACTGTACAGTCATGTACCTGAACATGTTAAAAACATTAAGATGTCACAGTGAAGTTCACCTTCGAACTTTTGGATATAAAATGTCATCACTTCATCATTTTATCCTATTAGACATTTGTGTGAAATTTTGTCATAATTAGCGTAGGAATTCTTGAGTTATGGCCAAAAACGTCTTTTGTGAGGTCACAGTGACCTTGACCTTTGACCACCAAGATCTAATCAGTTCAAAATTGACTTTCATTCTCCTTAAAGGGGCAGTGCACCCAAAAATTACATTTTTTATATGTTTACACATACCCAGAGTACCATCTATACATCCAGGTAGTTTTGCTGTGAACGCACTAATTTTGTAGATATCGGCTGCAACTCACCATGATATTACCCTGATAGGCAAAAATGTAGGCTACATTCAAAAAAATCAACAGCAACATATCTTTCCAAATATAATGACACAGTTACTTACGAACATCCACAGACCTTATTGTGCACGGTTTTTTGGTAAGCTACTTTATACTGAAGTACGCCAACTGTGTATGTCCGGGCAAAGTATCAACCAAAGCATGCCAGTGTTCTGGGGCTTATGTCAACACAGTGCGCCCTAGAATACTGCCGTGCTTTGGTTGATACTGCATGCCCAAGCAACAGTCTGGTTGAGCTGTCGCACTGGCGAAGTGGCTTTTCCACCATGGATTTTGATGCGTCTAAGCCAATTTGGTCATTTCGTGACTCGCTGAAGTGCTTTTGGGGGCGTGTCAGTGCAGATCAAGCAGTGCACTGCAATTTTGGCACAATAGATTGCAATTTTGGGGTGAGCTTAGTCACATGTCACAGCCCAGCATATGGCGAGTTGCCAATTTCGAGACCTTGCTAAGCAATACATACATGACCATAACCTATTCAAATGTCAATCAACCATTTTCATGGATCATATGCCTAATTTGACAGAAAAAAAATTCAAATTTGAAAAATGCATTTATTGTTCATTGTCTTTTTTTTCTTTTTTATGATATTAATTCCTGAATTTATGTTTATGGCTGTGGCTATGGTTCGTATACTACTGTGATCCTGAGGGAACTGTATTCCATTGTTTTCCTTACATCCGTCTGTAATGAGAAAACAAATTGCCTGGTGACACAGGAGGAAAGTATCCATACGGTCAGATCAAGACATTCACTCTCATTGTGCATATAGCTGGCTAGCTATTGATAAGGTAATGTATCTCTAACTAAATTACATTGATGTCTGCACTAGCTAGCTAGCTACAGTATCTCCCATCTGGCAAATGAAGGAGGTGTGTTGACTAATGCATCAAAAGCGATGCTGATGTGGCTATGTTTCTTTTGGACAATCTGTAATAATTTGTTTGAATTGGCTGTACATTGTACCATGATGCTCTGGCATTCACGCTTATTGCACAAGCTAGCAAGCTAGTTTTCGGTGGTGTAACATAACTATTGTAGGTTATCTGGATGTTGTATAATACTGTATATAATCAATCAACATCAGTGTTTCAGTGCCAGTGGTCAATGTAATGGTATTGGAATCAGGGCCAAATGCTCCGCCTGCCCACCCAAAGCCAAATCCAGAAAAAAAAAAAAAATCTGACAATATGAAGTCGGCGCTATACAGACAATTCGGCCAATCATAAAAATGCCACATCGAAATAACATATCTCTCTAATATAGGATTGGTTGGTTTGGCCATATAAAACATTCGCAGCGAGAGAGAGAGAGGTCACTTTCTTTGATCAATCTATGTTGTCTCTTCTTGATAACTGCAACTGTTACGCATTGCTTAGGATATAATATTTGCTAGCCTAGCTTACTCAGTGGGAGAGTCTCTGTCTGGGACTGTCTTTTAAATAGATTGATTACATGCTGCGTCTAGCCTAGTTGTTATAGCTGCGATTCTGCGGAACATCTGCAGCATTGCATTAGCTGGCTGCACGTGTGTGTGCGTGCACACACTTTGTGGGGTGAGCGAGGGAGAGGGGTGGGGGTGGAGGAGCTGTGTCCATCGTTTGTACAAATTATTTTGTATAACTCGGATCAAACTGTCAAACTAGACGTTGCACATCAAATATGAATCAAGATTCAGCAACCGCATGGCCTATTTCTCACCTCAAATATCTTCAGAAACATATTTAGGTGGAATAAGAGAGTTTATGAACAGGACGCAACGTTGTTCCGGTTTAAAAACGTGGAGCCGAAATGAAAGTAATGTAACAGGTCTAACCAATCAGGTGCCGGCTGTTTCCATTGTGTGCAACAGCAATTATCTATATGACGTAGTAGTACGAAGAAATAGGTACTCAGACGTCACGATTAAGGCGGGGCCAGAGCGGGCAGCAGAAAGGGAATTTCAACCGTTAGGGGCAACACAAAGACGTTTTTCTACCAGTTTCTCCTGATTTATGTCATTATTTCAGAATTGTTGAAATAATGGAATGGATGAATAAGTTTCATTATAAGGTATGCATACAAACATGTTTACAGCAACAACAAAAAAAGTGATCTAGGGTGTAGTTACCCTTTAAATATCCTGTATAGCCTAAAACAATAGGACTAAAACACAACGAATGATTAAGTATACTTAGTTTGAGTTTGTGATTTTAGACATTCTCTTGTGTAACAAATGTGTTCCATTACAGTGGTAGATCACAGAAAATGGCAGCACGCCGTGTCACAAAGCCCACTCAAAGGGAATTAAAAGATGTAATTTGATTGGCTAAGATTGAATCCAGCTGCAATGCACCCATTGATAAATATTCAGCCTAATCCAGCCCGTTTTCCACCTGCACCATGCACTGTGAGCTGTGCACTCTTCGCCTCTGGTCACGGAAATAACAAAATTCAGTAGTCATGCCCAGTGCCCTATGCGCTGCACCATTGACTAAACCCATGCACTGTGTGCTGGAAAATAGAGCCCTCTATGTTAAAATCACCTTACACAGACTTAAAATCACCTAGTTTCACCACATAATCCCATAATGATAATGTAATATGGAATACTAATCACTGGGTAGGTATACGCTAATTCTTTTTAAAGATATTTTCCAAATGCTAAATATTTTTGACATAGCTACTGTGAAAAGTGATGCACACACCTTCCCAGAGGCCTGAACTGAAGGAACTGAAGCTCCACTGTACTCTCGCCGATTCTGAACAGAAATGCATGCAGAGTAATACTTTCCAGGAGAGAAATCGAATGAAGTCCTGGTAGATAAATATTCATTGGGGAAGTGGATTTATTTTAGAATTATTAGCTTAAAAATAAGCTAAAATCGGCAGTCCAAAGGCATTGCATGGTCAAAGGAGATTAACTGAATTTAGTGCAAGGTAATTAGTGTTGCAATTATGTGTAGTTTTCAGCAGCAGTATTTTGCCCACTGTATTCCATTAGATTTGCCAGATGGAATTCCATGCCTTAACTTGGGGACATATTTGAAAACAACAATTGTATATAAAATCATGAAACTCAGATTTTTGGGAAGAATATCCCTTTAATATACATTATTGGCATTGTAAGAATAGAGATACCTGTTATAAGTAGGCACTGTGGAATAACGGTCATTTAAAAGGGTCTCTTTCTGTTGGCAATGCCAGCGAACCCACACAGTGGTCTGATATACATAATGGTCATAATATGGCCTTTGTCTCACTGCCATCAAGAAGCATGCAAAATTGCATTGAGAGACAGAAATATATACAATTATGTTCCCTGAATTTTTTGACCATTTTAACATTTCATATGCATTATGTAAATGGCTTCAAATATGCAAATATTGATTTGGTACATCTGTCATTTGCATTACCTAAATATTGTTTTGGTACATTTGTAATTTTAACCTGTTAAATCGGGTCATTTTTAAATGTTTAAACACATACACTTTTAAAACAATAAATGCTCATGCATACCACCTACATTGTTGTATAAAACAACTGGAAGCTAAATTAGAAAAGTACATTCATACAATTATAGCGGTTTCCAGTACAAAGTGCAATGCAGTAGAAAGCACAGATCAACATCGTCCAATGGCTGATTAACGGTGGCGCTTACCACACAACAACTGTTGCTATGTTGCACCTTGGTAGGTACAGTATGTGACAGCCTAGATTATATATAAAATATTGTGTTAACTGGCAATTAAAATTGTACTGAAATGAAGTAAGACACTTTAGGAGATTTCATGAGAACATTTAAAGTCGATCACTGTAAAAATAATGAGTAAAATAAAAATTGTATGAAAATGCCAGCTATATGTTTGCAGGACAAAATGTTATTTGCAACATGAAATGTGTTTGGGAACATTATTATAGTGCACAGTACCTTTTTTTCCTCATTAAAACAACGTGACAGATTTATAATTATCAAACACTTAAATGCTTTAAAATGTTTATTAATTTGGCATGGCCTGGTTTAAATGCTTGAATGGTAAACCATTTAAAACCACTGCCAATTTTTCTC
Source organism: Synaphobranchus kaupii (assembly GCA_029718625.1). Taxonomy (NCBI): domain Eukaryota; kingdom Metazoa; phylum Chordata; class Actinopteri; order Anguilliformes; family Synaphobranchidae; genus Synaphobranchus; species Synaphobranchus kaupii. The sequence continues at coordinate 35,705,451 of CM056389.1, read as the reverse complement.
ATAAAAAACAGGAGTTCAGTGTCTGACAGCAGTCTGCATTTCCCAGTCTTTGCTTGTGCCAGAGAGGCAGCAGGTCAGACCGGTCAAATGGCCACATATGGTCCAAAAACGCTTTGCGCAAACACTTCACACTCGCCAAGGAAACCGGCCAGCTCTCTTCACAGGAAAGGAGGGATGTCAGACCACCCGATAAGCACACACAGCCAGTAGCCGTACCACCATACAATTTAACCTGCCTCTACTGAAGGGCGGAAGCTAAGCAGTTGTGGGCTTGGTGAATACTCGGGCAGGAGACCTCTTGGCTGCTGCTGCTGCTGGAAGTTTGTGTTCGTTGGCCAGTAGGCGGTGGTCTTCCCTTTGAACCAAACAAACACCAATGCACCATTGCAGTAAAGGGGACACTTGAGACCCTGTCTTTTTCTCTCAGGCACAACCTGGGCAGCCTTTCCAGAAACAACAAAGGCTTGGCTTTCAGGCCTTACCTGTCCCACATGTGTTCATCCTATGCTTTAATATAATTTTAATATAATTTTGGCAAATCTAGATCAAGCGCCCGTTTGATTCCCAAGACCAGAAACTTGTGACAACATCGCCTCAAATTAGGAACAAATGGTTTAAGAGCGGGAAGCCAAAAACCTCAGTCTGCAATGAATGGCCTAGCTGTTTAGAATGCTGGAGCTGAAAACACAAGCTTAGGAAACGCAAAAACATCTCATTGTCCGGACAAGCTGGTGCTCCGACACTGTGACGTGGCACTGCCTGGGGTGAAATCATTAAATTTACCACAGTTAAATAATAGAACTGATGATAATTTAAATGAAAACGCTGACATACATTTCCTGCACTCACTGACCCCCGACTCCCGAGCTGCGTGTGAAAAAGGACAGGATGAAACGTAGAGCAAACTGTGGTGACACGCTGTACGTATATCGAATGACAGATGAGCAGAGCCCCCAGCTTGCCGCTGTCCTGACCCGTGTAAGAGCAGTACATTAGGGAATGCGGCAGACAGAGGGAGGTGAGGAGAGCGCCTCGACAGTGCCCTGTCTGCAGGACCTGGACATCTAGCTGTTCCCTGGCAGGACTGCGAGCCGTGCCTGGCACGCAGCTCACGTACCGTCTGACTCCGGCGCAGTACTACATCTCTCAGCAGCTGCAAACGTGACTTCTCTCCCCCAGAGTCACGCTCCTCATACGCACGTGCTTGTGCGCATGCACACATTCATGCTCGCACATACACACTCGCTCACTCTCGCGGACACATGTACTCCCGCATACAGTCACACACACACTCGTATGCACAGTGCCCTCCACTATTATTGGCACCCCTGGTATAGATGAGTAAAAAGGGTTATAAAAAAAATCACCATTTGGTTAATTAGCTTAATCTCACACTGAAGAAATGAGAAAAATCCAACCTTTAATTGAAGTAAATTTATTATGAAAAAGAAAAAAAAAGCCCTCATCAAGAAATAATTATTTTTAACAAAACCATGTGTGCCACAATTATTGGCACCCCTGCATTTATATATAGAATAAAGTAATCATTTTTAATATTTGGTCGCATATCCTTTGCATGCCATGACTTCCTGATGTCTGTGACCCAACAACATCAAAAGACTCTTGATATCTATCTATCCTGACAAATTTTCTTATTGAACTCTTATTGAAAAATAAGTCAGGAGAAGAAACCCTTCAAGTTATTTTTATAACCCTTTTTACTCATCTTTACCAGGGGTGCCAATAATAGTGGAGGGCACTGTACTTGTGGGTACACTCACACAAACACACACATGCATCAGACCTGAGCAGTGTCTCACACAGGATACATTCTCTGTCTGAGGCTCTCTCTGCCACCCTTCTCCTGTTCACACCTTTTTGCCCGGATGCAGAACGTTTGAATGTGGGTAACTGACTGACTTACTGGCTGACTGATCCCCCGATGTTGAAAAGCGCATGCGTAAATTTCGAGTGTTGAAAATCGCATGTGTAAATTTCAAGTAATTACGAGGAAATGTTTGCTGTCTAACTCAGTCCCTGTCCCCTTATACTAGTACAAGTTGTAGCACCCAAAAAATCATGAATGAACAACTGTGGATATGTTTAAAGATATTGTAAATTGGCTGAAATGTATAATATTTCTTGTAGTCGTTATCGCCCAGTCAATATAGTTTCACCAGCAGGTGGGGGCCTTTATTGGTATTGAAATCTTATTCACAACTTTTTAGTTCAGGTAAGTTAGGCCAGATAGCTACACTGTCCAGAGGAAGACATCGCCCATGTTTTAAACTCAATCAATGTCAGAGGAGCAACAACTAACGAAAAGTAAGGCGAGTTCAAACCAGATAATTTTTTGACGAGTTACGGATAAATAAATAAACAGCAATTCAAAGCATTTAGCCTCCTGTTCGTTGAATGGTACAAACAACGACGTGCCTAAATTCTGCACAAAGTCCAAGATAACGTGTGGGCTAACTGTTAATGCTGATATATGTCTGAATTAATGTTCTGTAGCCTTTCATGAACTCGGCGGTTGCTACTTCTCATTTATTTGAAGAAATAAACAACATGGTTTGGTGACAGTCGAGATTTAAATGAGTATATCTGGCTTAATATTTGGAGTAGAAAGATAATATTGTCATCAGCAGAAAGCTAAGACTATCCTACTCCTATCACTCTGATGATAACAACTATAGTAACATAATTTGTATTATAGTATAATAAACGACTTGTAGGCAGCGCATAGACCGGTTTGTCAGCAATTTCACAGTTGAGGTGCGCACGCAATGGTGGGGCAGAATATTCAATATTGCAAAAGAAAGCAACATCAACTTGTAATTGCAAAAGCTGAAATGGATGATTTAGGACACTGGTTTGACATCAAATATCTTAGTTATATCAACACTGAGCTATCTAAGCAGTTTGGTGTAAATGCTTGTAATATTTTTTCTATTTAGCAAGTGTCCAGGAAGTATGTTGTGCTGGCTCTCATCCCATCTCATCATATAACTAATGTTAGGCACTCAATTGAATGCAGACAGTTTTGACTGTATATCTGCAGTTTTGAAAGCAAATGGGAGTAGGTGGCCAGCTAGCTATTCATTACAGAAAAAATACTGTGAGACTATTTCCACACAAAATCAAATATAATTAATTACCAAGTTATGCAAGTGACAGTGAACCTTGCATAACGTTGGCTTGCTCTCATGAATGTGGGATTCCCAGCTGGCGAGCTAGCTAATTAGCAAGCTAGCTCACAATGTAGAAACGGACTTACATTTTACCAAGCTGGCCATGAGATTTATACTGTGTGTTTTGATTTATATGACTTTAACTAGCCACCAGTAACGTTACTGTCTTGGTTGCATCTCAGATGAACATGAAACTAGTTCACCTTTGCTAACTTAGATCCATCCATGGGCAGACACTTCCTACTTAAAATTTAAAAAATCATCCATTTTGTACAATCTAAAGAAAGCAAACTAACGTTAACCATCTTAGAGTTAGCCAACGATCAGATCTAAACCACCCACATGAAAAACAACATAATATGTAGGCTATTTGCAGGTGTCATAAGCTACTGTACAGCTATTACTTGTTCTGTCTGGATGCTGTGGTTCAGTAAACACTCTATTTTGGAGAGGAGTGGAGACAAGCAAACTCCAAGTAGAGCAAAGGATATTGTTATTGAGATATTGATTTTGAGCAAATAAAAAAAACTTGTGAGAATGCTGTCAATGGACCTCATTAATGAAACGTGAGCAGAACAAATTTGTATGTAATTCGTTCGTATTAGCAAATTTGGCCGTATTTTGGCATTCATCAATGCGTATCTGAGATTTTCTCTAAAAATGTAAATTCTACATGACCTTACTTAGGATATGCTAATTAAAACACATTTAACCAATGAACGAAAACTGCTTTAAAGTGGCTTACATGTCTGTAGCTAGGGTTGCAATTGTGGTCAACAGCTTAATCCAGCTAATGCCAGCGTACATCCAGTTCCCCTACAAGATGCAAATATTTAGGAACACTTCATGAATGAGGCCCAATGAGTGCATTATCTGTGTACAGAACATGTCAACAGGTCATTAAAACAACAACTGAACAAAAAAATGCGATGTCCATTTTTATCACAATATATAAACCGGAGCGAACTGGAGCTTGCAGAGTGGTAACGTCCTAATAGTGCCCATTACTCTAATTAAATTATGTCTGCTTCCCCTCCTCGCTAACGCCCACTCACATACTCTGACACATACACCTTTGAGAATCAGATGCACTCCACCGCTCCAGTATGCAGGCCAACCTGCATGCTTCAGAACAATATACGCTGTGCCTTGTCAAATGTTCCCCACTGGCGGCATACAGGCGTCCGGGTTGAGCTAGGCTTGCCTAGTCTTTTTTTACATTTTCATGAAAAGATTCACTAAACTTCTAAGACAAAACATGCACCATTCACCATCATGGAAAAGTGTATGCAATGTTTATTCATGATGATGTTGCAAAAACTAGATGAACCACAGACCTAAAAAAAGAAAATTACATTTAAAAAAATCTGCGATAAACTACTGACCTTTTCATAAAGCCTATCCTGAAAATATTAGAACCTAATTTGTTTGAGCAGACTGCTGCCTGTGGTATCTGCAGTTTCTGAGCACTGACCCACTTTTACTCTGGGTTCTGCAGGACTGCGGCAGAGCTCAAACAGAGAAACCAGGAGCGAGGTTCTGGAAGAGAGGTCGTCTCTCACCTGGCCTGGTCCTGACAGTCCAGTTGCCACAGCTGTCCTTGTCATATGTCCCCAAACGGCGCTCAAAATAGAATCTGTAATCCCGTGTACAGACAGCATGTTCCGTCTATGCATACTCAGACAGCTTTCTGGTCCACTGCGATAAACACAGGAAAGTAATTATTGGATTATTTAATCAAATTTTTGTCGGATCCTTCAAAAAAAAACAAAAAAAAAAACAGGCGATCTCTGCTTTGCATGTTATTACGATTTGGCAAGGTTTTTTTTAAGCCTTTTCTGCTTATTCCCCACGCAGACACCTAGTACCATGACCTGAAGTGACTTTGTTCAGATCCAGTCCAGAGTCCATCCTAGGACACAGGCAAAACACGCACGCACGCACGCACGCACGCAAGCACACCAGGACCAGGGATGAGGGCACAGGATTGACGCCGTCGGCACACAGATGTGCTGTCTTCACACGCTGTCAGATCTGTCCAAATCCCACCTTTTATTAATATATCTCAAGAACAAAAGCCGTTTGGGGCAGCAGAGTGTGGCGGGATGTGGGGCTACGTCAAGCCGTAAGGCTTTCCGAAGGCAATCGACACGTCAGCGGCTCAAAAAGAAGCAGCGTTCACACTGTAGTGACTCACAGGATGATGAGGAGACCTGTCCTTTCCGGGCGAGGTTAACTCGCTCAGGGTTACTCAAGGCCAGAGGAGCTGAATACAGTTAGGCAGATGATATCTGTGATTTGAGATAACAGCGGCACGGATTATCATCAAAAAGAAAAAGTGGAGTGAATTTATTTTGCCAATTTCTTTATTATTATTATTACTATTATTATTATTGTTGTTATATACAGTATTTACTGACTGTTTATCTGTGTTTGGATGTGTTGCTATATGAATTGGCAATATTTATATATATTCCTGCCAATGAAGCACTTTGAATTTGAGAGGACGAGAGAGAGAGAGAACACAGAGAATTGCAGTTCCTCACCAAATGAGTAAAATCTTGAATTTACGACCCACTCGCAGGTACAGAGGCTGCAGCCCTCTTGGGAGACAGGAGGAAATGTGTGGTTTTGGCAGCACATTATGTTCCCATTTTCTACAAACTGAAAGTCAGTTGGTAACGAAAAAGCTAATTAAAGACCATTTACGGTCCACATCTATTTCTGTTCACAGCATGCTGCGTAGGTGTATGGTTTAATTTATTTTGCTTGGAGTTCTATCTGTTGATTGTTATTTGCTATATGTTTATTATGGCAGCATATACTTTGCATTGTGCAGTCAACGTACTCTTGGCATGCCAATAAAGCCAACTAAACTGAGAGGAAAGAGTGATAGAAATAGAGATAGTCAGGAACATGTGTTGACAGAATGAGAGGGAGAAAGTGAGGTAGACTGGGAGAAATCAAGAGAGAGAGTGGAGAAGGCAGCAAGGGTCAAGAAACAAAGAAAGCGAAAGGGTGAAAGAAAAAGTGAGAGGTGATTATGGGACAGAACAAATACGTGACAAATACTTTTACTCGTGACCTGTAGCCACGCCTACTACAATACAAAGACATATCATTTTCGATCCAGTTGAGCATGGCCTTACTATAGCTCATGCTAAGGAAAAAGAAAATAAAAATTCAGCACATTAGTACCAACCTGGGAACACGTGGCAGGTTAAGGTCCTGCAGGGTAAAAAGTGACACGTTCGTATTGTTGCATTAACACAAAGGGACGCGGGCAGTGAAGTCATGCAATCCCTGCAATTCACTGGCAAAAACAGCAGCAGCGTAGTATAGCAGCAAAGCTCCTCCTGGCAGCAGAGTAACAACAGCAGAGCAGAGGCAGCAGGAAAGCACCTGGTTTGAGTGGACTGCGGCTTACTCTACTGCTACAGGGAGCTGTGGCAAGGAGAGGGCCAAATTCCCAGCTGCTAATTAATCTACTGCATGCCCAGCATCTGTTGCCTTCCCAAAATCTGCTATCCCGGAGAGAGTGCGAAAGACAGCCAATCTCAACAACTGCAGGAGCTGCCCCTGGTTTCAGGACTAGGCCTCAATTCCAACAAAGCAAGGAACTGCCCTAAGGAACTGCCCTAATGAAGAAATCAGAGCCCTGTTCCCTGTCCACTGTCCCCTGTCCACTCAGACCCCTGTCTACTATGTGCCCTGTCCCCTCACATTGCAAGCAGTGTGCGAAAGAAATCCCGCAAAACTCTTTCCAAACCTTTCCATCCTGGTATTTTAAGTGCCCCCATTTGTGAAAAGTCGCCCACTCAAAAGCTTTTTGAGGAAGTGGACTCAAATATGCGCCCTCAAAAGGGTGTAGGGCCGTGTCCGAATCAGCACTCTTCCACACTACTGAGTAGCCTTGGTGAGTCGATAGGACAAGAAAGTCGTTGAGTAGGTGAAGATTATTCAAATTGCAGTATACTTGACACACTGCATTGTACACGGATGACTAATTAATTAGCAGCTGGGAATTTGGCCCTCTCCCTGCCACAGCTCCCTGTAGCAGTAGAGTATTTCTGGGGTTTCGCCGCGTACATTCGGGAGGACACTTTTCAAGTACACAAACATTTTGGTCGCATAAATATAACGTGAAGCTTCGTTTTTTAAATTTTTTTAAAAATGAGGCGCAGCTCCGCTGGCATTTCCCTTCAAATACAACAAAATGACACGTGACATGGCAGCGCAAGGGCAGGTTTGCCAGATCTGGCAAAACTAGCACAAAATATATTTTTCACCAAAACCAACGTATTTTAAATAGAAATCATCATATTTTAACTTTTTAAAATAAGTGCGTCCTTTCGACTTTTCATTTTTACCTGTGACTGCACTTTGAAAGTATCCCAATTTAGTTGTAATAGCGCGGACATGGCAACATTGGTGGGACATCTTATGACGACACGTCCACAGTATGGTTGGAAAATATTATGGCGGATATATTTTGCGGACTGCTAAACAGCGCACATTAAACAGCACACTTCTGCCAGTGCACTACGCAGGAGACAGGGCGCAGTAGATGAGGCTCTGGGATTCGGACACAGCCCAGGATGAAGCACTCTTCACTGGATTCAGCTCATCTGGCAGGTCAGGCTGCAGTAGGCACTGGTTTTGTTTCCCTTTCTCATTTAGTTCCTTTTAACAATTTTCTTTTTTATTTTTTTAATTCTATTTTTATTGTTACCCTGTACTTTTACAAACGAACAAGACATTGGGCCTCATTTAACAATATGGTCTGAGCATAATGTTCAAATCAGACTTGATCGTATATTAGGAAGCGCGTGTATGGAGTAAAGTTAGTGCCAAAACTTAACAAACATGACACGTTTTAGAAATGCCCTACGATTCGCAAACAAACACAGTGTGTTTTGCAAATGAACAAACACAATTATCAAACAAACACAGCCTGTTTTGAAAATGCAAAAGGTACCTATTACACATACGGAACAGTATTTACAAGTATAAACGTGTTTTACAAGTATAAAAAAGTGGAGGCATCACGCCGGGGTGCGGCATTTGTTTGGTGTTCTAGGCTAATCAAGCTAGATTCTTATATAGAAATAGAAAAAGATTGCATTTTTCAGTCTTTCATAACATGACTGGTGATGCGTAATTGTTTTCATATGTTGGACTCCAATAGATCCTTATACAGAGGCTATTTCCTGATAATGATTTTAACTGGCTCATGCTTAATTCCATTTAGGCTACATGTGATGAGCCGAACAGATGCATTAACAGCTTTTAATACACTGCCTGGCCAAAATAAAAGTTGCCTTTGCACCCGTCATAGTGCCCACTGTACAAGCCTCTGGAGGCAGTGTTATGATCTGGGGTTATTTCAATTGGTCAGGTCTAGGCTCAGCAATTTTATGCAGCAATAAAATTAAGTCAGCTGAGTACCTGAATGTACTGAATAACCAGGTTATCCCATCAATGGGCATATTCCAGGACGACAATGCCAAGATTCATCTGGCTCAAATTGTGAAAGAGTGGTTCAGGCAGCATGAGGAATCATTTTCACACATGAATTGGCCACCAGAATCCTGACCTTAACCCCATTGAAAGTCTTTGGGATGTGCTGGAGAAGACTTTACAGAGTGGTTTGACTCTCCCGTCGTCAATACAAGATCTCGGCCAAAAATGAATTCAACTCTGGACGGAAATAAATGTTGTGACATTGCATAAGGTTGTCAAAACAATTCCACGACGAATGCGTGCCATAATCAAAGCTAAAGGCAGTCCAACGAAATATTAGAGTGTGCGACTTTTTTTTTGGCCAGGCAGTGTATTTTCACAAATGGAATGCCTCGGATGTTATTTCACCCTTTTTACGGTCAGCTACTCATTTAAAAGGTGACAAAGCACGCTGGTTTAGCTAGACCCCTTTTGAAATTTTAAAAATGCCAAAATCTGGGCGTGATAAGGTAATAATATCGGGGCTGAGCTCCAGGTATCAAACCACACCCCAGCTATTTTTTTCCCCCACTAGTAGCCAAAAGCTCAATTCTACTCTGGACAGCACTCACAGCAGCTGCTTTGTTCCACTCTCTCACTCATACACACACAAACAAACATGCCAGCTCCAGCTGCTGCCGAGCCCCAAGTAGCCAAGGCAGAAGCAATGGTGGAGAATGAGAGGATGGGCAATGTTTTGGAGTGGTAGGCGGCGGCACGCATAGCCTCGTTTGGGCTTATAATGATGAATGAAATCACACGTTGTACAAATAGTTACCCATGCCATGTAGGCTACTCATTTTACACAGGCTGTAGGCAATCACACTAACGTTACCTGCAAGATATCAACAATATTAGTTTCCATTTCAACGGGTGCACATGTGGCCACTGCACTGAACTCTCTCCAAGAGAGAATGTCTGTTGTAGGGACCTTAGCAACTCCTGGCTCAACTATGCTTTATATATTTATTTTTAATAAAGTATATATTTATTCAAAAATAATAAAAAAATAGCTAGCTACTTCAAAAAACAAGGGACTATCAAGCGAACTATAAAAAATATATATACCAAAAATAGGCTACTATAACTTACTAGAATAATCAAAAAAGCTAAACTGTAAGCTAGCTATATATACAGCTCTGGAAAAAAAAAAACACTGCAAAATTATCAATTGTCTTGTTGTTATTTTGGTTCAGCACTTTGAGTCTGAAAGGATACAATGACAATGAGGTTGAAGTGCAAACTGTCAGCTTTAACTTGGTATTTTCATCCATATCGGACCTTTTGTCCATAGTCCCCCCCCCCCCCCCCCCCCATTTTTGGGCATCAAAAAATATTGGACAGTTTAACATAATGTAGAATAAAATATATATCATATTTAATATTTTTTATATTTGGTGGCATACCATGACTTCCTCATTGTCTGTGACCCAACAACATCAAAAGACTCTTGATATCTTACCGATATCAACTGATCATTTTTCAGTGGTCTCTTAATTTTTTTTTTCTTAATTTTTTTCCATCTGTATATCGCCCGCTCACTCTCTCTCCCATCTCCTCTCCGTCTATGCAGATCAACCACCGAACTATGTAGAAAACGGTGAGATCAACCGCTGAGATTCGCTTTTATAGCTGGGGCGTAGCTCCCCCTCACTCCAAAACTCCAGGGCGTAGCTGTACAGGTTTCAATTTCGTCACCGGGAGGAATACGTCAGCTGGATGAAGTTTCTGGCCAATGACAGACTGGACGTGCAGTACCTAACGTTTTACTACAAGAGAGACTTTTGAGCCAGATCATTTGGGTTTATGCTGTTTTTTTGTGCCGACTGCAGGAAAATGTCAAGATTTGGACGAGGATCAATCAGCAACACTTAGAGGAAAAAAACAAAACAAAAAAAAAACAATTGTATCAGTTCTCATCTAAAATAAGTGGTTTTAGTGCTTTGTTACCCCTTTAAGGCAAAATCAGATTCTTTTCCAAAGAGCATGTTTTTTGTTTTTCACCTGTTAACTCCGCAGTGCTCCAAACAGAAGTTATTTTTTTCATTATTTAGGCTGCGCAACTATTGTGCCCTCGCTGTTCATTGCATGCAATGTCGCTGCCTCACCACTGGAAAAAAGCGTACGCAAAGAGTTGTCATGCGATTTCATTGTACTGTCCGCACCCCCACGTTTATTTTGATGAATCCGGAAATGTGCATAAAAATGCTCGTAAGCACACTTTAAGATCAGATGTGCATGTACACAGCTATGATAAATGAGGCCCATTAACTTCACTTTTAATAACTTATCCATGATGAGGCCTGCCCATGTTAATAGAGACCTCGGGGACACTACCACCAATATGAACTGTGCATCTGCTCCAATGCCCCCCTCAACAATCCCACTTATACCTCACTCGACCACAACTTCCCCCAACCTGCTATTTCCCCCATATTGCAGAGAGTAGATGGGTAGCAGTGAGGAAGGGGGCAAAGGGCTGTCAGCTGCTCAAAACTCCCGCTGCTCCAGTTTTAAGTAACATATTCTAGCCCCTGAGCTCTGAGGACAATATTGAGTGTGATGGTTGGTGACTCCATGTGAAAGCCACCAGCGCAAAGTCACTAAAAATTCCTGTTGAAAGTTTCCCAGGTGCCAGTGTTCTTGATCTTGTAGATCAGTTGGAAAATGTTAATTCTAATAGCAAGCAGGCTGAAACTGTGATCATGCATGTTGGTACAAATTATATTACACTCAGGGAATCTGAAGTTCTTAAAAATAAATAAATAAAAATAAAAAAACACTTCAACATTCTACATAAGAAATGTAAAACAACTGGCAAAAATATAGTTTTCTCTGGCCTTTTACCCACTTTCAATAGGGGTTGTGAAGCCTTTAGCAGGCACTTCTCTCTGAACATCTGGTTTAAAAATTGGTGTGAAACTAAGAAACTGGGCTTCATTGACAACTGGGACAGCTTTTGGGAGAGACCAGGTTTCTTCAAGAAAAACGGTCTCCACCCAAACTTCCACCCAAATTTCTTCCATTTTGACACTAATATCAAACTGACAACATTCAAAGACAGATATATATTTTTATTAAATAATCTTGTCTGTATCCCATTGAAGCCTATTCTACCTCCCTCTACTTGCACTATCAACTGGGTCAGCATAGGTTTGTTAAATGCTTGGTCTCTATCAAACAAAACATTCATTGTCAATGATTTTATTGCTTCTCATAAATTGGATTTTAACAGAAATGTTAACAGAAACTTCACTCAAACAGGATGAACACAGTCAAATTTTTATATCCTCTCCTACAACTAGATTGTCTGTGATCTACAACAGTAATATAAATTGTAATCAGCGTGGGTGATTTCTCATCTTCTGAATGAATACCTTTGACTTTAAATAAGCCACTTGGCCCCCTTTTTGCAGTTATTTATCGGCCTCAAAAACCAAACCCCTTATTCTTAGAGTTTGCAGACTTTCTTACCTTGGTTGTGTTGAAGTATTATGCACTTTCATGCAGATAATTGTTAGGAGGGATGTGCATATTCATAGGCACATATTTCTATCCGATCTTTCCCTATTGCTGGCTGGTGAGATGGTGCGGTTTCCCATTTTGTAGACATGAGAAGAGGCCATTTTGTGGGCAGTCAGGTGACTGAGAAGAGGCCATTTTGTGAGCAGTCAGGTGACTGGGGAAAAGATATAAGAATGCCTATTTTTGAGTGCCCCGCCCAGGTTTTTTTTTTTTTGGCAGACTCGGGCTGCATTTGAATCCAATTTAACACACTCCCTTCCCTTGCTCACTTCCCTCGAGGGAGCTATCTTGTGACGCAATTTGCTACGTGCAGCAAGCAAACTTAAAAGGTGCTTTGCAAGGGAGGATTGACGAGAAACAAACAAAAACGGAACTGAACCGCCCTCGCAACATTTCAGAAGTGCAACACCAGAGTTGAAATATGACCGCCCACTTTTTCCATGTGGAGCATTGCATTGTGGGATTCCCTTCTTGCTGGAAGCTTGCATTTCATACCCTTGGTGGAAGGGAGGATAAACAAGGGAGCGAGGGAATGTAATTACTCCCTCCCCTTTCTTAAATTGTATCAAAATCACACTTGGTGTGGCTGCCGTATTTCATCCTGGCATTTTGGGGATTCCCCCCTTGAAGCAAGGGAAGGCAATGACAGGAAGAGAGGATAAATATCGGATCTGAGCCCTGGGCTCCGTTCCAATATTCTTCACTCCCTACCTCCTTTCCTCCACTCCTCTCCTCCACTCGTCTCCTACCCAGAAATATGCAAAACTGTCTGTGTATTTCAAGGACAAATAGTTGCATGTACAGTATACAATATACCTGACATTGTGGTTCACGTTGAGACATATCTACTGGTCAATATTATAATATCTACTGGTCAATATTACTCTTCACAACGGTGGTAAAATTAAATATGTGAAACACTACCTCTTGACAGTAAAATTCATATTTTGAATATTAATGCGATGACCATGTATGCGCAAAAGCCCTCTCCAACTGAGTCTATTCATAAAATGTGTTGTACAAATTAAACATTCTCATAATGATGATGAGATGATAATTATCATTATTAAAGTGAAATGAAAATGTGTTGTGTATTTCAGGAGCATAATGCAATCATATCGCCCAATGCCTCATCTATTTCCTCTTGCATGCCTGGTAAAGGAGAGTAGCCTACATTGCAACAATAAATTCCAATGATTTGAAAAACCATTTTCGCCATTTACTGGGCCATATTAAAAGTGTAGCCTATCAGCTTTCCCCCAGCTCATAGCATTGTGGAAAAGAAGTGTATATTAAATAGCTAGGTAGCCATATTTCTATTAATGTTGTTATTCTTCTTATTCGTAACTTCGGCTACCTTGCAGAAGAGGATTTCGACCATGATTTATCACAGTTAATAGCATGCGCTCACGCATGTGGAGAACTTCATTAACTTCACTAACTTCATTCATTTATCTTACATTTTTAAACATTGAGGTACATTTTTGGTGCTATATTAGGCTATATCTCGATTAGATGGTCCAGCTTGAGTTACAGCATAATTCCATGGTGCTGCTGAAATATCGGGATGCGGTGACCACAAGTGGCAAAGCATTTTAATAGGATAGGTGCTGGTGGCAAATCATGCACCGTGCTTTTTATTGGGTCTCTTTTTGGAAATAATCCCATACAAAAGAAGTTTTATGTGAACCTTCCATTACTAACCATATCACTCTCATATGTCTCTCTCTCTCTCTCCACTGATGAAAGCCCACGACTTGGGGGGCGTTTGAACCATTTTTATATTTTGGAGGTTTGCGGATGGGAAAAGAATGAGCTGATTTGGAATCAGAGGTTTTGCACAAATACACAGGAATCCTGGGTTTTTACACGCACATCAGAGGTTCATATGTGAGTGAAAAGAGCCTATGATCCCAGATCTGTATAGCTGCCACATCTCAACAGGTACTGGTTTAGCAGGTATTGGGTGAAGACACCACCCAAAATGGCAGGCATCACCATGACGTACGAAGCTTCGGTTTCTGTGGTCACGTGATTTGAAGCAAGCCTCGGAGCAGTACTTCAAAACAGCAGTGATTTGAAAGCTCGACACCGTGTCGACATGTGAGTATCAAGTGTCACATCCATACATTGGGTGCTCTGGTTGCTACAGGCCTCAGATGCTGCTTGTTAGCTAAAATTGTTTGGGGCTGACAGCCTTGGAGAGTTCCTGTTATCCTGGTGTTGACTGGCCAAGTTTAGTTTGTTTTGTGTTTTTTTTGATGATTCCAACCAAAGAATAACAACTCCTGAACCTCTGAAGACTCCTCCTTAGAGGGAAGCTGGAGCTGATCCATGGAGGAAGCACATGCTTGAGCTGGCCCTCAATCAGAGTAGTGAGAACTGCACCGACCACTCTATCTCCAGCCAGCTTCTTTCTTCTCTGTTTTGTTTCCACCCACGTGCCTACATTAGACACACAAACACTCTTTGTTAGGGAAGAGCTTTGTTTAATATTATTTTAAACAGCAGTGAAGTAGCTCCTCTCATAACATAATGTTTCTCATTCATATTCTGTAGTTTTAAAATCTTGAGTCTTTTAGTTTAAGGGCCAACTCACTTTTTATTCCGTGTTCATGACATATGGGAGAAACTACGAGTAACTACGAGCTTCCAACTTGGAAATACTATTCACCTCAGCTTACTTGTGAACTATATATTTTTTTGTACTCCGATTTATCCCACTTGACGTCACCAGTGCGGAAATAGCCGACCATCTGTCCCATATGACTTATGACACAGTATACGATGGCCTACCAAGCATGGTGGTAAATTCTGTGGTCAAATGCAAGAAAGAAGAACAAATAATCTGGAAAAATTACCGGCTCTTGTTTATCAGATTTAATGGATTACCTGAAGACATGTCAAAAGTCTGTAGGCTACCTACAGTTGAATCGAATGTTCAGAAGTTTCGCAAAATGGCGATAGTTGACAAAAACAAAGGTTTCCGGACATCTTTTCAGTGATCTCAGAGACCCTCCCCAAATCTCTGGTGATCTTGGCTTTAAACGGGTTCATCCGAGGTTAACGCGTGGACACTTCAAAGTTACGAGCATGTTGTTCAAACTGTAATCCCCATATTTGTAGGCCTCCTTGCTCGCACACGCTTTTTCAGTTCTGCCCACAAATTTTCGATTGGATTGAGGTCAGGACTTTGTGATGGCCACTCCAATACCTTGACTTTATTGTCCTTAAGCCATTTTGCCACAACTTTGGAAGTATGCTTTGGGTCATTGTCCATTGTCCATTTGCGACCACGCTTTAGCTTCCTGGCTGATGTCTTGAGATGTTGCTTCAATATACCCACATCATTTTCCTTCCTCATGATGCCATCAATTTTATGAAGTGCACAAGTCCCTCTGCAGCAAAGCACCCCCACAACATGATGCTGCCACCCCCGTGCTTCACGGTTGGGATGGTGTTCTTCGTCTTGCAAGCCTCACCCTTTTTCCTCCAAACATAACGATGATCATTATGGCCAAACAGTAAAATCTTTGTTTCATCAGACCAGAGGATATTTCTCCAAAAAGTAAGATCTTTGTCCCCATGTGCAGTTGCAAACTGTAGTCTGGCTTTTTTATGGCGGTTTTGGAGTAGTGGCTTCTTCCTTGCTGAGCAGCCTTTCAGGTTAAGTATATATAGGACTCGTTTTACTGTGGATATAGATACTGTTGTGCCTGTTCCCTCCAGCATCTTCACAAGGTCCTTTGCTGTTGTTCTGGGATTGATTTGCACTTTTCTCACCAAAGCACATTAATCTCTAGGAGACAGAACGTGTCTCCTTCCTGAGCGGTATGACGGCTGCATGGTCCCATGGTGTTTATACTTGCGTAATATTGTTTGTACAGACGAACGTGGTACCTTCAGGCGTTTGGAAATTGCTCCCAAGGATGAACCAGACTTGTGGAGGTCCACAATTTTCTTTCTGAGGTCTTAGCTGATTTATTTAGATTTTCCCATGATGTCAAGCACAGAGGCACTGAGTTTGAAGGTAGGTCTTAAAATACATCCACAGGTACACCTCCAATTGACTCAAATAATGTCAGTTAGCCTATCAGAAGTTTCTAAAGCCATGACATCATTTTCTGGAATTTTCCAAGCTGTTTAAAAGCAGTCAACTTAGTGTATGTAAACGTCTGGCCCACTGGAATTATGATATAATAGTGAATTATCATTGTCATGCACAAAGTAGATGTCCTAACTGACTTGCCAATACTATAGTTTGCTAACATGAAATCTGTGGAGTGGTTAAAAATGAGTTTTAATGACTTCAACCTAAGTGTATGTAACTTCCGACTTCAACTGTATATGGCATTAAAATTCTCAGAATTAATTGTGTAATGTGCTGCAATTTTGTTTTTCGTTTCCAATTGTTGAAAATGTTTATTTTCCTTAATTTGTTCAATTATGGAATAACCGGTGAAATCAGCAGGGTTTTAATTGCTGAAAGTATGAAAACCTGGGGGTTAAAAATGGTGAACGTGAAATGAATCTCCTGTTTTTTAATTACCGTATTGAAAAAACCTTTTGCACAGTAAATCCCCAGGACTGTAGGCTATTTAAAAAACAATTAATGAAATATTTGCTGGACAAAGTTTTAAACTTTTTTCAATCCAAATCATTCCATTTACTTACAGCTGTAGATGAAGAGGGCTACGTTGTAATGTTCCACCTGTCTTATGATCCAGACATCTGTAGCACATTTTCAGCACTCCAAATGTCCGTCTATTGCAATGCATATTTTCTTGAGTTTCCAATCGAATGATAATTCACACGTTCTTATAGGCATGATATAGGTGTTATCAGCAAAGTTTTTAATGGATAGCCATGTCCCCTAACAGAAGATTGTCCCCAGGAACTATTGGCCATTATAGAGTCATAATTTGATCCAGGATAATTTGCGACTACGTGTGTAACCTTGTACATGTAGCATCGCACATCGCACCCTTACGTTTCACATATATGAGTGTTCGCTGCAGCAGAACGCCAGGAAATTCAAAGTTTGCTGTGAACTCCTGTTATACCCATTCTTGGTTGACAGGTGTGATGGGGACTTGAATGCAGGCTAGGCTATTCATTGGCATGTCAGAGTAGGCTTGAGGTACGTACTTAAAGGGGAGCTCCGGGTTATTTCTTAAACTATTATATCGATTCTATATGTTTAATGTGAGTATTGAAGCCTACCGCACTAGAACTGCGCCACCTGGTTCTTTTGTTTCCCGCTGTTTTCCAGACGCGCTGCTTACATCACTGGTGCAAATCACGCAAAGATTTTTAGATATGACAAGATAGGCAACTGCCACTTTTCCCCATTGGAGGAAGTGATCAGACATGCGCAGTAGTGTTTTCAGTTAGCTTAGCAACTAAAGTTACATAACGTAGGCTTAGAGTGCATCATCTGACCAGTGCTAGCCGGATTTAAAGTTGGTTTTCGTTGGATAGTCAAAATTATAACAGGTTGTACATTGCCTGGCCAAAAAAAAAGTGGCACACTCTAATATTTAGTTGGACCGCCTTTAGCTTTGATTACGGTGCGCATTTGTTGTGGCATTGTTTCGACAACCTTATGCAACATCACAACATTTATTTCCATCCAGAGATTTTTGGCCGAGATCATGTATTGACGACTGGAGAGTCGAACCACTCCGTAAAGTCTTCTCCAGCACATCCAAAAGACTTTCAATGGGGTTAAGACTCTGGTGGCCAATTCATGTGTGAAAATTATTCCTCATGCTCCCTGAACCACTCTTTCACAATTTGAGCCCAATGAATCTTGGCATTGTCGTCCTGGAATATGCCCATTGATGGGATAATCTGGTCATTCAGTACATTCAGGTACTCAGCTGACTTCATTTTATTGCTGCATAACGTTGCTGAGCCTTGACCTGACCAATTGAAGCAACCCCAGATCATAACACTGCCTCCAGAGGCTTGTACAGTGGGCACTATGCGTGACGGATGCAACGGCGACTTTTTTTTTGGCCAGGCAGTGTACGTAGTAGTACTGGGTCCTGACAACCTAGGCATATCTAACTATAAAGGAAGAAATCCTCTCTGTCCTTCTGTCTGTCTGTATTTCACTTTGCTCGACAACCGGGCACTGTATGAAGTTGAATTCACTAGATGTATTGCTCGGGACCCAAGGAAGTGCAGTGCCGACTGAAGTTGATTGGATGAGCGGTTCTCCAGAAAATAAGCTATTTGTCCTAAAAACTGTAGGAGGATATAATCTGAAGCAGCTAGAGGGTACTGTGACATCATCAGCTGCAGAGGCTGCTAGAGTGCATTGGAACATTATGAGCTGCAGAGGGTTTGTTGCTAAGACAACAATTGCTATATATCAAAACTTGAAATTCAGTTGAAATTCGCTAGCTGTATTGCTCGGGACCCAAGGAACTGCAGTGTCGACTGTGAAGTTGATTGAATGAGCGGTTCTCCAGAAAGCTGCAAGCATCAGTACCGGGGCCCTAGCAATTGGCCTGTTCTGAACGGGCACGTTTTGTATGGGCACTGCCCTGGTATAATCAAAAAAGAAAATGGAAATTTTTGATTTTGTCTGTCTGATAATGATCCGTTTAGCTAACTGTTTTGTAAAAACTCCATTGACCTCCAGTCATTCAATGAGCGCTTGTTGTCTGTCTAATAGCAAAGACTTTCCCCACTTGTGATTCCGACTTGTGAGGTTCATTCATGTGCAACTTCCATGTCGGAAACCCGTATTTCCGATAATTCCACCTGCAGGTCTATACTGTAGCCTATAATGGAAGGTTCGAAATTGATCAGATTCACTGATAGATAAAAGTCTGATATGACTAACGGGATGCCATCCTCATTATCTTCAGGTTCTTCCGATTTCGGCGATGTATAATTTAGCTATGAAAATGGAAACATTATACTATTGCAGTCAAAAGTTTCCAAAATTGTACCTTCAGCCACACCGCACCGTCGGCTACCCCAACTCACCACGCCCAAGCCTCAGTTCCCTCATACTATTGAAATTGTAGCATTCTCTCTGATTCAGGAGGAATAATTTCTAAAATAAGTAGTCTACGGCTGTGACTGAAAATACCTGGGTGTATTGTTCCTCAGTGCATATGAGTGCAAAAGTACATGCGTTCCACAGACTTCCAATTAAAGATTTGAACATGTGCAAGAAATGGCCAATAGCAATTAGAAATGAAAGCTATAACATACATAGATCTGCAACCGAATTGAAAAATCTTGGGTTTGCAGTAAACATTTCTACCCCGCCTACAAAGACAACCTGGGGAAACACTGCGAGGCTAAAAACTAAATGGCCTATTCAACATTCGACATACCATACTAAAACGTACAGTAGCCATATTAGTGTGTCAATAACAATTCCAGACGTCCATTCCAATTCCAGACGTCCATTCCAAACCATAGCTATGGAAAAAAAGAACATTTATGTTGTAGGTTACCAGAGCTACATTTCTTTTACTAATTTTGCATATTATAAACTAAACTGTAATCTATTCAATATAGCCCAGGCCCGGACTGGCCATCGGGAGCCTGGCCATCGCAAGCACGGGACCAGGTTAGTCAGTGATGAAATAAACATGCTATCTAGCTAGCTACTTCACACTCTACCGATTACATCATCATCTTATGAGCTCGCTGACTAGCTTCTAGCTAGCTCGATTCTTATCCCCTCTCATAACAAAACATACGTTCATTCATTAACCTGAATGAAGATGGCACAAACTTTGAAAAACATTGCTAGTAGGCTACTCACATTGAAACTCAACAATGACAGCGTTATAGACCTGTGGTTAACAGCTCTAGTCCTAACTGGCTGGCTAGCTACTTGTGCTAGTCTTAGTGTATAGCCAGCCAGTCATACTGGCGCTAGTCAGCGAGCTAACGTTAGCCTACCTGCTCTTCTGGAGGCTGTAAATACTGTCATCTCATCTACAATGTCATGATAATCCAAATGGCATCTTCATTTTCTCTTTCTCTGTGCGTCAATACAGCTCATTCAAGTAGTGTATCCATGCTGTTACCGTTACCCCATAATGTCTACCTTAAAGCTAGCTAAACAACAACAACAACAACATTGTACTGTTTAAGGAAATAAAACAAGAGTACAGTATTATTGCAGTTACTGCACTTTGGTGTTTCTTGTATAGCTGTTTAAAGGACGTCAAAGGCACACTCGACTAGGGCACTTGTTGCTGGTAATTCCACGGACTGTTGAGCAGAGTGGATTCTATTCCATGGTTTTTTATGCACTACTAAGTCGCTTTGGATAAAAGCGTCTGCTAAATGACTAAATGTAAATGTAAAATGTAGAGTGTAGTATCTGCATTTTTGGGGTGGTCATGTTTCATGGCCATGTTTTTTATGTATATAAATTACTTAATGATTACATGTTAAATTAGTCAATTACCAACAAAGCACTCACAGAGAGACAGAGACAGGGCATCTAACTCTGCTCAATGAAGACTAATGATAAATAAATAGCCTAGGTGTTTAACATAAGCCTAAAAATTGATTTGCTGTTAGCTCATTATTTTGTGATTCACATGCACTAAAATTCACCAGAATGCAGGAAATGAAGACTTTGTGACTCAAATTTTCCTGGGGGAGTACCCCGCTTAAAATGTGGCCTGACTTGGGGCTAGATTCCCGGCCT
The DNA here is from genome assembly GCA_029718625.1 of Synaphobranchus kaupii. Classification (NCBI taxonomy): domain Eukaryota; kingdom Metazoa; phylum Chordata; class Actinopteri; order Anguilliformes; family Synaphobranchidae; genus Synaphobranchus; species Synaphobranchus kaupii. Next base: position 35,684,538 of record CM056389.1, on the reverse strand, counting down.
GACTGATTTTCTCAGTCCGGCCCTGATATGGCCCAAATGAATATTGCCTCCACTTGATCATAGTAATTACTTTCTCTAAAGAAAGCGCTCCGTTTGGCCCAGCCCCTCTTCGCCGTCTCCTCCAGTTCCAGTTGGGTGTCCATAACATCGTTTCTACTGTCCATGACCCGATAAGTCCCCCAAAATCTACGTGTGATGTGATGCAGACCTCGTCCTCATCCTCAGAACCAGCCATAGCCTCCAAAGTTGTCGCCAAATAATGGTTCTCTTCACAGTACAGTTGCTACAAGTGCACCAATGGTGGTTCTCGCAATGGCTTGGGGAAGTTCGGGTTCTCCCTCCATGCCTGTGGCATCGCCCTCTGCTCGTGCAGCTCGCTCGGCTCTCCGTTGGGCTATTTGCTCGTCGCTGTACAGCGGTTCAAAAGAGTTTCACTGCACCTGCTCCTGGCAAAAATCTATCATCAGAGTCAAGAGTCTCGCACGTCCTCAAAATGTGACGTGCTAAATATTTGACGACACAAACAAAACAAGGGTATAGTAAGTAAGTAATATATAAGTAAGGAATATACGATTTCAATATAATTATTCAATATTATGCTTTTGACTATCCAACGAAAACCAACTCAGATGCGGCATAGGTGTCAAACTCTGGGGAGAGCTGCCCTTGTTTTCACGCCCGCAAAGCTACAAATTCACCAAAAACCGTATAGAACATTATCTATCTAATGTTCAATAACATTATCTAACATTATCTATTAAAATCATTAGCCACCACAGTTATTTGTCTGATTCAAGTTTATTTAATATAGCTTATTCCTGTATTTAGCTTCACATAATAATGACTGTGTAGTAACAAATTCAGCAAGGTGCTCATTTTAAAATAGTTAGTCACTGAGACAGCCCACATGACTGACCCCACACACAACAGAGTGCAGGAGAAATACATAGATACCACATTGAGTCCTGTTGCATGAGCTTGTGGCACTTTTAATGCAGTTTTAGCCTACATAACATGCCTAATTAAGCTACATTAGCATTAATGTATGGTTATAAACTTAGCTCTCATCTTAATTTGGATATCTATTAACAGTTAACGTTGTTAAGACTGCTGAGTTAGCCATGAATTAATTTGCAATGAAACTTGTAACTTCGCTAAATTGAGTCATAGCCACCACATTAAAACTTCATGGAACATAATCTAATTTCGGTCAAAATTGCATAAACATGAACATTGTCCAGTCGTAATAATTTAACTGTTCACTAAGTTAACTAACGTTAGATAGCCCAGTTGTTAGGTATCTTGTGGGCTACGTCTTCGTGGTTTGTTGTCATAAAGTGCATATTTGGATCATAATCCTCCGCTACTTGCTTTTCCCATGGCCGAAATTGAGAGAATAGCAGAGGGAGAAAGAAAATGTGATTTCTGCGATTACATTCATTAGCTATGTTGGACATGGCAAACACCTTCTCGTGGTGTCTCCCGTCAGTAACTCATGACTGCCAATCGCAGTCATGAGCGAAACAGAATTTGCCAATTTAGGGCCCTCACCCGGGCTGGTGCTCGGCTGCAGTCGGGGAGGAGAGCCGGTGGTGATTACTCCGCTGGCCTCCAACCCAGAATACTGCAGCTGAACACCGAAGGACTCACCTCCAACAAGATCAGCGTCATTGAGGAGTTGGCCTATACCACCAAGGCCCTCGTCATCCTCCTCCAGGAGACCCATTGCTTTTCAGCAGATAAGCTAGTATTACCAAATTTCACACTAGCTGGGTCTATCCTAAGCAGGAAACACGGCCTTGCCACGTTTGTCCATGAAAGGCTGAGCTGGACTCTCGCCGATCAATCTCCGGCTGACTCGGAGATTGAGTGGTTGTGCGTGGACGTTGCCGGTTTTAAAATTGTAAACGTCTACAAGCCTCCCCCCTCGCGATTCACGCCGGTGTCTGTCCCGGTGTTCCCCCACCCCTGTCTCTATGCTGGCGACTTTAACTGTCAGCATGAAGACTGGGGGTACAATACCAACACGCCCAACGGAGAGAACCTGGCTGCTTGGGCAGCTAACAACTGCCTGGCCCTGTTATACGATCCAAAGGGTGCAGCCAGCTTTCTCTCCGGTCGCTGGAACACTGGGACGAATCCTGACGTGGCATTTGCGAGTGTCGGTGCAGACAACCAGCTCCCGGACAGACGTGTGCTCGGAAAGTTCCCGCGGTCCCAACATCGACCATCGCTGATAACCGTGCCTAAACTCGTGGACTCTATCCCGAGTGAGCCGGTGAAGCGATGGAATTTCCGTAAGGCCAATTGGAAACGCTTCCGCCTCTTCACTAACAAATCCACGTGGCGTCTCCCATCGCCTAATACCAACAACGTGGATGAGGCATACCGGGACTTCTGTGGCATGTTAGTGAAAGCGGCCAAGAAATCCATCCCACGCGGACGTCGCAATAGCTACAAACCGTGCTGGGATGCGGAGTGCGAGAACCTCTACCGCGTTTTCCTTCAGGCTCCTGCCGGAACCGAGTCAAACAGGGCTGCTACAGCCCTGTTGTCAAGACTCGGCCGGAGGAGACAAGAGCGCTGGGAGGAGGCTGTCAATTCCATCGACTTCTCGCACTCCAGCCGCAAGGCATGGAGTATCCTGAACAACCTCACTGGCAGGTCAAGACACTCACCTCGTCACTGCCCCATTTCTGCAAATAAAATCGCATCACAATTTGTGAAAAATGGGGTATACGAGGGTAAAGACCGCGAGTCATCACGACTCGTGGCAAAGGAAGTGTCTGACCTCTGGAGGGCCCCAACATCTAGCAGCGATAACATCTCCGGTGAATTCACACCGGAGGAGTTCGCTGCCGCCCTCCAGCACCTAAAGCCAGGAAAAGCTCCGGGCCCTGATTCCATCTGCCCGGAGCTTATACTCCATGCCGCACCTGCCCTGAAGTCCTGGTTAAGAGCTTTCCTCTCTTCCTGCTTGCGCCAACTCAAGATCCCCAAAATCTGGAGAAGAGCCCTAGTTGTCGCGATCCCTAAGCCGAATAAGCCTGAAGGGGATCCTAAGAGCTACCGTCCCATCTCCTTGCTCTGCATCCCCTTCAAGATCCTCGAGCGTCTTATCTACGCCCGCGTCGAACCGATCGTCGACCCACTGCTCCCTCGGGAGCAGGCCGGGTTCCGACGCGGGAGATCGACCGTAGACCAAGTCACTTTGATGACTCAAGACATCGAGGACAGCTTTTCGTTCAAGAAGAAGGCCGGAGCCGTTTTTGTCGATCTGACGGCTGCCTATGATACCGTATGGCACCGCGGCCTCACCTGCAAGCTGCTCCGCCTGCTGCCGGACAGGCACATGGTCAGTATGATCTTGGAGCTTGTCCGAAATCGCAGCTTTAACCTTACCACCGGTAGCGGACAGCAAAGCAGGTTACGACGCCTCAAGAACGGCGTCCCCCAGGGATCTGTCCTGGCCCCCCTCCTCTATAATATCTACACTTATGACTTGCCTGATACAGTCTCGCGGAAGTATGCCTACGCGGATGACCTCGCGTTGGTGTACTCCGCTGGAGACTGGCAGTCATTGGAGGGGACTTTGAGCCAGGACATGCAGACACTAGTGGCATACCTCTGGAAATGGAGGTTGAAGCTCAGCGAGGCAAAGACGGTGTCGGCGGCCTTCCATCTTAACAACAGGGAGGCTAAACGTGAGCTCCGAATATATATTGGCGGAACACCCCTGCCATGCTGCGCTGAGCCAATCTACCTCGGCGTGACATTGGACAGGTCGCTCACGTTTCGCCGACACCTTGAGTCACTGCGCAAGAAGTTAACATCTCGTGTGGCATTGATGAGGCGACTAGTCGGGTCAGGCTGGGGCGCCGACGCAAGAACATTGCGTACGGCAGCCCTGGCCCTTGTTTACTCGACTAGTGAGTACTGCGCACCGGTATGGTGTCGCAGTGCCCACACCCGCCTCATCGATACGCCCATCAACGAAGCCTTGCGCATCGTGACAGGATGCCTGCGTCCCACTCCCGTGGACAATCTTCCCATTCTTGCAGGCATCCAGCCCGCTGGGCTTCGCCGCGCGGGAGCCACAGCACGTCTCGCGTGCCGGGCCATGGAGCCAAACCATCTGCTCCACGAAAGGCTCGCTGTAATTGCTGAGCCTCCCCGGCGCCTTAAGTCGAGACACCCATTTGTGCCTGCCGCACAGGAATTCCTGCAGCAATGCAGTGATCTTAACATCAGTGCGGCACGGTGGGCGGATTACATCTGGAGCACGGAGTGGGAGGAGAACACCTCTAGACTCCGTGACTTCATCCCAGACGTCGGTTTTCCCCCTATTGGGGTGGACCTGCCTAGACTGGCATGGGTGAGGCTTAACCGCCTCCGGACCGGCGTTGGGCGCTTCCGCTCATCGATGCACAGATGGGGCTTGGCTTCTTGCGCAGCCTGCGAGTGTGGCGCGGAGGAACAAACCGCAGACCATGTCATCCTGGACTGCCCGATTTATCGGGCACCCAATGGGATGCATGGTCTGTCGGTTCTGGATGATGACACGGTGACGTGGCTACTGGAGGTGTGCCCTGAAATATAGTCCGGGTGAACCCCCCCCTAGGCTCGGGGTGGTAAAAGGATAGCCCCTCGGCCCCGAGCCTGGGGATGTGGGACAAAAGATCCCACCCAAACGAAGAAGCTATGTTGGAAAATGTTTGGGGGAAAAACGTATTCGACTAGATTTCCTGTATACTAACCTTATACGCCCGTATACCTTCAAAAAGGTGGAAAACCCGTATTTTATACGGGCAAACCGTATGGGTTGCGCGCAAGCCTACGTTATGTAACTTTAGTTGCTAAGCTAACTGAAAACACTAACTGAAAACACTACTGCACACTCCTACAATGGGGAAAAGCGCCAGTTGCCTATCTTGTCATATCATTGCTTGATTTGCACCAGTGACGTGATCAGCGCGACGCAGCGCGTCTGGAAAACAGCTGGAAATAAAAGAACCAGGAGGCGCAGTTCTAGTGCGGTAAGCTTCAAGACTCACATTAAACATATAGAATCGATATAGAAGTTCAAGAAATAACCTGGAGTTCCCCTTTAATGTATTGCTGAATTGACGGCAGTTTGGGATATGCCTCCAATTGAATTTAGGAGATGCTGGAACTAGCCAACCCACTTGTAAAAAAATAGTAAAATACCATTACCCTTAATTGTTGATATCATAGCAGGAGAGTGTATATAGGGACAGCAGGCATTTGTCTCCAGCTCAAGAGGAGTTGATTTTGTTGGTGTGATAAATGCAATTTAAAGCAGCATTCCCCTTCGCTGAGGGACAGGTATGTGGCCCTTGACTAATGGACCCTTTTCTTATTATGCATTTTTTGATACGCACAATAATATTATTTCACATTGTAATCTTGATATTTTTATGCATGTCTGCGTGTGCTCCTGTGTGTGTAACAGACAGGAGGGTGTATGAGCATTGTCCATTTCCTGTAGAGTCCCACAGGGATCTATTTTAGGGCCAATTTCTTTCTCAATTCATATGCTCCCCCTTAGCAACATTATTTGTAAGCATGATATCTCCTTTCATTGCTATGCTGATGATACACAATTGTATTTGTCAACAAAAGAAGGTAATACAAGTAAAATATCTGCTCTCAAATACTGGATGTGCCAAAAATTTCCTCCAGCAAAATTCTGATAAGACTGTTCTGATACTGGGCCCTAAGCAACAGTCATTTGATTGACACAGGTTGGATAAATGTTAAATCTCAAGTTAAAAACCTTGGTGTTATTTTTTATGTTGCTCTTGCTTTTGATTAAAAAGTTAAAAAGACATCCCAGTCATGTTACTAAAATTATATTGGCATTACCATTTGAAGATAAAGAGAAAGTAATTCACTTATATGTATCATCCAGACTAGACTATTGCAATGCTATCTATTCATGTCTAAATGGCCTTTCATTATCTTGCCTGCAACTGGTACAAAAACGCTGTTGCCAAACTGTTAACCAGAACAAATAAGAGTGCACATATTACATTTGAAGTGAATTGAACTTGTATCTAAATATGCCCAATTAGACTCCATTGTAAAGTCGAGTGGAGCCGTTCTTTGGGTGACCAAATCTCGAAGAAGAAAGGCGTGACAACATAATAATTATTATTATTACCGATCAGTATGGTGGAAATAGTTCTTAAAAATAGGTCCAAGTCGAAAAAGAAAACGTAACTACCCTTTAAGCGTAGCATAGCTAGAAGATGGGGTTGCTAAATTTTAGTTTTCAAAATGGAAAAAAATTCATGGGGAATTGTGGAAATTTTGTGTTTCTTTACACACTGGTTTTCATTATATTTTTAATTTGTCATTAGTTGAGATGGATCCTCCATATAAATAAAAACAGGCTTTTAAAACTTTGTTTGGGTTATAATTAAAAATTTTAATGAAGTAACGGCATTGACCATGGTGGCATTATTCCAATATCTATGAAATCAGAATGTTTTCAGCATGTGTTGAAATAGCAAAGTGTGTAGTTTTAGCTACAGAAGGTTGAGCTATGCCTTGTACGTTAGCTAGTGAGCTATCATTGGCTAGCAACAAATTATTCTATCGAAGGGGACTGTAAAATAAATTATTCCTTTAAAATTTGAAGGCATATTGTGTATTTGGCACATTGCAGGAATATATTGAAAGTGAAAATGTAAAAAAAAAACATACAATCAATTTTTAATATGCACATAAATGGCACCCTTTTCAATGACCTTTTTTTGGGACAGAAAAACAGCATCAACCAACATAGAATTTCCAAATAGGCAGTGGGAGTATGTGAAATTTTAAACTTATTGTATAATGAACTTAAACAATAAAGAAGGATAGCACGTGATTAAAAAAACAGCATGTAAAAAGCATCTATTTATGCTTTAGATTCCCATAATTGAACATATTAACATGTTACTTTTTTTGCAAGTCTTTAGATGAAGCTGAATTAAAACCCTGCTCCAGCTATACATACAGGACAGAAAAGAGCCAGGTGCACTACATAATTTTTTTCTGCTGCTCCACCATTACAATTTAGCTTGGCACAAAGGGCCAGGTGCATATTCAGTGCTTTAGAATGGGTCCAGTGTGTAAATAAGGTGGGGGTGAGGAGTGTGTGTGTGTGTGTGTGTGTGTGTGGGGGGGGGGGTTGTTGAATATGCATGTTCTGGCACTCGGCAGCACAAAGGTGTCTCACAGTTCTCCCAGCCTCCTCCTCTCACCGCTCGCTCGCCCGCTCGTATGCACCCCACTTCCTCTCCCCTGTCTCTCTCCCCCTGTTGAAAGCCATCTGCATACGATTTGCTAAACGTCTCAATCTAATTACATTACCCCCGCTTAACGCAGCCGCGAGGCCCCCGGCCACAATAGCAGGGGTGACAGATGGAACAAAGCCCTTGGAAATGAGGGAGAGAGAGCGACCGAGGGTGTGAGGCGTCTGGATGCCACCGGACGGCTTTGTTTCTCTCTCTCTCTCTTAGTCCCTTCACGCAGACATGTACTGTACAGTCCTCTTGTTTATTCCTCTGTAAAAAAAAAAAAGGTTATTTATTCCCGCCCTCTTCCAACACCCTCCTCAGCCTGCACAGCCACTGTAATTGCACTTCTACTGTGACACTACCCCCAAGCCCCCAGGGATGCTGTCTGTGGAGGAATCTTCTGCACAACGCTTCCCTTACACGTTTCAGAATGGACACACTGCATGTGTATCCCACTAAAAGAACACCACCCACCCCTCCCTTATCTTTGGACAACTGCCAAGAAATTGGAAATCTTTTGGGGGCCATGACCAACCACCCCCATCTCACCCTCCCACCTCTGGACTCCCTCCTCCTACCGCCTGTCCTCATTCCAACTCCGATCCACTACCTCCACACCCCTTTTCACAAGCCTAGAGGGAGGGACAGCAAAGCAAATTGGAAAAGCCTTTGGTTCAAAACTCATGCAAATGTTCTGTACGCTATTCAAGTGTGCACGGATGGAGGGAGGGAGAGAAACATCTGGGGGGGGGGGGGGGGGGTGTAAGAATGCAAGGAAAATGAGAATACATATCATCCCTCTACCAGCATAGAAAGACGGGGGGTATCCCACAGCGCTTTCAAATTTTAAACAAAATGAAAAAAAATGGAGCCCCAGTGACAGGTCCTTTTTTCTCTCCCTATACTCTCACGCGTTCATTCGGGCAGAAAATAAAAAGAGAGATGTGAAAGAGGAAAAAGCCTTAGATGTAAATTACTCTGCAGACAGACAAAGGGTACAGGCTGCAGATGAGAGTACTTATGTAGGAAAGGAGGAAGAAACCTGCCATTTGTGTGTGTGCGTGTGTGTGTGTGCGTGTGTGTGTGCGCGCGCGTGCGCAATGTGTGCGTGCGCATGCGTGCAAGCACAGAAAATTATATCCCCAATGCAACACCAGTGGTTATATCCCACAGACAAAAAGTGTTGTACATGCTCAGATACTTAAACTTGCTTTGGTTGACCAGACTCTTAGTCATATATTTGGCTGGTGAGCAATTAAGAGCACCAATTAAAGAACCAACCGCCTGTCTCCCCACCCCCTAGACCAAATACTGTACTCAGACCAGACAGCCAGGGGCTGCTCTGACTTGCACTGTTCACAACTCATCTGTGATCCTGACCCAGAATAGAAACCTCTGAATACTGTAATTCTTTTCATCTTCCCAAATTAAGTAAGAGATTGCAGACCCTCACCTCTCTACCTTAACCTGCTGTGATAAAGTGAGGTACTGCACACGTTGATGTGGACAGAGCGACAGAAAGATTAAGTAGTCCTGTACAAAAATAAATAACTCTGCAGCATCTCAATGCATTTCTTCTCTCAACCCGAAGGGGGGGCTGGCAGTAAGATCTGAGTGTGATGGGCACTCCTCCATATCATGCCAGACAGCAGCCAGCAGCCAGCCAGTTCACGCAAGTGTGAATTCCCCAGATTCTTGCTCCAAATCAGTTACATTCAAAAGAAATACATTCAGCCTCACACCTTGTCCACAAGTCTGAAAGGGTGATATACAGAACTACTAAAGATCTATGCTGCAAAATATAGGCAGTGTACCCTGTTGTCCCTTAGTGTCTCCAAATGACTAAATTGTGCACTGCTGTAAATCATAAAATAATCATATTTAACTCTATTTACTTTGGCCCTCCAGAGGCAATTTCCACCTAGTTTCCATTAGTTTTATTTAAATGTCAATATCTCCAAAAATATTCCCTGCACATCCATGGTTTAAATTGAAGAAGAAGCTGTATCATTCAAAAATTTCCAACAGAATACATTTATTTCAGAATAGTCACATACAGTATATACATAATAACCATAACATATGTAGCCTAATGTATTTAAATACATTTTTTTTAAAACATACAAAAGCGTGTGTTTTTACACAACAACAGCAACGTATTTCAGCCCTAAGTGCGATAGGTGGTCGCTGTGGAAAGGTCGACTGTACGGGACTTTGCCGAAATGTAACAAGATAAATTCTTCAGGGTTAATCAGAAAACAGTTGTAGCTGAATATACTGGTAAATACTTGGTTTCCTAAACATATTTATATGAGAGATTTTGGAGAAAAAAATTAGGTGACTTCTAAATCGAAAGTGCATCAGGTACTGTATATAGTACAGTAAGCAAGGGAAAACGACAAATTTGTCCAACATTTAAAAAATATATTATTGCTTCTATACATGAACATGATTTTCTTAGCGTAGATAAACGGTGCATTTTATGCATTTTACAGTCTGTGGCTTCTATTTTATTGCACTGCGGTGTAACTGGAGAAGTGGAGGTTTTCGCAAGCGGCTAAAGTAATCATTTTTAATATTTGGTTGCATATCCTTTGCATGCCATGACTTTCTGATGTCTGTGACTCAACAATATCAAAAGACTCTTGATATCTTATGTTCTGGTACTCCTACAAGCGATACTATAACCTCTGCATTCGAATGGATCTCTATGGGAATTGGGGGGTGGGACTAGATTTATATATAGTCCAATATTTTTTGATGCCCGAAAATGGGGGGGCTATTGTACAAAAGATTTTATAATTTCTAAACGGCTCATCCGATATGGATGAAAATACCCTCAAATTAAAGGTGACAGTCTGCACTTCAACCTCATTGTTTCCTTTCAAACTCAAAGTGCTAGAGTACAGGACCAAAATAACAAAAAATGTGTCACTGTCCAATTAATTATGATGCTGACTGTATACATTGAGTATTTTTGCTTACTTTTTTTTCTGTATTGCTTTAAAATCAAATTATGTCCAGGGTATATTTGACCCAGGCTAACAGTTTCACAGGTGCTAATAAGTAAACACAACACAAGGGTTAAATACAAAAGGTGAGAGAGAGAGCTTCTTATAGATTTCAATCTTACACTTTAAATACAGTGAAGGCTTGCATGACTAAAGTGAGAAAAAACAAGAGAGACATAATGCTTCCCTGCTGGTTACTGATAACCAGATGTATGTCTATTAACCCATTCTGTTATTATGTAAAATAAGTTTCTTCATGTGTGTAGGCATGTGTAGATGTGCCCACGTGTGTGAGCACCTTATATTTCATATAAAGATTAATAAAACAAAGTGTCTTACCTCCAGACAGCCACCCAGCCAGTCTGAGAGGTCAGAGGTCATGGGAAACTGAGAGAACAAAAGACCACTCAAACTGAATCAGGGAGAGAGGGCAGCAATCCTGGAAAAGAAAGAGAATGAGAGAACATAGAGAACATAGTGTGTATATATATGTGTGTGTGTGTGTGTGTGGGGGGGGGGGGGGGTGGCGGTGGAGGGGGTTGATAAAATGGGAAGGGAGTGCATGAAGTTAGCTACAACAAACCAACAAGGAAAACGCTAAAAGGAAAGTCTAAAAGCAAAGCAGCTTCAGAGACACCCGATATGGTCCCAGCTACTGGAGGCCCTAGCAAGAGTGAGGCCAGGGCTTCCCCGCCCCCCTTCGCCTCCCTTAGAAACTCTATGGACTGATACCTGATACAAGCTCCCTCCAGCATTGTTTGCATACTGACTTTCAGGCAGGACAAAGCTTAGCCATTAAGAAGTCATGCCTTACAAAGTGTCTCAACCTTGCTACGCCAATGAACAGTATAAGGCCAAATACATTTTTAACTAACTGTAACAAAGTTTGGAATGCTCAAAATTCTATAATGACGCTTTATTGATAACAACCTATCCGATTGTTTTAATACACAAATTCAGTGAAGCTAGAAATCCTGAGAAATAAACAAGAATGTCAAAATTTGGAAGCTGCTATTGTGTCGTTAGTTTTTCCCTGAGAACCAACCAACCCAATCTCAACCTTAAAAGCATTTCTCTTTCCAAAAAACAAAATAAATGGAAGGCTGGGGGAATTTCACAAAGCAGAGGTGTACTACGAAGCGAGATTAAGGGGTTAGCGAGCTAATTTAAGCTTCAACCCTGGATTTTCTGTATCACGAAGCCGACTCACTTTCAAATAGGTTACATTCATGTCTCATTTTGTCTAAAATATAGACGACCGTCCATAGACTTTTTGAAGCTATGCCTTAATGTGTGCTTAAAAACCAGAGCCAGGTTAAAAGTTTGAACGGTCCAGTGACTAATTTGGTGGTCTTTTCATTTGTTTTACAAGAGGGTTTCATTTATTTCCAGCAGTCCAACAACTGATCCAGTCCAAAACCTGGCATAACGTATCGTAGCCTACTACTAAAGGTCCTGCCACGTGTTTCTTCCACCCATGAACTCAGCCAACCGATTTCACTAATTAGTCCTCCTGGCTGAAGAATTATGATGATTTACAGATCGAGGTGAAATGACTGGGGAGGAATTTTACTTTCTGAACCTGGATTTTCCACCTCTGCCGGTTCTGGCTAGCTAGCTCCTGGCTATAAGGGTGGGTCACAGAATAGCATAGTGGTACCTGAGTGGTACTTGTGAGTACAAAACATAGACTATATAAAAATATGGACAAAGTCACTGTGATGTCCCCCATTGCCTTCCTACGGCCTCGTAAAAACCGAATTGAGTCTCCGCAAGTCTTTTTCGCCGCCCGTTTGTACAAACTGCATCTGCTCCGTGGAGCCGAAGTGACGTTGTCGGGAGCAGGGTCAACCGGATATGGTCTTCATGGTCCAGGCACAGCAGGGTTGCATCCCAATATTCTTCACTCCCCACCTCCTTTCCTCCACTCCCCCACTACCATTCCTTTCCTACCCGGAAGTATGCAAAACTGCCTGAATGTTTTGAGTACAAGTATTTACATGTACAGTATACAATGTACCTGACATTGCGGTTTGAGTCAAGACATTAATTAATATGTAAGCATTAATACGTACGTAATTAAGATGAGGGTGCATTTTTTGAGTATTGGGACGCACCCTATGATTGACAGTTCAGGGTGGAGAAGCCCATGGGTGCGTCCCAATAGTCGAAAAATGCACACTCCCTTCCTCCTCTACTCTGTTCCCCGGAAACCGATCTTTGGTTCCTCCCTCCCTCCACTGTCCCAATAGTGGAGAATACGAGCGAAGCGGCTTCAAACTTGGCTTCTCCTCCCCTCCGGCGAAGCATACATCGATGTATCCTACTGCAGATGTTTTTTCACATTTTTGGGTGACATCATCGTGCTCACGCCCACAGAGATTTAAGAAAAGGCAACAGTGATGATGCGTAGCTATGCCTTATGCCCTATGCTCGGAATGTCGATGTTAGACTGATAGAATTAACTATGGTGTTTTTTCAATGTAACATTGTGGGCTTACGTAGAGGCTATCTTGTTAAAATCGCCTAACGTTACTGCAAATTCATATAAATGAGCCGCGAATAGTTAACGTTACTAAAAATGTTTAATATCTATGTCATTAGCTAACTACATTATTAACAAGCCGTTTGGTTAGTGTTAACTATAATATTACTCGTCGTTATGTTGTTCAAAGCTGTGTTGAACAAAGCAGGTATATTAGCCAACATATAGCGCACCCTCCCAGAAAGCAGGAACCTCAATGTTAGCTAGCGACGACTGCTAAGTTATGCTCTCAGAACTGTACAGATGTGGTTATGCTAAATGACTTTGTTAGCTCGCAGTAGCAGTCAGAGGCGTAGAAATGACAGGCTATCACAAAAGCCTGTTGATAATACGCCAATAGTAGCTCGATGCACATTTAAAAGAAAAGCCAGGCACAGTTATAGCTACTTTAGAACATATTTGGCTAACCTTAACGTAACCCCATCGATGTATTCAGCTGCATTTCAATCTGAACGTTGTTTAGAAAGAAAGCCGTGTTAAGCCATTTTTTCTGACGTTACAGTTTATGGTTAAGCCTAACTTCAATGGACATAACATTATTTATGCTAACCTTCAATCCAGTAGGCTATCAGATCGGCTGACCAGACGTCCTGGCTTTACCCGGATATTTCGTCTTTTTGCACCGAAAATATTTGTTCGGACAGACGGACACTTGTGCCCCGTTTATGCAGTGCAGAAGCTATAACATTATCTGGCTTTGATAGCCTGGCTTTGATGCTCAACTTCAGTTCCTTAACATTTAATGGCAAGCTCTACTGTTTAGTAGAGAACATTTTGAGTCTTGATATCTTGATATCTCTACGTGGTAGAGATGGCTCAATCAGGTGGAGTTAAGTCCAACATATTTTTCAACAAGATATCAAGACTCAAAATGTGCTCTACCAAACGGTTGAGGCCATTAAAGGGTTAATGCATTTGATTTCTTTTGAGCGATGAGAGGGTGCTGCACATATCGACATGGGCAGCTACAAGAGCAACATAAAATGGTAAACGCAGCCACAATAACTTTCCACGTTATGTAGGCCAAAAGCTACAATGTCCTATATAGCCTACAATAAACGAAAGCATCCGCTCTTCTTCGCAAACATTTATCGCATAATGCAGTTACTGTGTCATGCGGTTAGACAAAATATAGGCACGCCATGTATTGAAGGTGAAACATATAAACGGGCTAATGTTTGACCAACCTTTTCCATATTAAAACATTTCTTTCCAGTCCAGTGCCCACCACAGACCCACTGAACAATCGATGTTATGTGAAAACCAAAACAATAAATACATAGATAGGCATACATTAATGTTATGTGTATGATTACATTCACATAATTAAATTATAATTATTGCGTCCATTTTGCTTAATTACACCGGTAGATCCCAAGTTCCGACCGAGGCTCTCTCAAGCTTTCCGTGAACCAGCCTTGCGCTGCTAGCTAACGTGAGGTGTAGCCTAAATTATGAGAAATCGTGATGGAAATGGCCACTGTGAAAATTGTACGTTAGCCTATTTTGCAAGTATAGTCTCCCCGGAATGTCCATGTTGGACTGATATAATGAATTATGGTGAACTATTGTGTCTACATTAGATAGATTATGTTGAAGGCTTCGTAGGCTAACGTTACCTTGTTGAAATCGCCTCACAGCCTTACCACAACTGCAAATTCAGATAAATGAGCCGCGAATAGTTACTAAAATGTTTAATAGCCATCTCGTTAAGTAGCGTTATTAGGTGGATTCTGCCAAATGAGTGCCATTTGCGTTATGGGTATTTGCAGCCCCTGCTGTTTCGTTTTCACCTAGAGCTGTAGGTAACAGGTTCTAGTTTCATTTTCATTCTCATTTCATTTCATTCCGTTTATACAGGGTGTTTCTTTTGTTTTTGTGTCACTACCTCTTGTTATGCCTAATTATTTAGTGCGTGAGGTTCTTTTGTTAGTTATTCTCGCTGTTTATCGAGATCGCCTCAGTTTTTGGAGGTTGCTTTGTTTTGCCTTGTGCTAGGGAAGTTTTGCTCCCAATCCTGTGTTATCCCAGTCCTGGTGCGGCTACTTCCGCGTTTTGTGGCGTATCTCTCGATACGCTTTTAGAAATCCTTGTTGGTCGCGTTTGGTTCTCCGAACCTTACACTCCCCCTTACAAATATAATCATTAAAATTCTTTAAAAATCTAATTATTTTTGTTTTATTGTGTAAATCCATTCACTATCTCATGCTTGAACCATCCTTTTTCAGGATTAATTCATTATAAGTTATAAAAAAATGCACACTTTAGTTGTGTCCCATAATATTCACTCAACCCTGTTACCGTAACATATTCCCCTCTTTTAAATATTTGGAACATTCCACAAGTCACATGTTCAACAGGAATTTGCATCATCTGAATTTCCTGAAGATCATGGGAAGACAAAAAGTAAATTCTCTCATTCTTTTTTCTGTATTTTCAGTGATATTGTGATTACGACTGAGAAGGTCACTCTTAACGTACAACCCTGTTACTCAAATTATATCTTGAAAGTAATCTATTTATTTTTAAAATACTAATTTTAGGTAAATCAGTAGAATGTTCTTAATGTCCTCATGCCATTAACATGGATGCTAGTTAGTCACATTTTGTGTGTTTGCTAATTCTATGCTCAATCCTGTTACTCATATAAGAGTAACAGGGTTGAGTAGCAGCAGTAACAGGGTTGAAATTGTATGCTCTGGTTTGGATAATATCACCAATCTGAATGTATCCCCATCATCAAAATCCCTACAATATTAATAAACCATGTATTATTTCAACCATTATTTTCAACCGTTACGTGCATGTTTGCGCATTTTGATCCTAATGGTTGCATCTCATATATGCCATCTCAAATGTCCAGATTAACTAGATTACCTTTGTGAATTTAATCAATCAAACATACGTATATTTACATGTCATTTCTAGGGATGCACCAATTAATCATTTGACTATTGAAATCGGCCGGTATTTGCTAATATCGGCTATCGGCTGATAAGGTGGCAGTGGCCGATACTTATCTGTCAATTAGTGTTGCGTCAATCTGGTAACTACTGAAACTATGCTTAAATTACTCCTCTGACTATACTGCGATTAACTAGTTGTCACAAGCATGCTGGCACCTTGTATTCTACAAAATGCATGCTGCATTGCTTTCAATAAACCTAGAAACTTGCTGTTTATCCTTTGTTATTTATTAAAAGCTTGTATTATAAGCCTACTGAGTGAATGTTGTCACACAGTTGAAAATAATATTTTGACTTACCATATTATTTCAATGCTGAATAACAATATATCGGTATCGGCCAATTGGTGGTTATCGGTTTTGGTTCAGAAATGTCATATTGGTGCACCCTTAGTAATTTCTATATACTTGCAACAAAAGTGTCATCCATGCTCTGCATAAAGCCTCTGCTACATTTTTAAACACACATACAAACTTCCAAGACAGTGTGGAGTGCTACAAGAAGACACACACACACACACACACACACACACACACACGTGCGCGTGCACACACACACACACACACACACACACACACACCGTGAAGTGAGAACACATGCATAACTACAGATATTAGTTATTACATTACATTACTATCATTTGACAGATGCTTTTATCCAAACGACGTACAATAAGTGCATACTGAAGGTCATTGAAGTGACTACAAAGCAGATTCGACAAAGCACAACTTTCTCATAACGTAGGAGCTATCCCTAGTAATGAACATAGAATAGTATACACAGTCAGCTATACATTCTGAACTATAAAATAACCAAAAAAAAACAAGTTAAATAGAAAGCAAGCAAAAAAACAGGAAGCAAGTACTATGGAATTGGCCCTAGATAGGTAATTTAGTCGAGGTGGAGTCTGAAAAAGTGCGTCTTCAGACCACGATGGAAAACAAACAGTGTTTGAGCCAAGCGTAGATGAGTGGGGAGTTCATTCCACCACTGGGGAGCTAGGGTGGAAAAGCTCTGCAGTCGGGACGAGCGAGAGCCTTTAACACGGAGGGAGGGATGTTGCAAACTTGTAACTTCCCTGTTACAAGTTATACGTATTCTGGGACCTCTATGTTACGTGTTACCCAGTGTTCAAACCTGTGTTCAACCCTGTTACCCAATGTTCAACCCTGTTACTTCATTGTTTTGTTAATAAATTTATAATAAATAAAAAAACATGTTTTTTCAAGTATGTTTGGTCTATCTTTTATGTATTTGTTTAATAAATTACATGTTGTGAATATTTTGATGAAATTTAGTTTGTGGCTCCTTTTAAAAGGCTAAAGCTAAAATGGCTACTAAGGGATGTTCTCCATTGACTTCCACTCAAAAATATTACAGTGTGGCCGTGTCTGAATCAGCACTCTTCTACACTGTTGAGTAGCCTTGGTGAGTAGATAGGGCGAGAAAGTCGTAGAGTATGCAAAATATTTTCAAATTGCAGTATACTTCAAACACCCAGGTGACACACTTACTTCCGGGGTTTCGCTGAGTACATTCGGGAGCACACTTTTCAAGAATCTCCGAACATTTTGGTCACATAAATATGACGTATAAGCTTTGTTTTATGATAGGCTATTTTTAACCGAAACCAACGTATTTTAAATAGAAATCATCTAGTTTTTACTTTTTAAAATAAGTGTGTGCTTTGCGACTTTAAATTTTTACCCGTGACTGCACTTTGAAAGTATCCCAATTTAGCTGTAAAACCGCAGACATGGCAACACTGGTGGGACGTCTTATGACCTGCTTACGACACTTCCACAGCACTTTAGAGAAATGATTGTTGTCTCCCCTTCTGGTCCCACCCCTCCGAGTGAGGGCAGTGAGAACCCTATAGAACCTATCTTTGGCAGTGACCCCAGGACTCAACCTGTCCCTCTGATTGATCCTGAACAAATGTTAATACCCTGTCCAAACGACATAATAATAAAAACAATCGGCACATGGAGAGGCATTAGACGATGGAAAAGCACCTATTGCCAGTACATTTTCTTTGTAGAAAATAAAACATTTATTGACTTAGTATTTTGACAACATTGCTGCCATTGACTTACATGGTGAAAGACCTATACTGGAGACAACCGCAGTGGCTCTAGTGAGCAACGGCACTATGGCCACTCCCAGCCCAACCAGGAAGTGAGCTTCAAAATGAAAGCCTGGCTTTGGCCCCTTGGTACAAAACAAAAACAATACTATGTCATATCGCACTGACCAATGAACAAAGGCGTCAACAACGGCAGAAGAAAATAAGATGCATTTTGGACAATGAATATGAATGAATACCGTTCCTGTCATAAAACAAGAATAGCCTACTTTATAACACTGCTCAGATTCTGATTCTGAAGCCTGTACAGCTACGCCCTGAAGTTTTGGAGAGAGGGCGGGCTATGCCCCAGCTATAAAAACGAATCTCAGTGGTTGATCTCACCATTTTCTAGATAGTTTGGTGGTTGATCTGCTTGGACGGAGAGGTGATAGGAGAGGGAGCGAGTGAGCAATATATATAGCTAGCTTACAATTTAGCTTTTCTGAATATTCTATTAAGTTGTAGTAACCTATTTTTGGTATATTTTTTATAGTTAGCTTGATAGTCCCTTGTTTCTTGATAGTTTGTTTTTCAGTCTAGCTGAGCAAGTAGCTAGCTAGTTTATTTTAATAAATAAATATATACTTTATTAAAAATAAATATATAAAGCATAGTTGAGCCAGGAGTGTATTATATGCATGCTACACGCTTACCTTTGCAACGTCCCTACAACAGACATTCTCTCTTGGAGAGAGTTCAGTGCAGTGACTACATGTGCACCCGTTGAAATGGAAACTAATATTGTTGATATCTTGCAGGTAACGTTAGTGTGATTGCCTAGCTACAGCCTGTGAAAAATGAGTAGCCTACATAGCATGGGAAACTATTTGTACAGCGTGTGATTTGTTGTTTGCGGCAGCATTATTATAAGCCCAAACGAGCCTATGCGTGCCGCCTACCACTCCAGAACATTTCCCATCCTCTCATTCTCCACCATTGCTTCTGCCTCGGCTATTTGGGGCTCGGCAGCAGCTGGAGCTAGCATGTTTGTTTGTGTGTGTATGAGTGAGAGATATAATCGAACAAAGTAGCTGCTGTGAGTGCTGTCCAGAGTAGAAATTAGCTTTTGGCTAATAGTGAATAAAATAGCTGGGGCGGGGTTTGTTACCTGGAGCTCAGCCCCTATATTACTACCTTATCACGCCCATTTTTTTTTGTTGCCATTTTTTGAATTTCGAAAAGGGACGGGGTCTAGCTAAACCAGTGTGCTTTGTTACCCTTTAAAACTTACGAGTGCCCTGAGAGCATTTTGGAGTCTTGTGTCAAGTTAGTGTCAAGTAACCGATTCCCCTATGCTATGGCGCCCCCTAGTGTTTGTTAAGTGCCACTGAACCCAACCTGTATGAGGCCCACCCGGCTTGTTTTACAGCTTGAAAATGAAAAGCGGAAAATGGTAAATGAAAATGAAAAATGAAATGTGGAAAAAAATGGAAAAAATGTGTGCAACTGCAGAGGTGGCAGCATTTGAAATTTAAAATAAACACTTCAACTGAGGCACCATCTGCTGTATTCAGGCACCAAAACAAATCTGCATCCATAATTAACACTGAACCATAATCAAAACTTACGTATCGTAACTTAAGCAAAATAACCTCTACTAGAATGTTTGAAGTTTGACTTATGAATAGGTATTTCAAATAAGTGGTATACTTTTCTGGGATGTTATCAATAATGATAGCCTACATTTTGCCTACAACTTTTCAATTACGTTAAGAAGCAAAATCAAAAATCATTATACACAAAAAATTATATATGTAGTAAAGATCAGGGTGATGTTTCACCCATATTCATTTAACACAGTACATGTTAATACAGTACATATTCTACATTTGAATCAGAAACTTTATAGTTACCTCTACCATAAAACAAATAAATTCATGATTTAGCATATAGCAAACACAAGATGATGACTTTATACTTATACTTTCTGCCAAATGTGAAAGAGTGAGGTGTCTCAGTCAAGGTGTGCATTTTAATAGTTAATCTACAGTACACTGACAAAGGGTTCTGGGTCATATCTTTTCCCACTGAACTCCGTTATCAGAACATATTTAATCTGTTGCAGGCTTCTACATTTCTTTCCCAGGGTACATGCAGCCTAAAAGCAGCTTGAGACTAGCACAAGCACAAGAGCACAGTTTTAGATTTGTGGAGAACGGGGGCAGGATGAATCACAAAATGTGCAAAACTCCACTGATAGCTAATTTCAGTGTTTGCATTAGAAACGTTTTAACCCTTCTAAAAAAGGAAATAGAAAACTTTCACAACAAACACAGTTTGTGAATTCTTTTTAAAACGGCAATTAAATGAACATGTCACTATCATCTGTTTCTAACACAAAAGGTCTCACTATCAGTTTCACTATCCCATCAGCTAATTCACCATCTCACTGATAGCTATCATCTTTGTCCTAGATCTATGCTGTCTGCAAAAGCTTGCTTCCCCAGTGGCTCCAATATCATGACACACGGGGTAACATTTTACTTGAACTATATGCCATAAAGCCTACATAACTTTGCCATAAGTATGAAATAACCCCTGCTATAATCAGTCATTACATCCTATGAACAATGTTTTATTATCAATTGCAATGTGTGCACAAATAATTTTTTCTCATATTCTGCATACATTTTGGCAGTGTTATATTTGTCATAAACTGTCATATTCAATTCAATTCAATTCAATTTTATTTATATAGCGCTTTTCACAGATGACTGTCACAAAGACGCTTTACAGAACAGAAAGGGGAGGAAAGGGGAAATGGGAAATGCCAGCTCTAAGCCAGCTCTAAGCCCCCAGATAGCAGAGGTAAAAACTCTAGTAGGAGAGAAAAACCCTCATACTGTGGCGAGAAAAAACTCCCCGATGGGAAGAAATCTCATATGCAGTCATGACTGGTTATGACAGTGTTATGTAGGCTTTATGAAATACAGTTCAAGTTAAGTGCAACCGCAAATCGTGCTGTGAATGAATCAGTGTAAAATGTCTCTGCGTGGCTCTCTGGTGGTGTATCTGGCTAAAATTACCAGACCTTAAAGAAGTGACAACCACCTGGGCTCTGGAATGACACCCTGACCCGACCTGCTCAGCTGCTACACTGCACAGCGACACCCTACATTTGCGATTGCGAATTGGGAGAAAGGAAAAAAACATGGAACTACATTACTACACTACATGTAACAAAAGCCAGTAATAATAGGGCACGAGTACACTTGTGTTTAGGGGAAGCGAGGCACCCTTGGGTCCGGATTGGATCCAGGTAATGCCTGTGGCAACTGTAGTCAGGATCACATGGAATCACCCAGGGTAGGGAGGGCTTCAGCCAGCAGGCTGTCACCCACTTTGTTGCCCGGTAGCACCTCCTCTGGTCAATTGGATACCTGCGGCCTGCCAGTGCCAGCTGGGTGGTCCTGTGGCACAGTAGCCCAGCTGCTGGAATGGAAGTGGCAGCTGGCCTCACATGTTTTGGAGGACCCGGCATGGTCGCTGACAGAACTATTGGTGGGGAGCCTCAGTGATGGGGCGGGCAGCAGCTGTCATTGGGTATTCCAAAATCACAAGTAAAATGAGGGAAAAGGGGAAAATAGAGTCTCTGCTTTCATCCCATGGACAGTTACATTAAATAATACCCTTGGCTTCTTTTATTGCTTTTAATATGGCTTTTGATGTCAGATGTTTTAGCATTAAATGAGCTCTTCAGTGCTTAGAGAAAGCAGTGTGTTCTGTTAGTCACCAGAATTTCAGCCATTTAGTGATCTCAACTCATCTCAGCAAAAAGACACCAATCATCACAGAACTGTAAATACCTACTTTATTAGTGTGCATTTAAGAATCAATGAATGTGATGTTAGGCTTTGAGACCATCTCTCTAAAGGTGTAGCCTTTCTGTACATACTTATGTACATACAGAATTGTTTTTCCTTTTTTCTTTTTCTCTTATTGGCCATAGGAAGAGTGAGGATGAGAAGACATATGGTGAGGAAAGAAAACACTGCTCTTAATCCAATAGATTTTACACCTAAACCAATCGGGCTACAGCAGGGGTCCAGAACCACAGGTGCTTTTGCAAAACTGCCAGTTGGCAGCTCTGATATGGTAGCCTAAACATATCTTCTATATCTATTTTTTGCCCCATGTTAATGACTGTATTTCTGCTTTAAAATTAAACATAAATTGCAAATTGTGTAAGTTATAACAAAAAATAAAATTGAAAGTAGGTTTGTTATTCATTTTACATTTTGCTCTAGATTGAATATACACCTCTAACTTCCCTTGCAATCTTACAGTAGTCATCTTCAGCTTAAATGATAAAAACGGATTTTCTCACTGAATGTCTGTTATTTCTTCTATGTACAGATTCCAACAGCTGATAATCACTTGGTTTAAGTGATACTCATTTGAAGTTATGTATCTAGATTACTTTTCAAGATCACATTATTCATTTACTTAAGTTTTTTTTTTTTCATTCTGGCCCACAATGCTCACAGTTTCACACTTTGTGCAATCTATTTATACAGCGAGGTTAGTGGAGTCATTGTGGTATAGATGCGTATTCAGTGCACTACAGAAGTGTCTGATCTGGGATTCCGACCCATAGCATACTAGTATAATATCCAGGGTCTTCACCACTACCTCACAGGCAGCACAGTATTGTGGTTCTACATGGTAACATGTTCATTGCTAATAACAGTTTATATGAGTTACATATTGATTTAATGGAGTTAATTGAACACTGAACATTTTACTATGTGCCTAGGCTCTCTGAGGGTATGGCAAACAGACTAAAACATTTTGAGTTCCTTCTTTCCTCCTTTGGAATACTTGCCCATCAGTGGTCATGGCACCTATGGAGGCGGTGGGATCAAAGAAAAAAATATCCCAGCTTCAGTCAACCAAACAACTAAGGGAGGAAAGGAATTTCCAAGCACAGCTATTGATCAAAGTCATAGAAGAACAACCCTTAACCCCTGCATGAATTACCTTTGACCTCTTGGATCAGGAAGAGGGAGTCTAAACAAAATGGCCCCAGGGTGTCCTTCCTGAATATGCAGCACTGCTCACACCTGTACCTCTGGAAATATAAGTGAGACCAGCTTTGCAGAGAGCAGCTAAACAGGAGGGAAAAGCAAGTGCACTGTACCCGCTGCTGGAGGGTCACGTTTGTCTCTCTGTGCAGTATATAAAAGAAGTACAGCCCCATGGGAAAGCAACCAGGTGAACTTACAGTGAGTGTGCTAAAATGCCCTCAATAATTTATCATAAAGTACTGAGGTAAGCCTACGTATAAAATGTCTTTTTTGGCAATGTTGATTCCCAGCATACTTGGATTTCACTGCACAAATATCTGTTTTTGTAAACCAGTCCCTGAATATAAAATACTTCATAGGGAATATCTTATTTGTCTTATTGTTTGATGTGCCTTGGAGCAAGTCTTCTGTTCCTATCATTAATTTTTCAAAAGCAGATCCCTTCATGAAAAACATATCCATCCCAGCTCCCCCGCTTCCTCTAATTTTTTCACTGGCCTTCAGTTCTTCGTTCAGTCTTCCTCCTCAAATGGCTCTCTTTCTTTTCCCACTCACTTTTCTCTGTATCAGTCCCTGTTCCCGCCATTCGTCACACATTCTCCAAAGAGCAGTATTTATTATATTGTATTTGGTATATCCACATACGTAGTTTCTTGTCTCTTCAAAAGCATCCAGGTTTTCTTTGACTGGTCCATTATGAACTAGCACTGCGGCTTTCTTATGGTTTATCCTTTTCTTACATTACAATACCCATATACCCAAAGTTATTATCTCCCCTGAATTAAAAAATGTGAGATTTTCCACACAAAAAAAAATTTGTTTTATGTAGTAAACAGTGTCCCCTGCTGGCGAATTTGAGAACAGTTTTTTTTGTGACTGTATGTGAGGGAAACGGGCTACCTTGAATTGAGAACTGCCGGCTTAAATGGCAACACCTTCCCCATAAAGCCACACTACCACTCCACTGGAAAACCTCAGCATTAAGTCCACCAGTTCATCTACAGGAAGCTGTGGTGCTCCTAGCTGTGTCAGCTCAGCTCTCCCCAAATCTGCATGGGCACAAGGCTGAAACACAAAGAGCATTGCTTGGAAATTACAATGAATAAACTTAGGCAATCTATGAGCAAGTTCATTTTTCAAAATGTAATTTATTATTAATTTTATTATGGAGAAATTAACGTGAGGGAGGTTAGCTACGCCAACCCAAGCAAGCTAATTAGCCAGATTGAAATGTAGTTAGTGACTAGTTAGGAATTTTTAATTTCAGTCTGTAAAATCTCACTGTTACTATGTAATGGTTGTGCTATAATGAATATAGACTAGCACCCTATCTGTCAAACTGGTATAAAAGATGTTTCAAGAAGCTACTTGGCAACAGGCTTTGATTAATATAATTATGGCTCACAAATGTGCTGTAAGGTGCTATAACAGCAGCAATCAACATGTTGATTGTCCAGCAATGAACTGTAAGGCATTTCTGAAGTAATTTAAATGATGCACAGTTGCTAGGTAAATGTCAGTTATACAGTAAATAATTAAATTTAATGTATATTATTGATTATAACTGCTGTCATCTTGTGTTCAAAATTGAGCTGCACATCAGTTCAACAGCAAAGATAAAATATTATACGCAAAAGTTCTCTTGTCCTTTTGCAATTTCAGACATTTATGCAAAATAAAAACTAGTTTGTATAAAATATAGAAGGGGTTTAAATGCGAGCTTCAGAAAGTCACTGGATTGTTGCAAGTTTTGCAGTCATCAAAGAACGTTTCACCTCATTAATTCTCAGGTAGATGCTTTTTCAACTGTGCAACTTGATGTTTAATTAAGTATTTCAAATGTTCTTATTTTAAAGCAGTTGGTAATAGCATTGCTACCCAACACATTGGCATTCTGTAAAGTAAAATGTATTTTTGAATTTCAAATACTGTATCTCATATTTTGCACTGATTGTCATATGAGAGGCACCTGAGGGGATAAATACCCTGCATGTGGGTCTCGTGCCATAGAAAGTAATCTCTATAGCTTCCCTCTGGAAATACCAGGTATGGAAGCATCCATAAAAGGTGGTTATTTTCTGAGAGACTCAGCGAGCCACACACACACACACACACACACACACACACACACATGCACCCACACACCCCCCCTGCCTCCCATACACCCGGCACCAGGCAACAATGAGCACAGTCATCTGAAACAATGCCACAAGCCAGGCTGAAATTTAAGAGAATGGTAAAGGTTAATGCTTGTGCAGAAATCGATAGAGCAGCCCAGCTCTCCTCTCAGCTGTGAGCTAGGACCTTTTCCATTTCATCTGTATGCCGCCGCGTCTCACTCCGCACTCCTCCAGACGGACACAGCGGCTCAAATCGATGTGGTCTGATCGCATGGTGCCTTTCGGGATAATTGAAAAATGTTAATCAGTTTGTGTGATGCGAATTTACTCGGTTTCCACATAAATTATGAACGGCCAAGCGAACGCAGTGCTTATGGCAGTGCAGCTTTTTTTTTTGTTTTTTTTTTTCTGTCTCACCTCTGTGTCCCCTGGTAGGAGCTGACGAGAGCCGTTGACTCATTTGTTACATGGTCACACCCTCAAATTAGGCAACACAATTAAGGTCATGTTGCAAAAGATCTAAATTAATTACTACTTTAATTAAGTGTTATACTATATATTGAATTGATTAAAGGTAGTCTGATTCATCAATTCCCTGCAAATAATTATTGTCTAATAGTCTTAATAAGTATACTAGTCTGAATAAGTATACTCCTCTCAGTTGAACAGGGTCCCTTAGTCTATTAAAGGTAGTCTGATTCATCAATGCCTAATAGTCTGAATAAGTATACTAGTCTGAATAAGTATACTCCTCTCAGTTGAACAGGGTCCCTTAGTCTATTAAAGGGAGGGGCACCTTGAGGGAAATGGGGAAAAAAACAAAGGGTTCGATCCATCAAAGCGCTTCCCGATGACTGCAGCAAAAATAGCAGAAAGACTCAGAAATGGACAGAGTAGGATGTAACGGGCTACTTCCAAGTCCCATCCCTCTGCCTTGATATAGGCTACTAAAAAAAGAATCTTCAGAAAATATAATTATTAGAAGCAATTTTTGTATTTATTTGATTCACAGATCCAAACACCACACGTGGCTATTCTTCAGTTCCGGTTTGGCGCACAAATACTCAATGGTCAATCAACTCTGACAGAGTAGATCTTATTTTGATAGAATACATTTGATCCCTCTATTCTTGAGAGCTCGCCTTTTTTTGGAATAGTCCCTGTGAAGTTGTCTGGTAAGGATCATTCTTTATGCACTGTGGACTGTCCTGGCTGCAAATGACTTTTTAAGTCATCTTTACTAAGTAGCTGGGCTGACGCACAATTGGCTTTATTATTCTTTTACAATTGATCCCTCTGGGACTTATATAAAAATTTTAATTAACAGTGAATAGTTTACTCTGTACTTACAAGCCAAACAGATACGTACTGTAGGGCATGACAAGTCTTGGAGAATGAGACTACCTGTCAAACATTACCTAGCCCTAATCTCATTCAACCCTTGTGCAAACTGCAGTTGCAATGGAAATGGTCTGCCAATGTTGCAATGGAAAGACACTCTCGATTGAGAGAAAGCCTGGGCCAACATTGTTTGAATACAATAAATGTGATTCCCATACTTTTGCAACTGTGTGTGGTTATGGCAGGCATTTCCGGTAAGTCTGTGGCACAACCGCTGCACAATATCATGTTCTTGTCACGATTTGAGGACAGAGAGCAGGGGATGATGTCACCTGTGCATTAGACTTGTGTTCAGATTGAGCACCACTGCACTTTCAGTGGATACACTGATTACTTTGGCAGGGTCATGAAGTACACAGTCTGGGACATAATTCCACACAGATGAGCCCTCTTCTGCCAGCTTTCACAATGGATATATCGCACTTTCTCAAATATGGCCTAACGTGAAAGGACCCCATTCGCCATCTCTGAATATTCCAGCAAAACAGGACTAAAAATGATAAATAGCCATCCTACAGCTGATTGCTTCTTTGGACACTTAAAACAGATGTACAATATGTGGAGCAGATGCGTAGTGTTCAAGTTTATAAATCCCTTAGTGTAACAGAGCTCATTAGATAATTCTGGCCAGACTCAAAAATGACAACAAAAATTGCACCTGGAACAAATAGCCTGTGAAGAAAATTGAGGTTTTATGATTATATTTTTTGAGACAAATCTGCTGAGTTCAATAGAGGAAGTGAAAAGTTCACAGAAGCAGTTTTGTGTAGACTAGGTAAAGAATGCAATATTTCCCTCATATGGCTTGCAGTAAATGAATTACTAGTGAAATTCTGGCCTACTACAGTATGCCGAATCCTATTTACTGAATTACAAACATACCCATAATACCAAAATAATATGCCTTACCTGTGTGAATGCATTTGTTTGGAAGTATTTTGAAGATATGAAGCACAACCACAAGGCGACAAGGGACATAGGCTACTTTCCTTTAACTCAGAAGTTTCTCGCACAAGCAGTTAAGGCTGGGGCGATGGGTTTTACAGCTTGCTTTCCGAACACAAACCAATCAAAGCTTCGCAGTCTCCGTCCTATTTATCGTCCTGGCGAGCGCGCAGAAGCCGCTGAGTGCGTGCTCATGGTAAAAACAAGCCGTACCGCCGGAGAATGTGGCGAGCAGCATAAAAAAAAAAAATAAAACAAAGTAAACAGACATAAATAATGTCTGGCACTGGTGACACACAAGAGGAGCAGGGAATGTAAGCAGTGTCCTTTGGAGTTTTTTTAGCTCGCGGCTGGGAGATGTTCCATCACCTTGTCTCTAGCCACCGCAGCTCAACTCTGTAGCAGTACAAGGTTCTTCAACTACTTCCTGAGGGCCAGGTTCCTTCAAAACAATTTGCAAGAAGGGAAAAACAGCATCCATGCATTCATCATAAAGCAATATATGGATAAAATGCACTGAAAATGTGTATGTAAACAAAGCACAAGCTTTCTTAGAACATGCACAGCTATTATTTATCATTCTGTCACTGGAAGGAGGTGCGCCGACACTGCAGATGCAGGCCTGGACACAATTTTTGACAGATCCGAATAACACCTTCTTGATATTTTCCAAATGATCAAAGGGCCAAGACCACATCTCTGGCAGGCCGTATTTGGCCCTTGGGCCCCCAGTTTGGATGGCCCTGCAGCAGCGGGGGCCACGTTGAGCCCTGCGGAGCCACACCAGCCACCAGCACAGCCACAGATAAGAGCTCTGGGAACAGATCGCCAAATGAAAGCGGCTAAGCTGATTGGGACGCTGTTCAAAATGATGAATAAATATAATGAGCTGCAGCTGATCCACCGTTGGCGGCGAGGCTCGGCCAGGGATGGGACTCTCTAATGCCCTCCTTAATCTGCGCAGTAGATGGATCACGTCACTTAACGGGGCGACAGCCAGGCTCGGCCTCAAACAATGACTGCCGTGCATCACAAATGTTTAATGCTGTCTGCGCGCGTGCCCAGAGTCCTAAAGCACTGGTGCTGAGACTGGCTTGGTAAGGTTATGCAATGTGAACAGATGTGTGCAAAGTGGGTTCCTGCAAGGGTCTCTTAAAATATATCTATAAATTAAATGGGTTACTGGGACAACACTAAAAGGACAACATGTTATTGACTATGAATATAGGAATGTGATAAACATCATAATAATTTACCTGCATGGCTACAGGATGTGCCCCTAACCCACAAAACAAGAACAGCACACAGTCAAATATTCAGTGTTAATATAATGTGAACAGAGTTTATATGAGTCCAAGAGGGATCAAATGTACTCTGTCAGAGTTGATTTAACACTGGAAGAAGTTTGCTCACCAGGGTGAGATGAAATCATGCGTCTTGGTGTGGGTACTTGAAAAATGGCTGTGTTCCATAATATATTCTCTGAGACAGTCTTCACCAGGACTCTGGAACAAAGCACATTTGAACATACAGGAGACCCTCAGAGATACAAATGTCAGAATTACGGATTGATCATTCAACCGAACTGGGTATGAACCCAGGAGTAGCATAAGCAATTACATATTTTCAACCTGCTTATTATACAATACATAGATTGTCTTTTTCATTATCATTGAAGAAAGAAAGTAGGAAATAAACAGAAGCAGGTTACACTTTCCATTAAAAAACACCTGGAAATACATCTCTCCCTCAAACAATTGTGTGTTGGGTGATCTAAAATGAGGGAGTTGGAAGAAAGTTTCAGGGGAAACGGCTTAATGAAACAAAAACTAACTTCTAATGAGTAACTTCTCATGCTAAATAACACACTATTCTTAATGCATTGCTAGAGACATTGACAGATGCATTTATTAATGAACCATTGTGATGTTGAGCTGGGCAGTCAGAACCTCATTGGCAGACTGCTCAATGTTCCCTCAGTAGCTTGCTTTGAACTCACAGTCTGGGGCTGCGTTTGGATCCGAAATTTATCCTTTCTTCCTGTCGATCCCTTCAAGGGGGGAATCCCCAAAATGCCAGGATGAAATATGGCAGCCACACCAAGTGTGATTCGGATCCAATTTAAGAAAGGGGAGGGAGTAATTATATTCCCTAGCTCCCTCATTTATCCTCCCTTCCACCAAGGGTATAAAATTCAAGCTTAACAGCAAGAAGGGAATCCCACAATGCAATGCTCCACATGGAAAAAGTGGGCGGTCACCACAGAACTATGTGGCTTATGATGGAACATTGATATCACACTGGTACACACACCTAAATATGTAGTCTAATCATCCATTCTTGTACGTCAATAAAACATCACTTTTTTTCTGCACGTTACAGTATATAATCTTTTGCTGCATGCCCTGTGATCAAATTTCTCTGTAGAGTGTTTCACAAATGTTGGTATTTATAATCACTCCAAGAAAAATGTACATTCATCTGGCACAGTACATTTGAAGGGGTATTTCCCATGTCCTAAGTATACCCCAGGGAGATACCAACATGCCATAGTCTACATTATGTAAGATATTACAATAAAATTATATTCCACCAGAATGGAAACTTTGGCAATATTCTAGCTTGAAAAAATTAATAATTGAAATTGCGCCTTGTAGCAAGTCCTGAAATAGTAGTCACGGGTGCGTAAGTACCACAAAAAATGATACAACATAGGAGGAGAAGGACTCGCACACCGCTAGAAATTGCAATCCACAAAAAAGAAAAATACCCAGATATAGAAACTACAAAAATGTATTTAGACATCCAGTGAAAGTGCTAAGTGACAAGGTTAAAAGGTCTTGTATGACCTTTCTCAATGCTTTACAGAATGGTGCACTCTACAGACATTTTCAAGACAAAGAAGCCACTCAGATAATTACAAACAGCTGATAACCATATTAAGAGCAATGACCTAGACAGCATAAGCAATCATTTAAGTTACAATTGATATATTAAATTGTTCACATGCGAAACACGAGTCCGAGCAAAAACAGTAGTCACATGAGGGGAATCAATAAATGAACACTGATATCAAGAGGATAACAAGCATTGTGTAGCCTAAATTACATGCATATGGGCGTAATACACTGTAGCATGCAGACAAGAGGGTCACCAGATTAGGCAATTAAATCAAAGAAAACACACTAGATTCAGATCCTCATTGAAGCCATGTGGTCGTACAGTTTTCAAATTAAAAAATCCATCTACATTCACGTTGAAGTAGTTTTTGTTCAAGGTTGCCCTGTCTACGAGTTATTGTTAACCTATCAATACCAAACAAAAGGGCAGATACAGGGTGCTGAGCATCAATGAAGCGCCTAGCAACCGGGGATTTAACGTCACCTCTGCGAATAGCACTCCGATGTTCATTGATGCAAATCCGTAATTGACGATTGGATTTACCCACATATTGTAGTACAGAAGGGCATGAAAGAAGATAAATGATGTGAGTAGATTTACAAGTAATGAATTGTTTTGTGTTATAATGTTTTCTGGTGGTAAAACTTGTGAATGCATTGACTTTTTTAGTATTTTGACAGGCTGTACAGTGGTGACAGGGAAAAAAACAAAATTAAGTGCCCAATCTACCACGATGTGGGTTATCAGGGACCGCCGTGTCTGCATGCACCAGTATATCCCGCAGATTTCTGGCTCTGGAATGAACAAACATAGGAAGATGGTTAAAAACGTAATCTGTGCCCAATACATGCCAATGTGTTTTAATGACCTCTTGGGTACGTTTGCTCATAGGGCTCTAGGCGATGTTACACATAACAGAAGATACCCTCTTACTTTTTTGGTTATTTGGATTCTGAACACGAACGTTAGAAAGGGCCGCATCCAACCAGTTGTTAGGATAACCACTGAGAACAAACTGATCATGTCAGTTCAAAATCAGTTCAAAATCACCATCCTATAAATAAAATAAAATAAAATAAACCTTTCTACCTTCCCTTCACACATGAATTCTTGTCACTAGGATTACCTATGGTGGGTGTGTTATGGCCCGACCATTACACTCTCATTAATTGCTATTTGAATTTATGGTGATTTACAAATCTAGGCTTTCTTTCTGCACTAATTGTAAGTCACTGGATAAGAGCTTCAGCTAAATGCCTGAAATGTAAATGTAATGACAGCATTGACAAAATGTGTTCTTATGAAATGCTGCTCAAGACATTTCTGATTATTATTACCGTCAAATTATTTATAGCTATATAAAATAAGAATCTGTTTAAAATAAAGCTATGTTATATGAGTTATATGAGTAAGCATTCCAAATTAAAAAGTGGATCCAGACAATAGTCTAACTCACTGGAGTAGCATGTTGTGCGCCACATCTGGTGACCACTAAATGTAACATGGCACATTTCAAAAACGATTACATATTTTTTGTATTTGTATTGTGGTAATCATACAATGGTTGTGTTAATTCTCAACGAACCTCTGTGTGGAGGAGCTATGGCACACTGTTGTCTGCGGCAAAATCTGGATGCATTTCAAAATTTGTGCTATTTTCTAATGATTAGCTGCAGGTATTTCCCGCATGCTTCCTCTACCACACATTGGGCCAACTTAAGTAATGTGCTTAAGTGCCTCTCCTGTGCGGATTTAACGCGGGATGAGATACGCCGTATTCTAACCTGCGCTACGCGGGTGCGTTTCTCCAAAATGTGGGTGGCACAGAGCATGATATTCTAGTGACCTGTTTATTGTACCTGCCCCGTGGGTTGCCATCTTTCTACTAAAAAAATGTGTGTGGGGGTATACATTTACAACGTGTCAGTGACATTGCCTTTAATAACTGCATTTGCCTTTGTAAAATCCTCCCTTTGTGCATCGTAGTTGCTCTTACATGATGGGAAAGGCAGTGAACGTAGCTATTAATCCGTAGCATTGATAAAATGATCATAGCTCCTATTGACAACTTGGATATACCCATACATATACACAATCAAAATAAATAATCGCTGGACAGTGATTGCACGCAATTTTATTAAGTAAACAAATAAATCGTTGAAAAAAAAGATTTAAAAATCTACGATTTACCTAATAAAGTTATGTAGCCTACGGTGGTTGAACACAATAGCCTATATGCGACTTAATAATTTTGGAGAAGCTGTGCTGACACAAATCGTCTCTCTGTCAAAGCAAATATGATCCAGACTCTGTCTATCAATTAATCCATCTAATATTGGTCTGGTATGATATACCAGACAGTCAATCATAGCCTACTTTTACATTTTTTTTTTTTTATGACAGCTATTTGATATTTGCAAGTTAGCTATGCAAAGGAAAATATGACCAATATTATGTTAAAATAACATGCACTCATTCTAATATCCATTTATGCGAAAGATGCTGTATTTTTCATCAATAATCTATTGGCGGCAGGAGACATAAACCACATTTTTTTCCGAACAAAGTTGCTCAGAAAAAAATAATTAAGTGAAAATTCAGAATATGCGTATCTTGCACGACTTGTATACGCCTCATTTTCATCAAATCTCCACCCCACGTGCGTAATGATGCGTATATACTGGAGAGACGCTTAAAACAGCGGATAAGTCAAATGTCTGAATCACATGTAACTTAAGCTACGCGGAATTTCGCGCGCCTATCTCAACTCTGAATCTGGTCCATTATGGCTTGCACGGGAAATACATGCAATAAAATCATTGGAACCAGGGAAACAACACACTGCATCGGAGCTGGCCACAGCATTGTGGAGAAATGTTCCAGTTACTAACTGTTCCAATCATGAATGACATCTGTAGTGAACAAAAAAGGCTATACAAAATGTCCTTACGCTCAAACTATGAGAAAAATCCAATGTATCATTTTGGTAAAATTATTCAAGGAAAAAACATTCTTCATAAAAAATATATATATTTTCTCAAAAAAACACGTGTCACAATTATTGGCAATGCTAGAAATAGTTACAATCAAAACCTAATTGAAGTATATCCCCATTCATATTACTTTTTTTAAGCACAACTCAGTCTTTAGGAACTATTATGTGGTCATTCTCAACTTCCAGTTTAATTTGGGTATAAATATGAGGTGACACACGGAACAGAACCCCTTAAAGCAAAATTGAACTTTGGTATAACTTTGGGTTGTGTAGTTACCTCACCAAATCCGGCAAGGTGCCTCAGTTGAACGCATTCTATTAATTTTCTGTGGAGAGCAGGAGATGCGGTCATGTGGTGCATGATGGATGCGGCCCGGCGAGAGTTGTGGTACGTTCGCCAGTTCTGAATTTGCATAGGATATATTCTGCACCGTATTCGTCTCAAATGTTTTCAGAAACATATTTTAGTGGACTGTTTAGGTGGAATAAAAGAAAGTTTATGAACAGGCTGTCATGTTGTTCCGGTTTGAAAACAGTGAGGCGACACCAAGGACCGCAGTACGTCTATCCAATCAGGTGCCGTTAGTAGGCTACTGAACCTGTCTACATAATTTACATAGCACCGCCATTAAACGGACAGTTTGGGGGTCAAGTGCGTCCCTCTGCGTCCTCACCGGAATTGGTGAGAATCAGAGGTGGAAAGTCCAGGTTCAGAAAGTAAAAGTCCTCCCCAATATTTTGTTCTAATCACCTGGATTTGCTAATTAGCACAGTTCTTCAGCCAGGAGGTAGAACTAATTAGTGAAATCAGCTGGCTGAGTTAATGGGTGGAAGAAACACATGGCAGAACTTTAACTTTTCTAACACCTCTGGTGAGAACGCACCTTTAGGCTGAATTGGGGGCTCCATTCAGATCCAATTTAACAAATTCCCATCCCTTGTTTTCTTCCCTCGAGTGAGCTAGTTTGTGAAAAAATATGTGAAGTTAATTGAATTTTGGGGTCACATTCTCCATTCTCCCTTGCTCCAACCTCATCAAACATTACAGGAGAAGACTAAGTTCTGTTATTCTGGTGGGCACTGTAAGTTTGTACCATATGTTATTGTTGTATTTTTATTTAGTGCATGCATTTTGTCTCATGTTGCCTTCTTGACCAGGACGCCTTTGAAAAAGAGGTTTCATATCTCAATGGGATTTTCTTGGAAAAAATAAAAGAATTACTGTTTTAAAAGGGCTATTATATTGTACTTTCTCATTACATTCTCTGAAAACAGCACAAAGAAAGATATATTATGCATTACCAGTGTTTTATTTTTAATCATTAATTCATACCGTTTTATTTCTTATTTGTTATGTGATACCACAAAATTCTAAAAATCTATTTTCACGTCTCTGAGACCCACATGTTCCTGCATCCAAAAACGTGCTGCTATGTTTAGCTCCTTCAATTCAGACTTTATGGTTAAAAAGTAGCTCTACCTAGAAATGTAACTCAATTGTTCAATATCATTGTAAATACTACTTCAGGGAGGGATCAAGCAGCCTTTTGAGCTATATGAAAACATTATGTTAAACTTTGATACTAGTTTTATATCATTTATAATTCAGAGCAGATGTACCTCCTTCCAATACAGTACCTCCTTCCAATAAGCACAGGAGGTCAGAAAATCTATTCAGCTTGTAGGATGATGGAGATGGGATCTAATTGGCCATGCACTCGGTTTAATGGAGCCACCCGAAATGATCCAAGTCATTAATAGATATACAGACTAAGATGATTACTTATTAGATTATAATTATTCATTATAATGACTACAGTCTGTTTCTGCTCTCTCTGTTTTGGCAACAACATTGTAAGGCATTTTTATTGTAATTATAATTCTATAAATGGTAATAAAATAGAGTCTGGCTATGGAGAATTACAAAATTTATAATCTTGGGTAATAAATGGACAAAGTGAATTATAATCAATAATGATAAAAATATATTGTATTTAAGAAAATAAAGATCAAATTGTAAGTAATGGATGAGACATAACAAATCCCACCCCCACCCTGTCCTGAAATCTGTTGACTGAGACTTCATTGCACAGATCTCATTTGTAACAAGAGCACCATTAGGCTGCAGTAGGTCAACCGGCCCTCCAGTTTTTGGTTGATTTGAAGGTTTTACAGGAGAGCGACCCTTTCAAGGATAAGACGTCTCTCCGCTAGATTCAATTATGCCTGCAGTCAATGGGTCTTGCTGGGAGGGGAAACTCGTGAAAAAAGGGCCGCTCAGGCTAAATGAGGACAGGCAGAGCACGTATTACATTTCCCTGGCAGGCTCCCTGTAAACCCATTGCCCCGCATTAAACTGTGTGCTGCTGAGACTGAAACCTGAGCCCCCTCAACTGTGGGTGTATTTATAAGCACAGTTTACTCCTGGTAAATCTAACCAGGGATTCTGCATATGCGACTCACATACAGTACACACAATGAGAAAGAGAGAGAGAGATAGAGAGGGTATTTACATTTTTTAAAATTATTTTCCTTTCATTATATTATTATGATTATTGTTATTGTCATCTATGCATGTCTATATGTTAAACAATATAGTCACACACGGAGAAAAGAGAAGATAATGGCTGGGTGTTTCCCTCATTTTAAAAAGTGTAAAAAATATATCTTACCTAGATGTTTCCCAAAAATATATGTGTAGTGAAAGTGAAATAGCCTTTGTATGTGGCAGTATGTGTTTTCCCTGGCACCAGCACTTCCGCTC
Organism: Synaphobranchus kaupii; assembly: GCA_029718625.1. Taxonomy (NCBI): domain Eukaryota; kingdom Metazoa; phylum Chordata; class Actinopteri; order Anguilliformes; family Synaphobranchidae; genus Synaphobranchus; species Synaphobranchus kaupii. Next base: position 35,648,428 of record CM056389.1, on the reverse strand, counting down.
ATGATTGCCCTCTATGTGCCCTGTCTGCTACTGCAGGGAGGCAGCAGTGCAGTATGCTGGTTAAGGGACAGGGCTTGCTGAATGGCTTCAGTAAGAAAACCCTGTTGTATAAATGATGTAGAATGTAATAATGTTCACACTGGTTCTGCCTCGGCTGTACCATCACAAGCATCTCTCCACTGCAAGTGTTTCCTGCGGGGTCTGTTTCATGTTTAGCCTTAGTTCTGTTGCTAATTTTACCAGTAATGGTATATGTGCAAAGTGTCAGCTTAACTCAGAATTAGCACGGAAAATAGCTGAGCTAGAGGCCCGCATCCGGACGTTATATCAGATCCAGGAGAGTGAGAGTTTGATAGATTCCCTCTTACCTGAGCCGGATGCCAGTTTAGATGCTAGTATTTCTCCCCCGTCAGAGTCCTCACTGCGGGACGATTTTATCACGGTGCAAAAGAAACATAGCTGTCGGCTTAGAGCCGCTGAGCATCACCCTACTCGCGTTTCAAACCGATATTCCCCACTCAGTAACACACCCACTGAGAAAGCCCTGATTATAGGGGATAGTATTCTGAGAAACGTGAGATTAGCGACACCAGCGACCATAGTGCAGTGTATGCCTGGTGCCAGAGCTACCGATGTTGAGGCTAGTCTGAGAGTGCTGGCTAAAAGTAAATGTAAATACTCTAAAATTGTTATTCACGTCGGCACAAATGACGTCCGATTGAGGCAATCGGAGGTCACCAAAAATAACTTTGTTTCGGTGTGTGCGATGGCTAAAAAGATGTGTCGGGAAGTAATATGCTCTGGTCCGCTCCCAGTTCGTAGGAGCGACGAGGTCTACAGTAGACTCACGTCGCTAAATCGCTGGCTGTCTGAGTGGTGCTCATCTAGTGGCATAGGGTTCGTCAATAATTGGCCTGACTTCTGGAGAATGCCTGGCCTACTGAAGAGAGACGGACTCCACCCGAGCTGGAGAGGTGCTCTTGTCCTAGCAAATAACTTAGATGCTAGTCTTAGTAAGGCCAGATCCTGACACCTTATCAGGGCGCCGGCCAGGCAGCAGGCCTCTGATCCTACATCGGAGCCTGTGCGTTTCCCAACGCGTTTCCCAATGCCCGTGACTCAGACACATGGCCCAACGCCGTTGTCTGCAAGGTGCGTTTCAGAGCTAGAAATTGGCAATAGTACTCATCCCCATCCCATATCTGAGCTAGAAATGAGTATTCATTATATTGAGACTGTGTCTGCCCCACGCATATATGCCAAATGTAAAGCAAACCGTGGTGTCAACGCGGATAATCTTATTACTCTTAAATTAAAACATATTGCTGCTAGCAGCTGTTGTGAATCACTCCTAAAAATTGGACTACTAAATATTAGATCTCTTGCTCCTAAAGCACTTCTTATAAACGAATTGATCACAGATCATAATCTCAAAGTACTATGTCTAACTGAAACTTGGCTAAGACCTGGTGAATATGTCGCACTTAATGAAGCGTCTCCTGTAGGTTTTTTAAGTACTCAGGTATCGCGCCAGTCAGGAAGAGGGGGTGGTATTGCAGCGATCTATCAGTCCACCTTAAGCTTAACCCCTAAGTGTGGTCATACGTTCTCATCTTTTGAAGTTCTTTCTATGAACTGTGTACAACATGACTTAGCTAAAATAAGGGGTAACATGCAGTCCTCTCTCCTAGTGTCTGTTTACAGACCACCTGGGCCCTATTCGGATTTTCTAATAGAATTCGCTGAGTTTTTGTCTTGCCTTGCTATTTCGGCAGACAAGGTTGTGATTGTTGGTGACTTTAACATACATGTGGATAAACCAGGTGATCCCCTAGGAACAGCCTTTGCCTCTATTATTGACTCTGTTGGGTTCAAACAAAATGTCTGTGGACCCACTCATTACCATAGCCATACCCTAGACTTAGTGTTATCCTATGGTATCAATGTTATTAATCTTATTATTGCACCCCATAACCCTGTATTATCTGATCATTTCCTTATTACTTTTGAAATCGAGGCAACGACCACTTCTATATCAGAGCCAAGACACTATTACAGCCGGTCGTTAAACTCTGACGTCATTCCAAAGTTTATAGATATGCTTCCGGAATCATTCCTTTCAAACAAAGGAAATACCACTGAAGTATCGCTGGACGAACTGACTAACCAGTTAAGTTTTACTCTCAGAAGCACCCTTGATATGGTTGCCCCTCTAAAAAGAAAGTCTTGTCGGAAAAACCGTACTCCCTGGTACAATGACACTACCCGTGCCCTGAAACAGTCCACAAGAAAACTAGAGCGAAAATGGCGGTCAGCTAAACTAGAAGTATTTCGTCTTGCATGGAAAGATAGCCTCCTCCAGTACAAGCAAGCTCTTGTATCAGCTAGATCTGCCTTTTTCTCTAAATTAATTGAACAAAACAAATGTAACCCAAAATTCTTGTTTAGCACTGTGGACAACTTGACTAAAAAACCATCATTAGAAATTTCATCCTACCCCAGCGTTTACAGCAGTAATGATTTCATGAATTATTTCAATCAAAAGATTGAAGCTATTAGAGACCAGATCTCCAAATTGCCTCCTCCTCTAGGCATCACTCCTCCCTTAATCAATGAACAGCCCAAATCCTGGTTAACACAGGAAGATGTATCAACAGTGGCACTAAACTGTTTTAAGCCAATTGACATGGAGGAGCTGTCTAAACTGGTTATGTCCTCAAAACCGACTACCTGCCTACTCGACCCAATCCCTACAAAATTAGTTAAAGAACTTTTCCCCATACTAGGCCAGCATATGTTAAAAATTATTAACACATCCTTAGTAACAGGATATGTACCAGAGCCACTAAAAATGGCGGTTATTAAGCCATTACTAAAGAAACCAAACCTCGAATCTGACAAACTGGAAAACTATAGACCCATTTCAAATCTTCCATTTCTATCAAAAATATTAGAGAAAGCTGTTGCTAAGCAACTTGGTGCATACCTTAGCTCAAACCATATCCATGAAATGTTCCAGTCAGGATTTAGACCCTACCATAGCACTGAAACGGCACTTGTTAAAGTTATTAACGATTTACTATTATCAGCCGACCAAAACTCTGTGTCTGTTCTTGTACTTCTTGACCTAAGTGCAGCTTTTGATACAATAGATCACAAAATTCTACTAAACAGACTCCAGGGCTGTGTTGGACTAAATGGTCAAGCTCTTGCATGGTTCAGATCATACTTATACAATAGGAAGCAGTTTGTTAAAATAAATGAAGTATCATCCAGTTACTCAGTAATGAAATATGGTATTCCACAAGGATCAGTGCTAGGCCCAGTACTCTTTTCATTATATATGCTACCCCTTGGTGATATTATTCGGGCACATGGGGTAGATTTTCACTGCTATGCGGACGATACGCAGATATACATTTCCATGAAACCCGGTGAGGCACTACCACTTTCTCGGTTAGAGGCTTGTATTGCAGATATTAAAGCCTGGATGCTTTCCAATTTCCTGCTCCTAAACTCAGAAAAGACCGAAATGCTGGTTTTAGGTCCAAAAAAACAAAGGGAGAAACTGGGTACATCTACTTTAAATTTCGATGGTTGTTTAATTGTTCCAAACTCAGCTGTGAAAGACCTAGGTGTTACTATAGACCCAGATCTAACCTTTAGCGCGCACATAAAAAACATATCTAGAGTAGCTTTCTTTCAGTTAAGAAACATAGCTAAAATAAGGCACTTCCTATCAATAGGGGACGCAGAGAAACTGATCCATGCTTTTGTTACGTCTAGGCTAGATTACTGTAATGCCCTGCTATCTGGCTGCCCTAAATCCTTGCTAAATAATCTCCAGCTTGTACAGAATGCAGCCGCTCGCATTTTAACTAGAACTAAGAAATATGAGCATATTACCCCAGTACTAGCATCGCTTCATTGGCTACCAATTAAGTTTAGGATAGACTTTAAGATTTTGCTTCTGACCTTTAAAGCCTTAAATGGACTTGCGCCAGTGTATATATGTAACCTGCTCTTACCATATAAGCCAAAAAGATCACTCCGTTCCCAAGACGCAGGCTACCTAGTAGTCCCAAGAATATCTAAAAACTTGACGGGTGGTAGAGCTTTCTCTTACAGAGCGCCACTACTGTGGAACACCCTACCAAAACTTATAAGGGAATCAGACACTGTCTCAATATTTAAGTCTAGATTAAAAACGCACCTCTATGATCAGGCTTATAATGAGCTATAGTCTGGAGACAGGACCAGAGAAGCATTTAGCCATAGAGTAATGTGGGGTGGCATCCTTTCCTTACTGTCACCTGTCAACAGCTGTGACCCCATCTTCCTGGGCTGGCTCTTGATAGGTGGGTAGGACTGTTTTCCCTCTCATGACTGCATGGTTCCTCAAACTCTGTCTTCATAGCTATGCAGCCATAGATTACTCCTGGCGGGGGCACCTGTCCAACCCTCCCACCCCTTCCCCACCCCCCACCCCTCCAGTTGGTGCTCCTGCTGCTCTATTACACTTCCCCTAACTGTTTTCTCTCTCTCTTTTTTTCACATTCTGCCGGCGGGGCTTATGCCCCGCATCTCGAGAGCTGCTGTCCGGCTTCCTGTCCGTTGCCGCTTGCCCCTCCCTCCTTACCACCGCTGCCAGCTGCTCCCGCCGCCATCGGCGCCCGGTTCCCCACCGTCACTGCCGCCACATCTGAACTGTCATCTAGCTGCTGCAAATTGTATTATCATGGACATTGGCTGTTTTGACCATGTTGGTCCTTAAGCCCTAGACCCTGAGCCGACCAGAGGAGGATGGGTTCCCCCATTGAGTCTGGTTCCTTCCAAGGTTTCTTCCTAGTTACACCAGGGAGTTTTTCCTTGCCACTGTTGCCTTTGGCTTGCTCTTGTGGGGAGTTTAGGCTGGGTTTTGCTGTTTTGCTGTGAAGTGCATTGTGACAACTTGTTGTGAAATGCGCTATATAAATAAATATTGATTGATTGATTGATGGATGTATACTTCCTCCTGGTACTCCCCAGTCAGGGAGGAGGGTTCGTCTATCTCCGATATAAAAACCAACAGGACTAAAGAGGGTGAAGTGGATAGACTCGCATTTGTAATACTGCAGAGGGACAAACTGGGATGTTTTCCTTGGCAAACTTTCGCAAATAAACAGAACCTCAAAGAAAGGTCTTTGCCTTTTTTTGCATTACTGCATTGAACAATGAAAAAGGAGAGACAGCCAGTAAGCACTGTTTGCGACAGATGACTGAGCACAGTCTACAAAGTCTACTGCTACTATGAACAGAAGCATACTCATTTGGTCAGATTCTGTGTTTCCATATGGAAGAAATGCAAAGTAATAAACTAAAATAATAAACTAAATTAAAGTATGCCTTTTGGCAAAACACTATCTGTTTTTCAGCCACACTCGCTTTTCAGTACCTGGTTTGTTCTCTCTCGGCCATCCTCGGTTTTCCAGTTACCTACTGAGAGATCAGAGCAGATTTATATGTTATTATTAACAGGAATAAAAGTGAGCAGCACCCAACCTATCCAGCAGCTCATGAACCCGAGGCATTGGATAAGCGTCAATTTTCCAAACTGTGTTTACCTTTCCGTAATCTACACACAAATGAACAGATCCATCAGGCTGTGCGACTCTTCTATTACTCCCATGTACATGATTTTAGCCAATTCGGCCAAAACAATTTTTTGTGTTCAGGCAAACAATAGGGCAGACTCCGTTCTACGGTGCCTGCTGGAGTCTGTATGTATGTGGTGTTCTATCAAGTCAGTTCACCCTGGCAGAGGAGAAAACATTTTGCAACTGGGCTACTTTTGCCTGCTGCCCCGCCATAAGATAGCTGCCCAAAAGGACCAGAAGCTTAGTGGCGTTATTTGGAATTTCTGGTCCCAGCTGATTTGATGCATTTCCGGCATAGCAAGCAAGGCAGAGTCGACACTCTCCAGAGTTTTAGAAAATCAACGTGGTATAATTGACATGCTCCCCAGTCAAGAATGGAAAACTTTATAGTCTACATCCCCTACTCGCTGTGTGACCTCAAAGGGTCCTTGCCGCTTTGCGAGGACTTTAGAAGCAGACGTGAGGAGCAAGACAAGAACAGTAGTTGAAATTTTGCCTCCTGTCATATTGTCATCTTTGCCGTTCCTGGGCCTGGAGCAAATGTACCCATGCAACTTGACCTAGTGCATGTTCCTAGTCTGTAGTTTTGCTCGCATATCCAGGACATACAGAACTTTTTTTTTTACTGGGGCTAGGTCCTTCCTCCTAAGATTCTCTTAGCAGGTCCAAAATGCCCATAGGTCGACGCCCATATAACAACTCAAATGGGGAAAGCCACGTGAAGGCCTGGGGAACCTCTCTGACAGCAGATAACAAGGGGTCAAGTAGTTTTTCCCAATTCTGTTTTTTCAAAGTCTTATTACACCATCCCACCAAACCCGTCAGTTAAGGGGTGGTAGACGCTGTTTTGAATACCCTTGATCCTTAGTAATTTGTAGAGATCGGCCAGTGTATATGACATGAAGGACGTGCCATAGTCAGTGAAAATCTCTATTGGGATTCCCACTCGGAAGAAAAAGCACCTCTGCAATAGTCTTGGCAGAAATATTGTGGAGGAGCACCGCCTTAGGATACCGTGTTGCATAATCCACTATGACTAATGCAAAGCCTTTGGTGCAACGATCTAATGTCCTGATCTGATGTGCGACCAGCTGTATGATGTCATCTGAGTTACAGATTTCGGGCTGCAGCCAATACCTGCAGGAATCCCGGAGTTATTGGGCATAGGCGAAGGGATGACTAACTTTAGTCCTTCGGGCTTCAACCCACTCATTCCAGGATGGTGGCCTGGAGGTTCAGATAATCAGCTATGGCACTAGCTGGCACACTGTGGGCAGCGACCTGGCTCTCCCTCGATAGGAGGGAAATGAGCCATAGCACCCACTGACATCGGCCAGCCAATTGCCGTGGCAGTTCTTTCAAGAAGATCAACAAACATTTCTGGGTTCTCGTCTAGTCCCATCTTTATCCTAATGTTGGACTGGTGGAGGAGTGGGGGAAGGTGTGCCACTTGTGCTTTTGTGATGGAGTGCAGCTGTTGTTGGTGATCTTACAAGTGGAGCAGAGCCTGATGTTGCACCTCCTGCATTTGGCGAGCTGGCTAACCAGCTGTTCCAGGGGAGAAACATCCATGGCGGTCAACTAATAGCTGTTATCCTGGGTTTCAGCACCAAACTGTCACACACAGTGACAATACACCCTTAGGACGAACAGCCAGACTCAGGGAAACAGAGTTCTTTCAATCTGTCTTGTCGACCTCATTAGACATAGTGTGGGACCACTGAGGGGAACACTCAGAAAGAGAGCGAGAGATAGAGAGAGAGAACAGGCACATGCCTCCAGTACCAAAATAAATAATATTATGTAACCGTCACCCTCACAAGTCTCGTTCAGCGAAAAGCAAAATAACAAACTAAAATAATGAACTAAATTATATTAAGCCTTTTGGCAAACACTCAGCTTTTCAGCCACTGTCAGAGTTCCTGGTTTGCTCTCTCCCTCTACCATCCTCAATTTCAGTGTTCCAGATACCTACTGAGAGACCAGAGAAGTTTTATATGTTATTATTAACAGGGCAAACCTGCATGCAATTGATGCTCTGCCAGTAGGCGTGGTCCTAATCAGCCCCATTCCCCTGCCCAGACTACACTCCGCAGTGAAATACCAAACTCTGGCGCTTGACCCTAGTTAAGAGTTCTTTGTTTGCTTGTGATTGGTAAAGGCCAGTGGTACAGGTCAATAAGTGGTACAGGCCAATGAGTGGTACAGGACAATGAGTGGTACAGGACAATGAGTGGTACAGGACAATGAGTGGTACAGGTCAGTGAGGGGTACAGGTGAGTCAGGTCAGTTTTATTGGTTGGCTTGAGTAGTACAGGGTCTCACTTGCGCCCTTCCATGTAATGCCTTTATATACATCTGGAACACAACACGCAAGATATAGAACAAGCATCCAAATTGTGAATACAAGTCCCTTTCTTCCAAATACAGTGGAGCTCAATAACATGCATGGAATTCTGAAGCAAGCCATTCAGGTCGTAAGTGCTCAAAAAAGGACCGTATTGCCGATCCTCACATTACAATGTCAACAGCCAGCTCTTCGCAATAAATGAGAGCCATTATGTTCTGTACAGTGGTATGCAACAGTTGGGCACCCCAGGTCAAATTGCATGTCTTGTTGAATCTCTAAGTGAAAAGAAGTTAACACAACCTTTGCAGGGTACAGACATAAACATTACATATTTTTGCAAATTAGAAGGCAGAATTACTAGTTACTTGCGGAATTTAACAGTTGAAAGTAATAAAACAGTAAATGTGGCATGTGCAAAAGTTTAGACACCCTTCCAGACCATTTAATACTTTTTTCTTAAGGTTTCAAAACTTGTTAGGCCTTAAATTAAGTCAGGTGAAGACAATTCCAGAGGTCAATAAATACTCTGACCCTTCTAACCTCGCAGGGCGTTGTGCATACTCTCAATAACCATGGGCTCCTCCAAGCAGCAGATTTAGGACATGGAAATAGATCATTGACTCTTACGAAGCAGGGGTACATTACATTACATTATAGGCATTTAGCAGACGCTCTTATCCAGAGCGACTTACACAACTTCTTATTACATTTATCCATTTATACAGCTGGATATATACTGAAGCAATTCAGGTTAAGTACCTTGCTCAAGGGTACAACGGCAGTGTCCTACCTGGGAATCGAACCTGCAACCTTTCGGTTACAAGTCCAGTTCCTTAACCATTATACTACACTGCCGCCCTAGGGTAGGCTATAAGGAGATATCTAACTGCTTCCATTTCGGAATTTCCACTGTCATAAACATCACTGAGAAACAGAAGTTAAGCGGAACTGTTTAAGTCGAGGCAAGATATGGTAGACCAAGAAAAATCTCTGTTAGAATTGCTTGTAGACTGTTCTGTAAAGCAAAACCCACATATGACTGCAAAGGATCTGCAGAAAGGTTTAGCTGACACTGAAGGAGCGGTGTATCAGTCCACTGTGCAGCACTGTTTAAATCATCAGCATGGAAGACTTGTCAGAAGTGTAGGGACAACGGAACTGCACTTCCATACATTCCACAGGAAATACACGTGATGTTCACAGCACTGCCTCAGTGTGACGTCCATAGTTACTGTAACCCCGGGAAACAAGCAACTGGCAATCCATTGTCCGCTCTCTTACTACTCTTACCATTAGCACACTCTTTGGCCAGAACAACCAAAGATGCAGTTGGAGAAAAACAGGGGAAGCATTTGAAGAAAAGAACACCTTGCCAACTGTTAAGCATTGGAATGTAATGCTTTGGTATTATGTAGCAGCCAGGGGCACAGGAAATATTGTGTGGGTGGAAGGAAGAATGGATTCAACTAAATATCAATTAATTCTAGGAACTACTGTCCCAGAGTCAGTAAATAAATTGAAGCTGAAAAGAGATTGGATATTTCAACAAGACAATGATCCAAAACATTCCTCAAAATCAACCATGAACTATTTAAAGGAATGAAAGATTAAGGTTTTGGAATGGACTTCACAATCCTCCAACTTGAATATTATTGAAAATCTGTGGGGAGACCTCAAATATGCAGTGCAAGAAGACCTAAGAATATTTCTGAACTAGAAGGGTTCTGCAAGGAAGAGTGGCAAATTCCTAAAGCAACAATAGAAAGATTGTTATCTGGCTACAAGAAATGTTTGGCAGCCAAAGGAAGTGTTTCTAAGTACTGGCTGACAGAGTGCCCAAAAAATTGCACATGCCACATTTACTGCTTTATTTTCCAATCTTTTAAAGTCAGAAAATAAAAAGTAGTTGTGCATTAAAATTTACAGAAATATCAACTGTTTAAGTTTGTTCCCTGCAGAGGTTAAGGTCTTTTCACTTAAAAATTCAACAAAACATGCAATTTGACCAGGGGTTTACGAAAATAATCAATTTAATGAAGTTTTAATTTTAACGTTAATTGGATGGTTTTAAATCCCACTTGCTTGGTTTACCTTTCACAGAAATGTTGTGTGCTGTACATTCTATCCATATGGGTAAAAAAGGAGCCAGTACATTAGAGGTAAAAAAAATATTTAACAGAATTAAGTATTAAAAAAATTTCTCGGAAAACGACTCTTGAAAGGCAAAATTGTGTTTTCGGAGTATGTACTGTAGCTAGTTTGTAAGTGATTCACATTTTCTTTGTGACCCAAAACATGAACGTTCAATTTATTTATTTATTTTTAAAAAAAACTAAATAAGACCTACCTAAGGTCACAGTCAAAGTCTTCTACATGTGTGAACTGTCAAATGCCTGATGTATCTTCATGGACTGCACAGCACCACTTAGTGGTAAACTGCAATATTGCTGTGCAATAGAACTGCTGTGCAAAACTAAAACAAAGATGTGTGATCCAGTACAACTAAGGTCAAAATGGTTGTTGTCTGTAAACAAATATGATATACTTTTTTGGTTTTGGTGTAAAGTAAAAGTAAAGTAAGTAAAATCTTAATTAATGTGCATTTTGATACTGAAATTATAGGTTAATTATCTATCAATAGTCTCTAACATTATGAAACCTTTGAAAAAATGCATCATCAGAATATCTCAAAATAACTCTAGAAATGTTTACTTCAGTGATCTCAATTTAGTGGAAATGGGACAGTATGTTTTAAACATACAATATAAAACAAAGGATATATAAATAGCTGTAGTGCTCATCTCAGTGTTTGTTCTCAATTGAAATGTCATTCATGGCAGTAAATGAGGTGTCCTGTTCATTGTTTATCACAAAAAATTAATACTGGCACACCAAATGGCAATAAAACATTTATTTGCAAACATAATTTATATATTTCTAAAGCAGTAAGTTGTTATAATAATTATAACAATCATAATAATTACTGAGGCAATCATTTGCAACAAAATAGAATACACATTCTTTAGAAACACTGTTTTGTAAATGCATAAAAAATTAAAACAATAATTTAAATACATAAAGCATTTTAACTTTACTTTTTATTTTTGTTTTATTTGTTCTTATTCAAGTAAAGGGTTTGCCTTGAATCAGCGCATTTTTGTACTTTTTCCCCCCATTTCTCATGGTGCATTTCCATTAAAATGCATGCAAAGCACTGGCGAGCCCACTGGAGCAGTCCATCTCACTTCATAGAGCAAGGAAACAGTTTTTTGTTCTTTTTTTTAACTACAAGAAAACAATAAAGACTACCCATAACACATGGGGCAAACGATAATTCCCAAAGTACTAAAACCATTTGCTACAGACAATTTAAGTTTAATTCAGGACAAGAATACGATCAAACCAAAGACAGGAATGAAATCAGAGAGAACAGGACAACTGGTCACATCTTTGAATCCACTGCAGCCTTGAGAGAGAAGTCTAGTACCACTTTATGCTTACTGATGTATTCTGAAGTTTTATAGACAGGCGAAACAAATGTGCTTTATCATATCCATAAACTGCCACGTGATGGTTAATACACTGAAAACAAATGAAATTCTCAAGATTACTCTTTGTAAAATAATCTTATAAAATGATAATAGATTTGTATTACCACTCAGACTCTTCGGCACCCATGTAATATGAATCAAACAATTATAATGACCTACAAAATAACTTCATTGATACCATTTTTCATATGATTTATGTAACAGATTATATAACACTTGTATAAATTGCACCATAAAGTGTGACTGAATCTCCTCTTGACAATATCCAGTGTGAGGTGCCACAAAAGCATATAACTGGACACAAACAGACACAAAACAGAAGATAGCTTTTCTCTACACCAAGAAAATAATTGGCCGCACTAATTTAGCACCGCCCCCTCCAGTAAATTCGTCTTCCGAAGGTAACTGCATCTTCCGATGCGTTCCCACATATCTGTTTCGACACAATGTGCACATTGACCGTTATTTTTACAATCCAATGTCTACGTTCGTCCATAAACTTCTTAACTGCGTCCCACACTATGTCTGCAGACATGGAGTTCATTTGTATCTTACAGGCCTGTGCGATTGGTGTCCCTGTGAGATAGTCCATTTGACCATTCTGATGTTATGAGGTGCTCAGTTTTGCATATACGTTATGTTAAGTATGGCAAGCAGAGGAAGTTTGGCAATAGCAAGTGAGACAAGTATATATGTATATATTATCCCTAGAATCAACAGTGAGAGAATAAACTACAGTCCAGGTTGAAAACATAAAAAGTAATTAATAACTTACAAATCAACAGGGATAAAATATTACAGGGGGTTTAGACTACCAGCAAGTCTTTTTTTTCTTTCAGTGGAATTTAAAAATTCAGTGTGTAAAGTTCTCCACACATTTAATTTCAGTGAATTAAAACGTGTGCTAAAGAGTCTGATCTTAAAGCTTTGCCCAAAGGACAGTGACAACTTGGCCCCCCTTCTTCCAAGACCGAAAAAGTAAACATGGCGGAAGAAAATGTTTGCTATTTCCTGGCTGACTGATTTTAAAATCAACATACCTGACAAAAAATCTAAATACATTAAACTGCTGTTTTTTCCACAGTTCCGTGGAATCTGTGCCCAGATATGTGAGGAAAACTTTCCACAACTGGTCACGTGTCATGACAACAAAACTGCCCTGTATATTTTTTATGGTCATCCAGGACTCTAGTTATCTTTTTGCAGCATCTCTATTATTTCCCAATCATTATACTTTTATTATGCGCTGCGGAAGTTTTCTCAAGGGGGCTGCTCTTAATGTTATTTGACTGATTGCAGAAAATTAGCCTCCTTATTAAAGAACAAGGTCACCGCTAATGGAAAATGCACCATTAAATGGCGACCTGTTTAACAGGCCAGTGAAAAGACCAGCAATGCTACATGCTACTTTGAGATCTGGGCCCGTATTTATTTTTAAGTGTCTCAGAGTAGAAGGGCTGATCTAGCGTTAGCTTTGTTTGCAGCTCAGAGTGGATGAGGTTAGGACAAGCACAGGGGAAATTTGATCCTAGAACAGGAGTCCTAGTCTGAGGCGCTTTGTGAATAAGGGCCCTGATCTAGGGTCAATTTTTCTTTTTAGCTCATAATGGATACGGTTAGGATAAGGATCGAGGAAAACTGACCCGAGATCAGCATTCCTACTCTGAGATGCTTTAATACAGGCCAAGAATGAATCTCCAAGGCCCGAGTGCATGCTGCACTTTCATTAGAAATTGAGTCGAATGAATGACTCAGCGAGTGAAACTCTGCTGAAAGGGAACGGATGTTGTGGTACCTGAGACAAATGAGGAAATGCCATAGCCAGGGACAGAGATGCTATATGAAATGTCCTAACCCAGGACACGAGAAAAAGTACAGGAAGACTGAAACAATCATAAGACTCTCAATACCCGCCCATGCAGTCACTTCTGTTATTTAGCTATTTAGTGTGGTTGTGACAAGAGAAACGGACACTGGACATACAGTTGTAGAATTACGTGCCGAGTCATCCATCCCGAGCAAACCCCGCCTTCATAACTTAACAGTGACCATGCGCATTGTTTCTTAAAAATGTCACGCAATAACCCTTTCTCACCTCTCTGATTCCGTTTTATACAATCGGGCGAAGAACATGACGTCATGATGGCAATGTAACGTGTGTCAACACACAGAACACATTGTAATTTATGTATGATATGTAAAGGTGACCAATCTATCATTACAGTGCATGGTGTCTCTTGAAGTTTCCTGAACACATCATCAATTTAGGTTACCAGGGATCTGCACTATACCACAGACACAAACACGCACACACACAAACACACACATACCTGTGATTATGTGTGTGTCTGTCTGTCTTTCTCAACCCAACACGCACTTTAGCACTGAGCTAGTGTTATGTAATGTCAGACCAAAATATCTTGAAGACCTGTTCAGATCAAATCTGTGACAGCAGACAAGATGGGAAAGGCGAGTTTTCAGAAAAAATCTAAGAATGTTACCAAGTAAAGGCTCCACAGTCCACATCAAAATGATGGTTAGAAAATGAAACGACTGTCTCCATTATGTGTTATGAGCTGGGTGAGTGGATCCATCTCATCACACTGGACACAGTACTCTACATTAGTAAACGTCCTAAAACTTGGTCATTTACGCCGAACAAAATCTCTTCTGAAAACTTTCGAAAGTCAGTCTCGCCAGCCAATGACCTTGATCTGAACAGGCCTTTAACTTGTTCGATTGTCAAGAGTTGGCTTTGTGCTTTTTCACACCTTTATGCTATTCACGGCAGGGCATGTGCCTGTGGGGAGGACGATTTTGCATTTGGCGACAGCGAGAGAGCCAGGCTTGAGCACGTCTTTTTTCAGCGAGCGGCGGTGGCGGCGGAAGCCAAGCCTGCGTCTCCGGCCGAGAGGAACGGCGATGCCGCACAGGATCCGGAGCGACGCGTAGGAGAATGCGCTGTATAAACCGAGAGAGCTGTGCTTTACCAGACGCTGGGACTCCCACAGCCACACCCGGTCTAACTCTGGTTTGTGATTAAAATCACACTCATTCGTATTACTAACTCATTTAACGTCATCCGTCAATTCTTCAGCAAGCGGGACATGGTCATTCACTGCTTTGTGAGTCCACCTCTGGCAACCACACTGCCAACAGAATAGGGTTGAGTTCTGCCCACTTTGAGCACCCGGTCATGTATTCTGTTAGCAGTGAGAGACCGTCCTGCTGCACCCTCAGTCCTCTCTCTCTCACGTCACTGTTTTTTATACGTACAGCCAGATTAGCAAGTTTGTACAAGTATATATATATATACTTTTAGGCCTAAAAGCCAGATTTGAAGGTGATATACATGCAATTTCAATGTGACAAAAGTTGGAGAAGGTGGAGTTGGGGGTTGGGTTTAGGGGGGTAGGTAGGTAGGTAGGTAGGTGGGGGCTGTTGGGTGGCTTAAATGGACAGGGTTTCAGAGAGGAAGAGGGGAGGTTGGTTATTGGCTCAGTCCTGCAGCAGAGTCTCTCTCCAGTTGAAGCTGTGGTTGGGGCCGTGCGTCAGGGGGAGGATGGGTGGATCCACCAGCTGCCACACCCCTGTCTCTCCCTGCTCCTCGCACGCGCAGAAACCAAGGTAGGGGATCTGTAGGAGGGAGCAGAGAGACAGCGAAGGTAATCTCACAAAGCAGTGCCAATGAAGACCACAAGAGACACCACAGGGATAATAATAATAATAATAATATAATTTTTGTTAATAACAATAAAAAGAAGAAGAATAACAATCATCGTCACCATATTCTTCTGATTATTATTATTATTGAATATTATTTTAATTGAATATACTGATATTGTAAAGACGTGGATTTCAAAAAAGTAATTATGGAAATATTTTTCACAGCAGTTTTTTTTTTTTTGTATATATACTACAATATCTGAAAGACAAACATTGCAAATTCTTAATAATATATTTTATTTTAGTACATTTTCAGTTAATTCCATATACAATAATTATAATACACATTATAATACAAACCCCAATTCCAGAAAAGTTGGGACAGTGTATAAAATGTAAATAAAAACAGAAAGCAATGATTTGCAAATCCTTTTTGACCCGTATTCACTTGAAAACAGTACAAAGACAAGATATTTAGGGCTGAATTTACTAAAGGATTGGGACTGCTTTTCCGACGCAAAAGCAGTTGCTAAAAGTCGCAACATCTATATTGGATTTACCAAACGGTCGCAACGGGTAAAAATCGCATAGTTAAATGTGTTCATGCACATTACAGGCATTTAGCAGACGCTCTTATCCAGAGCGACTTACACAACTTTATTTTAGCATTTTTTACATATTAGCCATTTCTACAGCTGAATATATACTGAAGCAATTCAGGTTAAGTACCTTGCTCAAGGGTACAATGGCAGTGTCCTACCTGGGAATTGAACCTGCAACCTTTTGGTTACAAGGCCATTACCTTAACCATTATACTACACTGCCGGCCCAGATTGTAAATGTAAATTAGGCCAATGAAGTATTCCGTCTGATTTACTAAAGCAGGCATTAATAGCAACTCTCCTCTTTGCGTGAGAATTTTTAGATCTCCTGAAAGCAGGCGTAATTTGACGGCGCTGATATAGCCTATAGCTCACACACAGGATGGATGAGAAGGGTGTTGGGCTGTATTCAAAGGATGCAAGACTTCTACTGAAGTCATCAACTAGCAGTTAGTATAAAAATGCAGTTCTGAATTAAAAAATTGTTGTGCCTATATGCTTTCAGTAGGGTTTACAGTATAATGAATTGTGAATACAGTTACCTTCCGATGCTCTGTGGTCTTCTAACGTCACAAATTCATCCGTGTCTATTCCTCCCACTCCCACGACTTGCTAATTTTGCATGCCTTCCACCTTTTGTTGGACCACCACCTGTGTCATTTTCCCGCATTATGTTGTAGGAAAGTTTTTCTAAAATCACGCCATCTTTTCTTTACATCCTCCACTGTTCATAAATACATTTTGTATGTGATGTCATTCCAAAATGTTCTCCTCTCCGTTATTGTTGTACATGCTGTAATACAGCGTTGTGTACCTCGTAAATTTAAGTTTTATTTTTCTTATCTTGTGGTTATATTGCGACTTGTGCCTGTATGGTTTCTTCATATCCATTTATTAGCGCACTGTTATGGATGTCTCCTACTGCATATTTATAGGTGTCTCCTACCACAAAAATTGCGAATGGTGGGGGGGTATCATTTCTTTGATTGCGTAATTAGTACCAGTGATAGTAAATTGGTGGCGGTATCTGCGACTGCAAAAGAGTCGCAATATAGGTTATAGTTTTGCACTGCGACTGTGCCCTTAGTAAATCCAGCCCTTAATGTTTTAACTAATCAACTTCTTTTTTTTTTTGTAAATATACGCTCATTCTAAATTTGATGCCTGCAACACGTCCCAAAAAAGTTGGGACAGGGGCATGTTTACCACTGTGTTACATCACCTTTCCTTTTAACAACACTCAGTAATCTTCTGGGAACTGAGGACAGTAATTGTTGTACTTTTGAAAGCGGAATTTTTTCCCATTCTTGCTTGATATAAGACTTCAGCTGCTCCAGGGTCTCCATGGTCTTCAATGGGAGACAGGTCTGGACTGCAGAAGGCCTCTCTCTGACTACGAAGCACACTGTTGTAACACATGCAGAATGTGGCTTGGCATTGTCTTGCTGAAATAAGCAGGGACGTCCCTGAAAAAGACATTGTCTAGATGGCAGCATATGTTGCTCCAAAATGCATATGTACCCTTCAGCATTAATAGTGCCATGCATGGGCACTAACACACCCCCATACCATGACAGACGCTGGCTTTTGAACCTTGCCTTGGTAACAGTCGGGATGGTTCTTTTCCTCTTTGGCCCAGAGAACACAACGTCCATTATTTCCAAAAACAATTTGAAAGGTGGACTCTTCAGACCACAGCACACGTTTCCACTTTGCATCAGCCCATCTCAGATGAGCTGGAGCCCAGAAAAGTCGGCGGCGTTTCTGGATGTTGTTGATAAATGGTTTACACTTTGCGTAGTCTTAACTTGAGTTTGTAGATGCATATTTGATAAGGTAAAACATTAAATATCTTTTCTTTGTACCGTTTTCAATTAAATATATGTAAAAGAGAATTTACGAATCACTGCTTTCTGCTTTTATGAGCATTTTACGTACTGTCCCAACTTTTTTGGAATTGGGGTTTGTACATTATGCTCAAACTGCTTTCTAAACAAAAACAACAAAGGAAGAAAGAAAGACAGAGAGTGTGCAGATAAAGAGCTGGACGGCCATCTCACCTTTCTGACAACTTGGACAAAGTCCTTGGAGTTCTGGGGCGTGAGGCCTTGCATCTGGCGTGTGCAGGCCTCCAGTGAGGAGGCATGTGCCACAACGAGGACATTGTTCCCTATAGAGGAACACACATAGACGCACACAGGGGTTTATATGCAGGGTCGCAGTGAGGAGGCATGTGCCACAACGAGGACATTGTTCCCTATAGAGAAACACACATAGTAGCACACAGGGGTTTATATGCAGGGTCGCAGTGAGGAGGCATGTGCCACAACGAGGACATTGTTCCCTATAGAGGAACACACATAGTAGCACACAGGGGTTTATATGCAGGGTCGCAGTGAGGAGGCGTGTGCCAGAACGAGGACATTGTTCCCTATAGAGGAACACACATAGTAGCACACAGGGGTTTATATGCAGGGTCGCAGTGAGGAGGCGTGTGCCACAACGAGGACATTGTTCCCTATAGAGGAACACACATAGTAGCACACAGGGGTTTATACGCAGGGTCGCAGTGAGGAGGCATGTGCCACAACGAGGACATTGTTCCCTATAGAGGAACACACATAGGAGCACACAGAGATTTATACACAGGGTCGCAGTGAGGAGAGGCATTCAGCAGCTAGGGGAAGCAAACAGACTCAACCCATTTTAAACTGTCATCTATAATTGAGATCTAAATGAAACGTCAAGTTACTTTGCAATGCTGTCAAGTTCTATTTACCAATGAAATGAAACGTGTTGTTCGTAAATTATGAATGAAGAATTTATAGCATGAACAGTACAAGTCATTAAACTGCAAGCGTCATGAGGTCTCTTATGCGTGTTTTACAAAATGCCACTAATATAAAATGGCAGTTGGAAAATACAAATTCTGTCTCTTGTTTGGAATCTCTGCTTGAAACACATTTTTGAAAACTTGCTATATTTTCAGTTTTATTTACGTTTGAAAAGCTCTTCAAACACTGTGTATGAAAACTGATACATAAAAAAAACATCATAATTAATTCTCATTTGAGATCAGGAAAAGCACTACATAAATGCAATTATAATAATTAATTATTATTATTGTTATTATTATTATTATTATTATTATTATTATTAATTTATTAATTAATTAATTAAAGTAAGACACTTTCTCACTGTAAGCCCCAGTGGTCTAGCTTACCCATGTTTTTACAGTCAGTCAGAATCTCCCTGGTCACCTGGAAGCTCCTGCTGATGTAAGTGTCATAGGACTCTGACACCGTCAACTTGCTAATGGGGATATGAGGTCTGGAAAGGAGTGAAAAAGAAAAACACCATATAAACACGTGTTTACATACATATATACTGTGCATGATGGGTGTGTCCAAATCTGAATACCCTATTAGGACAATCCACAGATAATGCACTGTATACGTAATCGTCGTGCCCATTCAGGCAGAGGGGGCATGTGCCCCCTCAATATTCTGAGATATTTTTAGAAAATGAAATTTAATTTGTCATCAGAACCTATTTATAAAATTCGCATCATCATTTAAAATCAAACTAATCAAACATCTCTTGTAGGTTTAGTGCACTTAGCTCACCATATTGGCCGGTAACCATTCTCCTCCTTTCCCTGTGTGCTTGTCTCCTTTCAAAAGGTACTAAAGGTAGTCAAGATCACAATCTCCTTGGTAAAGTGTCTGTGACCGCTGACTGACACCATTGATTTGTAAACACAGCTCGTCAGTGGTGAGTGGAGCACCCATTGAAATAAAAGTTGAAAGTTTAAATAACATGGCATGCAAGTGATAAGCCTTTTGTGCTTATGTATTCATTATCTGAAGCAAAAGCCACTTCACTTGCCACATATCGATAGTGACGGAGAGAGAGAGAGAGAGAGAGAGAGTGTGCGTTCTCAGTCAGAGAGGAATAACGCCGGAAATAGTAGCTACCTTGCTTCCTCTCTCATTATTTACAAATTTCCCAGTTTTAAAAGGTTAGTGATGTTCTTTAGTCAATATTCTATATTTTCCTACTGCAGTGCTATATGTAACACATTGTTTTATTAAATGCATATAGTGTTTTAAGTTAGCCTACATTAAAATCCACCAGCAAAGAATGTTTACAGTTCTGGGAAACCTCTCCCTATCAGTGGTTGTGACTGTTGTTGTTGCAGCAGCTGTTTGGCGACTGTGAAGCAAAAAGGGTCATTCAGATGTGTATAAATGGGCTACTCACAGAATCAGCTGAAGTGGCCTCACATGGAGGATGCATAGCTTATTCCTACCCTTTTTTAGCACAGCATTGTTTGGCTGTCAAGTCCATTTTGAGTTGTGGCTATATTTTTCATTGAATATCACTTTTGCCATAAAGTTGTAAAACTGTGCCCCCTCAAACATGTTGTGCACATGATGCCCCTGACCATAAAGATATACTTTTTCTTTCAGATGTTGACCAATTATTTACAGATATTTTCTGCTAGCTAGCTAACAACAGCGCAATACTATGATTTTTTCTAATTGTCAGCAAAGGACTCAGAAGATGTAATAGATCGAGGTTGAGGTTGGTAGAGACTTCACAGAGCTGCCTGCTCCCACAGCACCTGCAGTGTATGATCTGGCTGGAGCTATAACTACTGGTGCTCAGTCAGTGACTATTATAAAATGTAGTTGTATATTAACGCTAATCATTTAGAACATCTAGGTTAGTGTTGTCTGCAAAATATACAGCTCAAAAAGAAACTATCTGCCATTACATTTCTTGTTTAACCATGAGTTTGGTACAACAATTTCAATGCCAGTGTACATAAGTCAAGAAAAGTGCCATTTTCTATGATTTACATTTTCTATCAAAGTAAGTATACAAGTAAAGTTAATAAAGGTCAATAAAAGAATTAAAATTACTTCCTAAATTGCGAACCCTTCCGAATGACCCCAAAGCCTCACGCGTTTGCATCTCTGAGGTGTTACTGCTCATGAGCAGACACAGAAACGAAAAACCCCCTGAACTCGCTTCACGGTTATGTCAATTATGCGGAAATTTCCATTGGAGAGTCAGGAAAAATCTATTTAAGAAACTGACAGTATAATTAGAAACTCATACGTAATAGCGGGTTTCTATCTCTACTGATAACCGCCTCTCTCTCTTTGATTCACTGTGAACCAGCTGTGCATCCCTGGGTAATGATGTTGTGGCGGTTAATGTGTGTGTGCGTGTGCGTGTGCGTGTGTGTGTGTGTGTGTGTGTGTGTGTGCGTGTGTGTGTGTGTGTGTGTGTGTGTGTGTGTGTGTGTCAGGAGAGCGCAGGTCCGCATGGCTGTGCTCAGTACCTGTACGTTGTGTCCACGCTCAGGTTGGCTGCGGCCAGGTCAGCAGGGGGGATCCAGGCAGGCAAAGAGGTGCCTGAAACCCACTTGGTCCATTCAAATAAGCCCGGCTCAACCTTGATCATAATATTCCCCTCCTGCTGGAGTCCTGAGAGAGACGAGAGTGATATATTATGTGTATTATGTGTGTGTGTGTGTGTGTGTGTGTGTGTGTGTGAGACAGGTTTAAGAGAGAGAGAGAGAGAGAGGTGTGTGTGTGTGTGTGTGTGTGTGTGTGTGTGTGTGTGTGTGTGTGTGTGAGACAGGTTTAAGAGAGAGAGAGAGGTGTGTGTGTGTGTGTGTGTGTGTGTGTGTGTGTGTGTGAGACAGGTTTAAGAGAGAGAGAGAGAGGTGTGTGTGTGTGTGTGTGTGTGTGTGTGTGTGTGAGACAGTGAGAGACAGGAGTGAGAGAGAAATGATTGCTTTGTTGGCCAGTGGCGGAGGCTGTACCTTTCAGGATGTTGTGAGCTGTCTGGACACAGCGCAGGGAGGGCGAGCTGTACACAAAGTCAATCACCGTGTTGCTCTCCAACAGAGCTTCCCCTGTGACACACACACACACACATACACAAAGTCAATCACCGTGTTGCTCTCCAACAGAGCTTCCCCTGTGACACACACACACACACACACACACACATACACCAATGCACATATGGTGAGAAAATAAGAAAATTTAAATATCTTTAATTTAAAGCGCGCAATGAGCCACTATATGGCATTAAAATTCACAATTAATTATGTAACGTGCTGCAAATTAGTTTTCATTTCTAATAGTTGAAAATGTATATTTTCCTTAATTAGACTTTTAGTTTACTTTAAAATCGTGCTGGTCAGTTACGGAATAACAGGTGAAATCAGCTGGGTTTTAATTGCTGAAAGTACGGAAACCTGGTTACTGTAATTAAGAAGATGTGAAGAACGAAAATTGGATTCAAATTAATTAGTCATTATGCGATTTAAAAATTCCGACTTGATGCAATACTCGCTGGACAAAGTTTGAAACTTTTTTTCAATCAAAACCATTCCATTTACTTCCAGCTGTAGATGAAGACGGCCGTGTTGTAATGTTCCACCTGTCTAATGATCTAGACCTCAGCACTCCAGATGTCCGGTAGTGCGTGTTTTTGTGAGTTTTAGATTGAATGACAATTCACACATTGATATAGGCATGATATAGGTGTTATCAGCAAAGTTTTTAATGGATAGCCATTGTCGCCTAACAGAAGATTGTGCCCCCCAGAAGACTGCAGGAACTATTGGCCAAGAGTCATAGCTTGATCCAGGATAATTTGTGAATAGTCTACATGTGTATACTTACACGTAGCATTGCAGAACCCCAGGAAATCCAAAGTTCGCTGTGTACTCCTGTTTTACTTGTGAACTCCTGTATAGCCTAACAGGCCTACTATTACCATTGGTTGTTCATTTCACAGCTACGGGGAGTGCATATAGGGACAGCGGGAATTCATCTCCAGCTGCAAGGATAAACCTGGCAGGATAAATGCAATTTAAGGCGCCATTCCCCTTCGCTGAGGAACAGGTAGCCTATGTGGTCCTTGACTAATGGACCCTTTTATTATTATGCATTTTTTGGTATACACAACAATAATATTTCACATTGTAATCTTAATATTTTTATGCATGTTTGTGCATGCCCCTGTGTGTGTAACAGACAGGAGGGTGTACGTGTGTTGTCCACATGCCTACGTAGACGGAGAACTCTCTTAATATCGCGTTGTTAAAGGAACATTGAAACAATTGCGACATGACTTAAGACCAGGTTTGTGGTGGGTTTTAGCGCAAACGCTTTCTGCTGCCTCAAAATAACAATGCGCCAAAAATTTGCCTGAACACACTTCATCTTAAAACCATCCCACCCAGTTCAGCGCAAGTTCACTTGCTATTTAAAAGACGTGGGCACTGGACGGTAAAATGACACCTGCGTCGGTCAGAAACTAGCAGAGACACTTGCGTATGGGTTACCACCGGTTAGCGCAGAGTGTGAGATAGAGTCCTATGAGTGTAACTGTGAATGTAACTGTGTTTGATTTTGACTGCGACTGGCGTTGTGAATGCGACTGACTGTAACTGTTATGGTGAGTGTGACTGTAACTCTGAAGTGATTGTAACAACTGTAATTGTGACCCTGACTGCGACTTGCCTGACTGTGACCGTGACTGCACTCTGCTTACCCACGAGCCGGGCCTGCGTGGCTCCGAACACGGTAATGGGGCCGTCTTTGTCATAGTCCCGGTACCCCCCACTCCGCGCAGGCAGGCTGGGTGGCATGTTGAGGTTGGTGCGAATGTATCGACCTGCAGAACCCAATACAGAGCATGCAAGAACATGGAGCAGCATTCAGGGCAGGGAGAATGAAACAACAAGCGAGACGGTGTTTGCTAAGAACAGGATCTGGGAAAAGTAACAGAAATGCAGATAGACACTCCGCTTCCTGCTCTTAGCAAGTCCCCTGCTAATTTACCCTTTATCTCCCCAATATGTCCCAGTACCATGGATGTCAAGTTAAATCAGGGCCAAGATAAGCAAAGAAATGACCTTGGTAGCTAATGCAGTGTAAGATTAAACTGATTTTAACAAGCTGAGCGAATCATCCCCTGGAATGTGGATGTTCGGGCCGAACCTCTTCAGTTTTGGTTTCTGAGTGTAGTCCCTCCTCGGCCCTGCCCCTCACCTTTGGCATCAAAGCACTGGGACAGCCAGTGTTTCCCAAACACCACATCCATCCTCTCACCATGGCGACAGACAAACAAGGTCCGCTTAGGAAGCCGCGATTGGCTGTTGACCCTTAGTACCTGAGAGATGAAAAACAGGATAGATATGTATAAAGATGCATGATGTACAACTACTGTATGTGTACAGTATTAACTTTTAATAGTATTGTACTATTCAGCTAGACCTACAAGGACAGCCAACCAGCATTTCCTCATTCCTTCTTAGCCATTATTCTCACATTTCTGACTACACAGATGTTATATGAATTACACTTATACAAGTTTTTTTAATTTTTTTAAATGAAGGCTACTGGTGAAATATTGTCAAAGGTTCAGCAAGGTTCATTTTGTATACAATGTTGTATCCACTCAAGTGAACATTGCCTCCTGCGCCCTGCCCTACACTTCAGGTGAACAGAGCTGTACCAGGCATATCATATCACTAGAGAAAATTAGAAAAATGAGCACATAACCTTATTTAAATAAAATACATGAGCTATATTTTACACTTCACAATGGGCAAAAGTGATTTTCTTCAAAATAGACTGCTGAAAAATATATGTATCATTATATTTTTAAAACACATATTTCCAGTAAATGTATTGCTGTGAGGGAAACCTGTGCGACCTACGAACCTGCATGGGCTGGCAGATGACATTAATGGAGGAGGGCTCCCCGGGGCTCCGGTCGTCTAGGAGACGGCCGTCCAGCAGCCCGTCACACAGCCCGCCCACAGCGCCCCCTGAGGCTGAGGGGGAGGCACAGCTGAGGAAGGAATGGGACCTGTCCCAAACATGAGGAAGAGTCACTCAGAGCACCCTGCTCACTGGAGCTCACACTGCTGATCAGCACAACACATACACACACACACACACACGCACACGCACAAACAAACATGTGCGCATACACACACACACGTACCCCCTCGAAAACGAGATGTGACAACTCAAGGTGCTGATCCTGCCAGTGAATAATAAACTTGAAGGTGTGCGCACACACACACACACACACACTCTCTCACAAACACATGTACACACGCACGCACGGATACACGCGTACACACACACACACACACACGCACACAGCCTCGCACTGCCACACACAGCTTGCGCAGCTCCAGCATCAGGGGCGGGGGCTGTGGAGCAGGCAGGACGGCTCGCACTGCCACACACAGCTTGTGCAGCTCCAGCATCAGGGGCGGGGGCTGTGGAGCAGGCAGGACGGCTCGCACTGCCACACACAGCTTGCGCAGCTCCAGCATCAGGGGCGGGGGCTGTGGAGCAGGCAGGACGGCGCGGACTGGCTCACCCGTGGAAGACCCAGGTGTCGCACTCATCAGCTCGGTTGATGTAGTTCTCAGGCAGCAGGCCGGACAGCCCAGTGCTGAGGGAGGTCCCGTAAACCCAGCCTTCGCTGGTGCTGTTCTGCTCCACCGGAGACATGAAGATAAAGTCCCCCGGAACCAGCTCCAGTTCGTCCTCATTCTGGGGCGCGTAGGGATACATCACCCGCAGCGTCTGACAGACAGAGCCAAAGAGCCAGCATAACGTCACCGCTCATTCACTTACAGATAAAAAACACAACGTCTTTTTCCCTCAAATCGACTGAAGAGTCGTCTCCCTTTGAATGGCATTGATACTCTGGGAATTTATGTTTTTATCAATTTAGGTCAAAGGTCAGAGGTAGTGAAATATGGCCCTGAGGCAAGCTGTATGGCTGGGCTTCTTTTCTTATTGCTACTTAAGGAGCAGAGATTCCGCTTTGTTTTCCACACTGGGGGAGAGACAGCACAGCGTGTACAGTGCAGTACAGCGTGAGGGGCAGCAAAACCTGAGATACTAACCTACAGTACTAACAATACAGTCTCCACACACTGAGATACAACACACTCTAACACTAACCTATACATACAGTACAGTCTCCACACACTGAGATACAGCACTCTAATACTAACCTATACATACAGTACAGTCTCCACACACTGAGATACAGCACACTAATACTGACCTATACATACAGTACAGTCTCCACACACTGAGATACAACACACTCTAATACTGACCTATACATACAGTACAGTCTCCACACACTGAGATACAACACTCTAATACTAACCTATACATACAGTACAGTCTCCACACACTGAGATACAGCACTCTAATACTAACCTATACATACAGTACAGTCTCCACACACTGAGATACAGCACACTAATACTGACCTATACATACAGTACAGTCTCCACACACTGAGATACAGCACACTCTAATACTAACCTATACATACAGTACAGTCTCCACACACTGAGATACAGCACACTCTAACACTAACCTATACATACAGTACAGTCTCCACACACTGAGATACAACACACTCTAATACTGACCTATACATACAGTACAGTCTCCACACACTGAGATACAACACTCTAATACTAACCTATACATACAGTACAGTCTCCACACACTGAGATACAACACACACTAATACTAACCTATACATACAGTACAGTCTCCACACACTGAGATACAACACTCTAATACTAACCTATACACACAGTACAGTCTCCACACACTGAGATACAGCACTCTAATACTAACCTATACATACAGTACAGTCTCCACACACTGAGATACAGCACACTAATACTAACCTATACATACAGTACAGTCTCACACACTGAGATACAGCACACTCTAATACTAACCTATACATACAGTACAGTCTCCACACACTGAGATACAGCACACTCTAATACTAACCTATACATACAGTACATTACATTACATTATAGGCATTTATCTTATCCAGAGCGACTTACACAACTTCTTATTACATTTATCCATTCATACAGCTGGATATATACTGAAGCAATTCAGGTTAAGTACCTTGCTCAAGGGTACAACGGCAGTGTCCTACCTGGGAATCGAACCTGCAACCTTTCGGTTACAAGTCCAGTTCCTTAACCATTATACTACATTATATATATTATACATTATATATATAACCATTATACTAAACCATTATGCCAGTACAGTCTCCACACACTGAGATACAGCACACTCTAACACTAACCTATACATACAGTACAGTCTCCACACACTGAGATACAGCACACTCTAACACTAACCTATACATACAGTACAGTCTCCACACACTGAGATACAGCACACTAATACTAACCTATACATACAGTACAGTCTCCACACACTGAGATGCAGCACTCTAATACTGACCTATACATACAGTACAGTCTCCACACACTGAGATACAGCACACTACTACTAACCTATACCTACAGTACAGTCTCCACACACTGAGATACAACACACTCTAATACTAACCTATACATACAGTAGTCTCCACACACTGAGATACAGCACACTCTAACACTGACCTATACATACAGTACAGTCTCCACACACTGAGATACAACACACTCTAATACTAACCTATACATACAGTACAGTCTCCACACACTGAGATACAGCACACTCTAACACTAACCTATACATACAGTACAGTCTCCACACACTGAGATACAGCACACTAATACTAACCTATACATACAGTACAGTCTCCACACACTGAGATGCAGCACACTCTAATACTGACCTATACATACAGTACAGTCTCCACACACTGAGATACAGCACACTACTACTAACCTATACCTACAGTACAGTCTCCACACACTGAGATGCAGCACACTACTACTAACCTATACCTACGGTCTAGTCTCACACACAGAAATACAGCACACTCTAATACTATCCTATACCTACATTACGGTCTCACACACTGAGATACAGCACACTCTAAAACGAACCTATACACACAGTCCAGTCTCACACACTGAGATACAATACACTCTAAAACAAACCTATACACACAGTCCAGTCTCCCACACAGTCCCTGATTAGAGTGCTAGAAGGACAATCAACACTACTACTGGCTTCAACGGCAAGAACGGAGGACCCCTTCTTTAGACCCTTGCAATATTCCTGCGGATTACTAGCAATGTGAAAGCAAACATCAATTTTTAACCAAAATTCTTTCATATTGGACATTTTGGTTAGTACCATTTCACTGAACATTCTCAAATAAATGCTTGAAAAACTGGTACGTTCATTTGTTAGATGCCAGTAAAACAGAGAAAAGAATGGAAATGTTACAATTAAGCGATAGATCACGAGAGGGAGATAGATCACGAGAGGGAGATAGATCACGAGAGGGAGATAGATCACGAGAGGGAGATAGATCACGAGAGGGAGATAGATCACGAGAGGGAGTGCGTTATTGCAAATATAATCACTGCTGTGACATCGCAGCAACGAGACCAAAGGTTGAGTTGCGAAGTATTCTCCGCAGTGATTATATCCAATAACGCACAAATCCTCGAGTGATCTATGAATGAATGAATGAAATGTATTTATTTGGTACATTTACAATAGACAAAACACAATAACAAGTTATTATTTTAAATGCTGTGTTATATACCAAAAGGGTGTAGGCTGAAGCTAAAGCTTATTTACACCTACCCCTCTTACCTCATGAAAACATAAAATTCACAAAAACATGTTCATGGCAAGAAACAAACACTTGTTTGTTATTAATGTTATCATTAATGTTATTACTAGACAAGACATTAACATACTTACATTTTTTTTCAATGGTGTATTGCATGATAAAATTTTTCTTATACATTGTTTTGAACCTGATCAGTGTGCTGCAGGTTCTAAAATTTTCAGTACATTTATTCCACAGGGTCTAAAGACAATAATTTTTAACATTTGTTCGTATCTTTGGTTTTTCAAATATATATGTTCCTCTCAAATTGTATTGACTGTCTACTGCTTTTATACAACAATGTTAACATAAACATTTAGTAAGTAATGAAAAAATATTGAAACAATAGCTTTTGATGAACTGATTCTTTGTTTCGGATTCGCCAAATTGCTAGAACCCTGTTGCCATTGCAATGGTTGTTGTTTATGCTTCCTAGGCAACACTCTATAGAACGCGTCTACACAATGGCAGTGAGGTTATACTAAATACCAGCACTGGTGGTTGCGTCTCGGCCAATCACGTTACTCGCTCGAATCTCATTGTTGTATAATCCAAAACATACATTTTATTCTGAATGGTAGAAATAAATAAAATTGTCAGTAAGTTGCAAGAAATTGTACTCGGAACTAATATGAATATGTTACATCTGAAAGTCCATTTCACACATGGAAGTCCATTCCAAAGAATATTCTAAAGATTTTGTTGTTATGCACTGCTAGAAGGTGTCACTGGCACAGATCAGACCAGATTAAATCAGAAGACAGAATGAAGACGGAGAGGCGGGATACCTCGTGGTTGGCGAATCGGATGTCTCGGGAGAACAGCACAGCCAGCCAATCGCAGCCCAACGAGACATCGACGCCCTTGGCCAGTTTTTCTAAGGCTGGCAGGTGATCGGGTTGGAAGTGGTAGGCCAGGGTCACGTGGAGCTGTTTCTTATGCGGCTCCACGCGGACATCTGAGGACAGGAAGAGAGAGGACGATGCTTTCTTATTGGTTTTTTTATTCAACAAATCAGTTTTCTCTGTTTTTCCTTCAACTAAAAACCTTCCTTTGGGTGCTAATGTTTCTGGTCCATTCAGGTGAAATGTTATATGGTCACAGTATGTTATGTGTTATGTAATGTTAACTACTGTACAGTCGTGTTCTTGCACTGGAGAAAGAGCAGAATTTCTGAGACACGTCACATTTTTACAGCACATTTCTCAGACTTTTCATTGTAAGCCACTGCTGTTATAATGCAGTAAAGTATTGGGTCATACCTAATAGATCAGTAGTCACAGAAAATATTCAACTGCTTGTTTCCCATCAGTGCATAATAATGCATCAAAGCTAAATGCATATACTTTTTACAACTACAACAGTTTTGTCCATACACAGGTCTTTGTTCACTCAGTCATTTATGACGATTGCAAGACTCTGACTCACAGTAAAATGTTCAATGTTAAATCAACTCTTGACAGAGTACATTTTACTACGATAGGGTACGTATGATCCCCAATCGACTCACATAAGCCGCTTGGAAATTTGACTCCTCAAGCGCAGTTATATAATTGCATGGATGGAGGAAATGAGCGGGTGCTGACAGTACGCTCTGTTCTGCCAGGGCGTGTGACTGCATGCAGGGTCAGCCTCATTCTCACACCTGCTTTAGTGGCGGCCTCGGTGGAGAAGTCAGAGGCGAAGGTCTTGAGCACCTCGGCCACCTGCTCGTCCACGAACAGGCCGATGAAGTTGGAGGAGGTGTAGAGCTGCAGGGGCAGGGGGCTGGGGAAACGGCCTCGCCACTGTCCCACCGTGGACTGCAGAGCCTCGCACAGAGCCTCCAACTTACCGTCCGCACACTGGGGGAGAGACAGCACAGGCGTACAGCGTGAGGGGTGGCAAAACCAGAGATACAGTACAGTCTTTCACTAACCTATACATACAGTACAGCCTCCACACACTGAGATACAGCACACTCTAACACTAACCTATACATACAGTACAGTCTCCACACACTGAGATACAGCACACTCTAATACTAACCTATACATACAGTACAGTCTCCACACACTGAGATACAGCACACTCTAACACTAACCAATACATACAGTACAGTCTCCACACACTGAAATACAGCACACTCTAATACTAACCTATACATACAGTACAGTCTCCACACACTGAGATATAGCACACTCTAACACTAACCTATACATACAGTAGTCTCCACACACTGAGATGCAGCACACTCTAATACTAACCTATACATACAGTACAGTCTCCACACACTGAGATACAACACACTCTAATACTAACCTATACATACAGTACAGTCTCCACACACTGAGATACAACACACTCTAATACTAACCTATACATACAGTACAGTCTCCACACACTGAGATACAACACACTCTAACACTAACCTATACATACAGTACAGTCTCACACACTGAGATACAACACACTCTAATACTAACCTATACATACAGTACAGTCTCCACACACTGAGATACAGCACACTCAAACACTAACCTATACATACACTACAGTCTCACACACTGAGATACAGCACACTCTAACACTAACCTATACATACACTACAGTCTCACACACTGAGATACAGCACACTCTAACACTAACCTATACATACACTACAGTCTCACACACTGAGATACAGCACACTCAAACACTAACCTATACATACAGTACAGCCTTACACACTGAGATACAACACACTCTAACACTAACCTATACATACAGTACAGTCTCCACACACTGAGATACAACACACTCTAATACTAACCTATACATACAGTACAGTCTCCACACACTGAGATACAGCACACTCAAACACTAACCTATACATACACTACAGTCTCACACACTGAGATACAGCACACTCTAACACTAACCTATACATACAGTACAGCCTTACACACTGAGATACAGCATACATTAACACTAACCTATACCTACAGTACAGTCTCACACACTGAGATACAGCACACTCTAACACTAACCTATACATACACTACAGTCTCACACACTGAGATACAGCACACTCAAACACTAACCTATACATACAGTACAGCCTTACACACTGAGATACAGCATACATTAACACTAACCTATACCTACAGTACAGTCTTACACACTGAGATACAGCACATTCTGACACTAACCTATACTAGTCCAGATATAGATAGACAGAGAAAGAGCTCACTTAACCACAGTCAGGTACTGACAAAATGAGTATAATTACATTTGAGCACAGGTGATCAGTGGTCCACAAGGACTATACTTTCTGCAAGGGCTCTCTCTTTTTGCAGCAAGAACGTCTTCATCTTCCACATGGGAAGATGTTACATGCTGGTGATGACTTTGACTGTAAAGTGTGTTTTTAGATCAGGACCCGCTGAGTAGGTAATCCTCAACAGTGCAAACAACATCCCTTAAATTATCCTTTGAATTGTGTAGGGATTATGGCTTTAAACTTTACTAAACATGTACTACCACTGGATGATTGCACTGATTGAACTACTCCGGAAGGATATTATTGCGTTACCAACCGGAAATGGAATTCTGAATATATACTGAAACAATAAGAAAAAGAAATCTCAAAAGTTATGATTACAGTTATGATTATTAATATTAATATTATTATCATCATTAGGTGCAGCTGCATACTCTCCAGCTACACTCAGGCTCATCCCCCTGGGCTCACCATGAAGAACTGGCAGAGGGTGACGTGGGGGAAAATATTGTGGGCCTTGTTCTTGCCGCAGGTGACGCGGGACTGCTGCCAGAAGTGGGAGAGCTGGTGCAGCAGGGGGCCGCTCGGCCGCAGGTACAGCACGTACTCCCTGGGCAGGGGGTCGTCCAGGAAGGGGTCGTCCACATGGGAGAACAGCCTGGGGACGGGGGAGAGGGAAGGTAAACCGGGGAAACTCAGGGAGGGGGAAATCATTTTCAGAGACACCGCAGCACATCTCTGCTCCTCCAGGTACTGGCAGGACTAATCAGCGTGTTGTGGACACATCTGGACTGATATGCCAACCGGCTGCTGCACTTACCAACTCTTGCCAGTAGGTGGCCTCAGTAGGTAACCACACTGGCATACAAGCGGCACAATTATTTACTGGTATGAAAAAAAACAGTTGTCATTGATTTCACTATGGAATACTCCTACCAACAAATACTGCCCAGATACACATATGCAGACATATGCACACACGTGTGCGTACATAGACATACACAGACAGGCTACGATATGCGCACACATGTGCGGGTACACGCATGCACACACAGACACACAAGCATACATGCACAAATGTGCACGCACGCACGCACGCACGCACGCACGCACGCACGCACGCACGCACGCACGCACGCACACACACACGCACGCACGCACGCACGCACGCACACACGCACACACACACACACACACACACAGTGACACTGCAGTCTTTACCTCTAATGTCTTTGTTACACTTTTCCCCAGTTTATATGTTCAACACCCAGAAGGGGGCAGCAGAGACACTATAATCGCTGACTTAGTTTATGTGACTGCTGAGCTTGTGCTATGCGCAGCAGTTAGCTTCATTAGCATATGCATGTGGGCTTGATAAAAGATATGCCTACATACAACTATAATGAACACAGTTGCGGTTGTATATGCATATGTGTGTGTGTGTGTGTGTGTGTGCGCGCGTATGCATGTAAAGACCTCACCAGTCACAGGCAGCCTGCACGCTTCTTCCTCCAGTGGACACCAGCGCCTTCAATCTGCATTAGAGAGAGATAGGCTGGCTGTATTAGATACAATGAGATAACAAAAATGACTTCACTTCTGAAACCAACAGGACATGAAACAAAAACAGGAACACCAATATAGAATAATGATATATTTAATCATGCACGGGCCTGAAAATATAACTAGCACAGTACTGCAAATTAAACGGTCAGAATTATGCGTCTGTGTAAGGACCTGTTCTTAGCTACCTCAGGCAAATTACAGACTTACTTCCACATTCGCTAGTCTCTGACCAAGAGTTAGGTGGTGGTGTTTAGATGAGTCATTTGGCTACCTGTACTTTCAGGAAGACCTGACTTCCCTTCATTACATTACATTGTCTGAGACATCTGCCTACCTTCCACACCCACAGGCAATGTTCACAGGGTCAGAAAAATACAGACTGAGTACACTCACATTTTATTAGAGATAACAGTAATCTCACAGACTGCTGTCATCTCTCATCAAATATGACCGTATGCAGTCTGTGAGATTACTGTAGTCTCTAATCAAATATGACTGTACGCAGTCTGTGAGATTACTGTTATCTCTAATCAATCTCACAGACTGCGTACAGTCATATTTGATTAGAGATAACAGTAATCTCACAGACTGCATAGTCATATTTGATTAGAGATAACAGCAGTGTGTGAAATTACTGTTAGGGGGGGACCCTTGGTTGTGAAGTCCCAGCCGGTTTAGTGCAAAGTGTGATTGACAGCCTGGGGCCATTGCTAAGCATGTGAGATACAGGCCCCAGAGTGACGCGCAGTGACGCAAACTGTCCCTGAATGGTCCACAAAATATTCAAATATTGTCCCAATGACACAATCACATAAATCGGCACATGGGGAGGCATTAGACAAAGAAAAAGCACCTACATGTTCTTGTGGGAAAAAATTACTGACTTTGTATTTTAACCTCATTGGTACCATTGACTTATAATGAGCGGGTCGCTGAAAGACCTACACTGGAGCCGACCGCACTGGTGCTAGAGAACAACGCCTCTCCCCAAGACCAGGAAGTGAGATTCCAAAACGAAGCCCGGTCTTGGCCCCTTGATCTTGGCAGGTGAACTTTGGCTTGCGAGACACAGATTCAATTTGTTACAGTGTTACAACATTACAATGCAGTTTATTCACTAATGAATGTGTGTCCTTTGTGGTAGCTATGCTAATGCTGAAATCAAGCTTTTTTTAGAGCTTTGTGTTCACGGTGATGTCCACAGACTCTCACCCTAGTCTCTGAGTGACCGCACGCAGCCTCAAAGACTCACAGTTTCGCCCCTAGGTACATTTCCCATAATGCTCGTGGACAGTGCATACAGAAACACTGCTGGGCGGAATGTGAGAGAACGCAGCCAATCAAATGCGACCCCCTCCTCGATACTATCTCTGTGCCCCTGCTCTGAAGCAACTTCTGTATGTCTTAAAACAGGAAGCAACAGCTTGAGCAATTTCAACAGAACCTGGCTGTCACAGGAGGCTGTGAAACTCCGCAAGTGAAACATCAAAGGTTCTCTGGCTAATGATGCTCTGGGCAGCTGCATCACGGTGCACCATCATCATCATCACCCCTCTCTCTTTTTCTCTCTCTCTCTCTCTCTTTCTCCCCCTCTTTTGCCATTTTCAATTTCTCACTCTCCCTTTATTTCTCTCATCTCTCTTTCATTCTATTTCGTTCTCATTCTCCACCTCTACCTCTATTCAAATTCAAATTCAAATAAGCTTTATTGGCATGGCAAGGGTACACTTACATTGCCAAAGCATATACTGACATAACAAACAGATAACAGATAAGCAATAGAAAATGTAACTACAGTAAACACACACACACTAAAGAAAGAAAGAAAATTCTACATCTACAAGTCAAACACAAGAAATTAGTCATGTGACATATTCACTGTCCCTCATTTTGTGGCAAGTGGCAATGTACTGTGCTGCCAAAGCCACACAGTCTCTCTTCTCCTTCAACAGGAATGGCAGCCTCTCTACCTCTGAAAGCGTCTCAAATTCAGGGCAAATTTATTTTATTTTAAAGAAGTACCGTGTTCTTTCCTCACTGTATTTATCACATTTTGTGAGGAAATGAAGCTCTGTCTCCACCTCTTGAATATGACATAGTGAGCATAACCTGTCCTCTCTGGGTAGCCATGTGTCTACCGGCCTCAATGGCCAGGTTGTGCTC
This sequence comes from Synaphobranchus kaupii, assembly GCA_029718625.1. Classification (NCBI taxonomy): domain Eukaryota; kingdom Metazoa; phylum Chordata; class Actinopteri; order Anguilliformes; family Synaphobranchidae; genus Synaphobranchus; species Synaphobranchus kaupii. The sequence goes on along the minus strand of CM056389.1, from coordinate 35,612,960 downwards.
ACTGAGTCTATATTTTGTCAATATTTTTCTTGTTTTGACTTCTTTCACTGTGGTCAGGTAATCTGCCACAGTGTACTCCTTTTAGGGCCCGATAGCACTCTAATTTGCTTTGTGTTTTTGTTTGTGTGTCCCAATAAGTAATGTAGTCTTGTTTATGTTTTGCTATAATTTGGTTGACTCTAATTATTTGTGCGGTGCAGTCTTGAGGCTGCATTGTGTTAGGGGGGGTTAATGAACTAAGCCTCAAGACTAGCTGGCTGAGGGGACTCTTCTCTGGGCTCATCTCTTGGTATTTCAGGGCCTTGTAATGATGCTCTCTCACTCTCACTCTCTCACTCTCTCACTCTCTCACTCTCTCACTCTCTCACTCTCTCACTCTCTCACTATCTCACTATCTCACTCTCTCACTCTCTCACTCTCTCACTCACACAATAGCAGCTCTGGTTTCATGGGTTTCACTCACAGAAAGCGTTAAAATATTACCATCAGCCATTTTTTCAAGGGTTCACATGAACACACAGCCGGTTATATTAGCAGCAGCACAGCTCGTGCCCAACCTACACAAAGATGCATGAAAAGCAATGAACAGATGAACAGTGTTTGTGTGGGAAAACAGTGCTGTAAATACATAAATGTGCACAATTCAAACATTTTTAAAAAATAAAATATTAGGATTCTGGAAGAATGAAATTGCTTAAAATCTGCTAATGTATGCAGACACATTGGACATTAAGAGCTGAAGAGCTTAAGAATGCTTGATGACAAGAACAGGCCATTCAGCCCATCTGGGTTCGTCATTTGCGTTCCGGTCCCCAGAATTCCATCTAAAAGACAGCATGCAAGCCGAGACTAGAACCAAAATGAAGGAGACGACCTACTGAAGACTGGGTTTGATGGCGCTTATGTAGTCTGTGTGTGTGTGTGTGTGTGTGTGTGTGTGTGACCCCATTAAGCAGTGTGAGTCTCTGCAGCCAGGCAGGGCTGCTAGCTAACCCATATTAGAGCAGCCCCGAGGCTGCTGGCATGTTAGTCTCCGCAGAGTAGGGAGGTCCGCCTCTCTCTGACCCACCCTCAAGCCACCGAGATCCCCCTGCAACGGAGACGCTAGCCTGCTTTCCTTTCGGGCCACCTTCAACCGAAAAATAGCTACCCACCCCACTGCCCTTTCATAGATTTACATTTACATTTTAGACCTATAACAGGCACTCCAGAAAGACACAGCTAACATAATTTACGTACTAACTCATTTATACAGCCAGACATTTGCCGAAGCAATTCAGGTTGAACCAATTGCTCAAAGGTACAACTGCAGTGCCCGCACCTGGGAAATAAACCTGCAGCCTTTGAGTTACAAACCCAGTTCCCCAACCACTTTACTACACTACCGTACTAGACTAGACTCTGAAGCCCAGCTTCAATCAGTGAAGCACAGAGATTTGCCGTCTGAAGATCACGATCAGACCGACTATGCAAGATGGGAACTCAGAGGTTGGAAAGATACAGGACAGTCGCGTGTGGTCCCTGTTGGATGTCATCACTGTGTGAACATCCAGGCTGAAATGGCACAATGCCGCGCGCATGCTTTTGGAGGCCGAGAGTTTCAGAGTGACTAATGCCTGCTCTTTTCTGGCTGTGAGCTCTGCGTGACTGGGTAACTGAAAAAATCATCTTATACTGTCAGCCAGGCGACATTTTAATCTTTAAACACATTTCTCTCTGCTTATATCGCTCTAAGCTCATAACAGGACCCTGAGACACATTTCCTCTTCAGTGTACAGATCACCACCCACCCACACACACACACGCACGCACGCACGCACGCACGCACGCACGCACACACCCACACACACACACACACACACACACACACACACACACACACCCACCCACGCGCACACGCACACGCGCACACATGCACGCACGCACACACACACACACACACGCACGCACACACACCCACACACACACACACACGCACACACACACACACACACGCGCACACACACATGCGCACAGCCAGACACACAGACATGCACACACACACACACACATAGATACATGCACACAGCCAGACACACAGACATGTACACGCACACACTCAGACACACAAACAAGCACACACACACACACACACACACAGCCAGATGTGTAGACATGCATGCATACATGCACACACACGCACACACACACACACACACACACACACACACACACACACACACACACCTATAGTCACACACACACAGACAATCACACACATACACAAACATATGCACACATGTACAAACACACACACATTCCTACATAGGCACAGACTGACACTGTGTCTGAACTCACAGGGTTACATAAAAGGAAATACATAATGGAACCGGTCTAGAGTCACACAGATCTAGTTATACTTCCCTCCTCCTCCACAAACCATTTGACGTCTGGAGGCATTGCCAACAAGTGAAAAAGAGCTGATTAAATTATTCTTAATGAGGCCTCTGAATACAATCTCAGCCTTTTAATAAAAATCTCAAGTTCCATTTCTCAAGGACAAATCAGCCAGCCATTCAAACCGAATGTGTAATGCATCTACATGAATTTATAAAATACTTTCTCGCTCCTCACACTATTGTAAGCAAGGGACAGGTTTGCTCCTCTACAGCCCAGTGACAGTAGCACGGAGCGGCATCAGTGCCAGGTCGAGCCCAGTGACAGTAGCACGGAGCGGCATCAGTGCCAGGTCGAGCCCAGTGACAGTAGCACGGAGCGGCACCAGTGCCAGGTCGAGCCCAGTGACAGTAGCACGGAGCGGCATCAGTGCCAGGTCGAGCCCAGTGACAGTAGCACGGAGCGGCATCAGTGCCAGGTCCAGCCCAGTGACAGTAGCACGGAGCGGCATCAGTGCCAGGTCCAGCCCAGTGACAGTAGCACGGAGCGGCATCAGTGCCAGGTCCAGCCCAGTGACCGTAGCACGGAGCGGCATCAGTGCCAGGTCGAGCCCAGTGACAGTAGCACGGAGCGGCATCAGTGCCAGGTCCAGCCCAGTGACAGTAGCACGGAGCGGCATCAGTGCCAGGTCGAGCCCAGTGACAGTAGCACGGAGCGGCATCAGTGCCAGGTCAAGACCTGCTCCTGACAAGTACGCAGAAACTGCGACAATCATGAACTATTCACCTCTATAAGGAGATTAACCCTGAGCTAACTCTTTGATTGGTCATTGGGCCTTTATTAAAAAATGCTACAGTACCTTATGTATAGTGCAATATAAGTGGGGGTAATTCACAATCTCTTAAAGGTTTAGCACAACCTTTTAAAAAAAAAAACCCATAAGATTTACAAAAAAGATTTCTTTAGGATACTAATCTAAGAGTGACAAAAGACAATGATTTTGAAATAGAGCTGCCGAGTATAAAATGTCGGTAAGTTCTCGGGCACTCGAGGTTACGGACGGTGTTCCTCCAGGACAGCTCTGACATGTGACTGGCCTCTTATTCAGATAAAGGAGGTGGGCCACGGAGCACCTGAGACTGTGAGGAATGTGAACTGAACACGCCCAGCTCCACACAGCTCTCTCCGCTCATTAGTCACATCTGCCCTACAGGATTTCACCCTGCTCAGCGCTGGATTCTTATGAGAGGGGCCTTTTATACACGCTTGGCCCGGCGTGTCCCCAGAGTGGGCTGGAGTGTATCTGACATGCAGCCCTTCAGACAGGAAGTTTCTCTAGAGGATAAATAATTGGATTCATGTGCTCGTGTGCATGTTTGTGTGTGTGTGTGTGTGTGTGTGTGCGTACGTGCACTTATGCGTGTGTTTGTGTATGCGTGTCGGATGTGTGTGTGCAAGTATGTGTGCATGTGCCTTTTACGCGTGTGCAAGAGCATGAGTGTGTGTGTGTGTGCTCTTGAGCACATACAGTACATATGTGTGCCTGTGCATCTGCACGTGTGCCCTGCGCATGTGCGTAAGTGTATGTGTGTGCGCGCGCTTGTGTATATACGTATGTGTGCATTCGCATTTGTGTGTCTTGTATGTGTGTGTGCATTTGCGTGTGTGTCCAGAGCTGCAATCCTAACCAAGCGCAAGCAGATCCCACAGAAAGCTCTCCCTTTCATCACAAACGCTCCCAGCCTTTCTCCCAGGTTTCTTACAGAGTAAGAATACAGCCCTATCTGGCCTCCCAAACCCAATCAATTTGCATGCCAGCTATGGCAGCGCTGGTATCGACGCGCCCTGGAGCGCGCTCAGTACACCCTGCCCCAGAGTACCGCTGTCCTCCGCGTCACCTCCCCGAATCCCCGGAGGGGGGGGGGGGGGGGGGGGGGCGGGCGAAGGGTTAACCCTCCCGGGCCACATGCCGTCAGATCATCATTCTGAGCCAACAGCCAACGGCTCCCACAACAAGGCCATTGTGACAAGCACACTCTGGCCCTCCCCACACAGCCCTTCTGTGGGGGGTCAGTTTATGCGGCCTCGACCTTCTGCAAAAGAATAAAGTCCCCAGTCCATGAAAACCCCCAAGTAATAATATTAATAATACATTAATAATACAATTAAAAACCTTATAAAGAAGAAGAAAAACAAGAAGAAAAGATGACAAAGGTGTAATGGGGCGTGACGTGTGAGGTGGGAGGAGCCAAACGCAGCAAGGGGATTCTTTAAGCCCTAAGGCCACTAAGGCGGGATACCCCGCAGTTAAGGGAGGAGACAAGACAACGAACAACAAACACGACTACAGACGCTACTAACCGGCTCACTGTCACACGCCAATAAGTAGAGCGCACGGACAGGTCTATGAATAGCCAGAAATAATACGCGCCCTGTCTCGGAAACGAGACGCATAAGAACGGGCGAGTAGCGTAATGGCAAAAATAAACAGATAACAAACACTGCAAAAATAATAAGATAGAATGAGGAGGCGAAAGGAACCAACGTTCCAAGGCTACTCTCAGACTCGCGGTCACACACAAACATGTCCACAACATCGCCCAATCCTCCATATAGGAAGACATGCACCGAAAGACGAAACAGAACAGCAGTTCCGAACAAAATCGTCAAAACTCCATGTAAGGAGAAGGGTACCGAAAGGAACGAACAGGACAGGCTGCACCGGACATTTACCGGCTAAAGACCAAAGCGAGATTAGTTGAAAATAAACGCCTTACCTCTCCATAAAGAGGAATGTAACTAGGCGTACAGGAACAGAGATTTAACGTTCCATGGCTAGTTTCATAGGCTCGCAGTCACATGCAGAAAACATAAAGGGGTAAATGCCCGATCTCCCAGGAGAAACATTTTACAGGCGAGCCGACGGAGCACCGTCGTCCCATAACTTTACGAATAAATGTGACTAATGCAAGCTCAATTGAAAACACACGCCCTAGCCTCTCAGTAAAGGAATATGTAACGAGGCGAAGGAACAGAGGCTACTTTCAGAAACACGCAGTCAATAGAAAATAGCAAGCACTGCCTCAATATAATAGAAATAACCCTGACTCACAACAAAGGGGAACGTAGACCACGAGAAGGAGATAAAAACAGGGAACAAACGTACCGAAGCTACTAACCGGCTCACTGTAACACGGAAATGAGTAGAAGCTCAAACGCCTGGTTTCTCAGTAAGAAAACCAAACAGAGGCGAAATGGAACAAAGAACTGATACCCTATACTTCTACGAGCTAAGTAACTAAGTAGAAGCGAGAACGCCCGATCTCCCAGGAGAGAGAAACATTTTACAGGCGAGCTAGAGCAGAGATCTGCAGTCCCATATTTCTACGATATAAGTAACTAAAGAGCCGGCAAGAATAAAGCCCTGCCTCAGCAACGAGACGTTAAAACAGGCGAGTAGCATGAAAGGTACAAATAACGCACACCAAATAAATAAAGCCCTAAAGTCAGTACGATAAAAATGCCCTGTCTCTTAGTAAGAACCTACTATACAGATACACGCAAACAAACAGAGACTCCTCTCGATTTCACGGAAGAAAGCAGACAGAGAGAGGAGAAAGAGACATAGAAAGGCAAAAATCTAGGCAACGGACTAACAAGGAAAAAACCAGGAAGCGAAGACAGAAAAGAGCCAGGGGGGAAGAGTCCGAATAACTACATCCACATAGGCAGGTACGCCAGGGGGGACGAGTCCTAATAGCTACTTCCACATAGGTGAGTCCCGCATAACTCCAATGAAGCACAACGGAGCAAAACGGTCTCCTTAAAAACCTAGACCAAAATAATACTGACTTAAACATACAAAGGGCAGAATAACACCACACACACAAAACAGCAAAATACACCACAACAAACAATCAATATCGAAGCCCCGACCGAAAGAAACGGGAAGCTTATATAACTCCCAGGTAACCAAGCACAGGTGTGGATGCAGACAGAAGCTCCACAATCAAGGCGGGGCGGAGCAAGTATCCACCAAAAGGGCAGCGCCCTCGCGTGGGTACCGAGGAAAACGACCGCATGGGAAAAAAGGCGTCAAAACCATGACAAAAGGAGTCTTTCCTTGCTGTTAAATGTAAATGTGGCAAATATTCTGTGCAATATATAGGCCTCAAAAGATTCAGTTTGATTTAAGTCTACCACTCTTCTTATACAGAATGCCCCGTACAGAATAAAAGCCAGAGTTATAATTACAATCAATACGACGATGCCATTAGAATTCATAAACAAGCATTTATTCATTATCTCAGACACAAACACACAAATGCTTATAATCAACAGTTCACAGCGGCAGTAGCAGTGCAGAGTGCAATATGCACGTACTGCACGAACACAACTGTCTGAATACTGTGGTACAAAGATAGCACAGGTTTGTTCCGTCATAATCCCCCCTTCGATCGATAAGACCGTAGTCAATACAGCAGATGGATGCACGGATGGATGGAAGCAGAGCGGGAAAGAAATAAGAGTACTTCCTGTGTCCTCTAACCGGGAGCTACATTTCCCCTCATCCACCTGGGAAAAGAGAAATCTCTTCCTGAACCCCCCGTAGCCTTATTAGTGTAGGCCTGATAATTCTGTGTGAACTGAGTCACAAAGAAGTAGGTCATTCCTCATGTGATTTTTTTATTTATATATTTTTCAGCTAGCCATATAGCACAAAGTAGGTTTTGAGGCCCTTCGACAATCATACATAATCCACACACCCAAATGCACGCGCGCTCACACACACATGAAGTGAAACCTTCATGCTTTTGACATGCAGTAGCTGTGGTTAAATACTGGCTGTGGCTGAATACTATTACTTGCTTTGTCCAGAAGCGGGGTTTCTTTACGTCAGAGTGGTGATCTTTGATTATTTCAGAAAGCGTACCCCTCAAAGAGCACATTTGAAACTACGTAAAGCTGCCTGGGTTTGCAGTCTGAAGGATTTTGGGGATCTTGATCCTGATTGTGAGGCTACACACACAGCTTATCTGCACTGGGTTGAAAGCTCAGCTGGGAAAAGCTCTCTTGGTTTGGTTTGGAAGGCTTGGTTTTGAGAACGGCCATTTTTCCGTGTGATTAGCCTCATGTGGACACGCTTTTAAAAGCACATCCGGTCAGAAAAGCATCGACAAGCTACTTATGACAGAACAAGGCAAGTTTGCATCCAGGAGTATGTTACCATGTGACTGCCAAAGTATTAGTCTGTTATTTCATTATGTTTTCAACCTTAAAATGCATGAAAACATACAGCACACCCGTATAAAATGGCAAACTTTGCGCATTCTATCAATTTAAAGGGATAGTTCACACATTTTGAAAAATGTCATATTGTTTTACTTACCCCCGAATGTCATTGCTTACATTTAATAAGAACATCCGGTAAGAGTAACTTTTATCCAGTAACTTTTAAGACAGTAATTATAACTCCAAATCAATATATTCCACCCCGTCATCTTCATCATAATCAGATATTTCGCTAAGAAAACATGCTAGCTGCTTCTCCTTTGTTTACAGGCAGATTAAACGCTAGCAGTCTACTGGACACTGTTCTCGCGCAGAATGATACTACGTGCATTTTCGTTTCCAACAACGACACTTGTAAAGCTGTTGTTAAACCTTATTTCCGTGTATTTAGGTGGTTAAGTTAGCCTGGGGGCAATTACATCCAATGGCAAAATGCTAATTGTTAGCATTGCTCCAATTCAGGATTTACAATAATTTAGCTACAACAGCGAGACCAGGACAGCATAACATACTATTTTGGGGGTGAGTAAAACAATATAAATAAAAAAATGGGTGAACTATCCCTTTAAAGCCTGACTTGCCTGGGAGATGGGAATGTTCATATGTTCAAATATCTAACCAGAAATTTCACTGCAAAATATGTGTCCGCTAAAACAGCGATTCTGCAATAATACTTTTCCATATTTCACATGAATAGTTTTTTTGCATGTCCTGCTGTGTGTGTATGTGTGTGTGTGTGTGTTAGTGAGAACCCTGCTCATGCTACAGCAGGAGTTCCCCTTTAGCAGCGCTGCCTGTGTTCTGTGTTACTGACAGGAAAACCATACTTGGAGCCTATCAGCTGGGGAGTGTGTGGTCTGCCTTCTTACATCTCATGCGCACACTCACGGTCACAAATTCTTTCTCACACACACAGTGACAAACACACGCATACACACACAGTCAAAAACTCACACAGACATGCATGCATGCACAGACCCAAATACATGCGTGTGAACACACACACACACACACACACACACACACACACACACACAAAACAGTCACACACATACACATAAACATTCACACTCACCCAACACAGTCACAAACTCACACACATACTGTACATGCATGCACACACACACACACACATGCACACATGCGTACACATACAAACATGCACGCGCACACACACACACACACACACACACGCACATACAGACACCTGTAGCCATGAGATAACGGGAGTCTTGGCTGTAAATAGAGAGGTTTTAGTACAAACAAATAAACATGAAGCAAACAAAAATGGCCACAGCCATGTTCCTCCATTATGCCATGTGCAAGTAGAAAACATATGTCTATATATGGACACAGACCGCCACTGAACTTAACATAAAAACTGCCTTCCTGGTCCATTGCTGGTATGACTGTAGGGTCCTGCCAGCATTTCCTCTCCCTCATTTCTTGAATAATTGATTGGTGTTACAGTTTGCCAGCCATGTTGTGTCAAGCAACACAGCAATTAGATCAAGATGTTATGATTTTTAGCTAGTGGGCTAGCAGCTTATGTTTAGAATAGCTCACATTCCATTTGCAAACCTCTTACTGCCAAACCAGTTAGAACCACTAAGACCATTCAGCACAGATGCACCTACGTTATAGCTCCCCTTGATGTAAGAAAAGTAAGCATGGTGTTTTCCTCTTAATGGGTAAGGAAAAAAAGATGTTCATATCCTTAATGTTTGCACCACTTGAAAAATTATCCCTACTCCATTTTAATAGCATCGATATGCACTTTGATCGATGACCAGCCGATGAACAGCCGATGGCTCACAAAACATTTGACATATGTGAATTCACTAACTGTACATTATTTAACTGTACAGTACCATGTGAATACAATGCAATACAATGGCATTGTACAATGCAAAGGAGGGGCAAGGAAGCACACAGACACACATGGGTCCAGTTAAGAGTTGAGGAAGTACTAATATCTGTGAGCACTCGAACACAGGGTTACTCAAATCTGGCCCCCGTGGTCAGAAGTACTACCGGTTTTCATTCTTGAACCTAATCGTTTGAAGATTTAAGCCTAGGACAACAGGTGAGTAAAACCTCTAGTCAATCAGAGACACTAATCAAACAATTAACAATTAATCAAACCAGGTAGAAAAGAAAAGTTAGCAGTGCTTGATAGTCAGATTTAAGTATATTGGCTCTAAAACATATGTGATTCTATCCCTGTGAATGTGTGTGTAATCTGACATATATAGTGTAATATATCTGCCACACAGAAAAGGCCAGACTACCCTCATACAATGAAGGAAATCCCAGAATGCAACACAGCAGAAAGTACTGCAACAGTGCTCCCATCATCTGTTAGAGTAGCCACTGCGCTGTTGCCGAGGTGCACAAGAGCCAATCCACTTCAGAATTTCTGCTCATAGTTATTTAAATAACTCAAGTGTTTACTTGATCAGATTTTTTTTTTAAAACCATGATACCAGTATCTGGTAGGAGTCAACCAGCACTGGCATACAGCTGTTTGGAAAACTAACCATGTTGGCAGTGTGTAATTGTTTTTACACTATCAGTATTTTTTATTATTACTATGTATCACTGGTGTGTGTTACTGTATACATTTTTGTATGTGCATTACTGATGTGTGTTATTGGATAACTTTTGTAAACACATGTATCACTGATGTGTGCTATTGTATAATTTTTGTATGTGTACCACTGATGTGTGTTATTGTATAATTTTTGTAAACATGTGTATCACTGATGTGTGTTATTGTATAATCTTTCTAAACATGTGTATCACTGATGTGTGTTATTGTATAATTCTTGTAAACATGTGTATCACTGATGTGTGCGATTGTATAATTTTTCTAAACATGTGTATCACTGATGTGTGCTATTGTATAGTTTTTGTATGTGTATCACTGATGTGTGTAATTGTATAATTTATGTATGCGTATCACTGATGTGCGATATTGTATAATTTTTGTATGTGCATCACTGATGTGTGTTATTGTATAATTTTTGTATGTGTATCACTGATGTGTGTTATTGTATAATTTTTGTAAACATGTGTATCACTGATGTGTGTTATTGTATAACTCTTGTAAACATGTGTATCACTGATGTGTGTAATTGTATAATTTATGTATGCGTATCACTGATGTGCGATATTGTATAATTTTTGTATGTGCATCACTGATGTGTGTTATTGTATAATTTTTGTAAACATGTGTATCACTGATGTGTGCGATTGTATAATTTTTCTAAACATGTGTATCACTGATGTGTGTTATTGTATAATTTTTGTATGTGTATCACTGATGTGTGCTATTGTATAATTTTTGTATGTGTATCACTGATGTGTGCTATTGTATAGTTTTTGTATGTGTATCACTGATGTGTGTAATTGTATAATTTATGTATGCGTATCACTGATGTGTGTAATTGTATAATTTATGTATGCGTATCACTGATGTGCGATATTGTATAATTTTTGTATGTGCATCACTGATGTGTGTTATTGTATAATTTTTGTATGTGCATCACTGATGTGTGTTATTGTATAATTTTTGTATGTGCATCACTGATGTGTGTTATTGTATAATTTTTGTATGTGTATCACTGATGTGTGCGATTGTATAATTTTTCTAAACATGTGTATCACTGATGTGTGCTATTGTATAATTTTTGTATGTGTATCACTGATGTGTGTTATTGTATAATTTTTGTATGTGTATCACTGATGTGTGCTATTGCATAATTTTTGTATGTGTATCACTGATGTGTGTTATTGTATAATTTTTGTATGTGTATCACTGATGTGTGTTATTGTATAATTTTTGTATGTGTATCACTGATGTGTGCTATTGTATAATTTTTGTAAGTATTTACTGTGCTGCTCACTTGGCCAGGTCTCCCTTGTAAAACAGATTCTACGTTTACACCCAGAGCAACTTATAAAGAGTGAAAAGGAAGAAAAAGCCTAGATTGATAAATCACCCCATAAAACATCCCAAGTAGTGAGTAATGCAAAGTGCAATGACCGGAACATAACACCCTGGCGATAGGTCATCCTTTTTCACTAGATTTAACAGGTTGAAGGGAAGGTAGATAAATGTTTTTTTAGGAGGGGGGTATAGGGTAGATGGAGAGGGAAGATGGGGAAGAGGACCATGGTAATCTGGGTGGAATAGGGTAGATGGAGAGGGAAGACAGGGAAGAGGACCATGGTAATCTGGGTGGAATAGGGTAGATGGAGAGGGAAGACGGGGAAGAGGACCATGGTAATCTGGGTGGAATAGGGTAGATGGAGAGGGAAGACGGGGAAGAGGACCATGGTAATCTGGGTGGAATAGGGTAGATGGAGAGGGAAGACGGGGAAGAGGACCATGATAATCTGGGTGGAATAGGGTAGATGGAGGGTAGATGGAGAGGGAAGATGGGGAAGAGGACCATGGTAATCTGGGTGGAATAGGGTAGATGGAGAAGGAAGACGGGGAAGAGGACCATGGTAATCTGGGTGGAATAGGGTAGATGGAGGGTAGATGGAGAGGGAAGATGGGGAAGAGGACCATGGTAATCTGGGTGGAATAGGGTAGATGGAGAAGGAAGACGGGGAAGAGGACCATGGTAATCTGGGTGGAATAGGGTAGATGGAGAGGGAAGATGGGGAAGAGGACCATGGTAATCTGGGTGGAATAGGGTAGATGGAGAGGGAAGATGGGGAAGAGGACCATGGTAATCTGGGTGGAATAGGGTAGATGGAGGGTAGATGGAGAGGGAAGACGGGGAAGAGGACCATGGTAATCTGGGTGGAATAGGGTAGATGGAGAGGGAAGATGGGGAAGAGGACCATGGTAATCTGGGTGGAATAGGGTAGATGGAGGGTAGATGGAGAGGGAAGACGGGGAAGAGGACCATGGTAATCTGGGTGGTATAGGGTAGATGGAGGGTAGATGGAGAGGGAAGACGGGGAAGAGGACCATGGTAATCTGGGTGGTATAGGGTAGATGGAGGGTAGATGGAGAGGGAAGACGGGGAAGAGGACCATGGTAATCTGGGTGGAGAAGGGAGATGATTCTATATCTGAACAGGAATTCCTGGCTCAATAAAAAAAAGAAATAAAGTCTGAATAATTGATAGGAACAAAATCGAGCATGCACACCCACCACACCGGCCCTACAGGAGCTGTGCACCCCTGGTCTACAGGAACATTGTGCATTGGCTCTACGACGGAAAAGGCTACTGCACAAAATCCAGCTGGCCACTGGCTAGAAAGTGGGTCTGGATGTTCAGAACCTAATTTTTAAACATGTTTCTTTCCCTGCTTCAACATTCACTCAGCTTGCTTTTACTCTGTAACACCAGATAGCCGTTTTCTATGCGTGCTTCGAAGGATAACACAATGAACTGTTATGGATATCCAGTAGGTTTTTTTTTTGTTTTTACACGTCTAGTCATACCGTACCCATGACAACGCCTCTGCCCATGGCTCTGGGTCACACCGTTTAGCCACAGCAGAGTCAGCATAAAGCAGACGTTTAATTGCGTAACCACAATGGTTTCCACTATAACATGAAACTAGCAGCAATATCAAGCACTCCGTAGTTCACCCTCTACAACCTATTTTTAAACCTGGTCTATTAAAGTCACAATGCATGGTGGAACCCCCACCCCCCCCACACAGAGCGTAATGGCACAAGAAAGCCCCGCAATGAGGACAGTACATTGTGAGGAGACACAAAGACAATGTACATAGTGTGACCTAATGTACATAGCTGTCAATGAATTGCCCACAACATCCTTAAATGTGAATACAGCCGTTTGTGCACACACGCATGTGCCTGAGAGAGACTAACTCAATCTATGATTTGACGAGCAACTATTACATATCATATTTTCAGTTCTCTACAGATAATCGGCAATGGAATGAAAAGAATCTCACGATGATTGCAAACACCCCGCCTTGTCTAAATGAGATACAGGGTGTGTTTTCTCAGACAGCTGTACTCTAGTGGTGACAACCATCTTCAAGGGAAAACACCATAGCACCAGAAATCAGAAAATAACTCATAAGGTTGGGACTTACAAAATAAGAAACAAGCCATCTGCTACACGGGCCCTTATCATGTATATATCGGTTCTAAGAGACTCTAGCTCTCCCCTCTCATTGGTTCCTTATGTCAAGCCAGCCGCTTAGACCACATTCAGTCTCTGCATGATAAATATGACCTCAGCGTTTACAAAATAAAGAATAGTTTGTTGCCAGCACCTAATAAAAAGCTCTTTTGAGTAAATTTGTGAAAAGATTGTGCTGCTAATTTCAAACTGAGCATTTTCCACAACAAACATGTTTTTTTAATTTATAGATGATTTTTTTTTAAAGAGAAATGTTTATCTGAAAACAGTTAGTAAATAAGTAAGTGTGCATTTCCAACACATAAGCATACAGTAACCAGGGGGGTATTTCACAAAGCAGGATGACTGAGTTAGCTGGATCACTGCACTGAGTAAAACCCGGAACAGCTCTTTTAACTTAAGTCCATGTTCCAGATTTGGGAGGGTTAACCTATTAATGCTGCTTTGTGAAACAGGGCCCTGACCTGAAATTCCTCATTTCTATTCATTTTTAACAAATGTTTATGAAATGTAATTTTATTTTACAATAGTAATATTTCAATATGTGTTATTGCCAGACAGGTCTATCATCTTGGAGCTGAATTTCTGGCAATCACAATGGAGGAGAGATTTGTGCGAATGAGTAAGAACGTTGCATCATCCAGACTTGCAGGCCATACTCTTATTATTTTCCAGTTGCAAACCGTAAAAACACAAACAGCTCAAAAACTGCAGCATCTCAGCTTCGCTTTAATGCCACCGCCCACACGTCAAAAAAAAAAGTGAGAATTTTCCAACCAGACACTCCTAGTGAGCTTTCTCATCAAGACAGAGGATGTTCGATACCGGTCTTGCAGTTTCTCAACCGCCCACACAAACACACTCACAGAGACATACAAAACGCACATATCACAAACACCCATGTAAGCGCACACACATACACAGAAACATTTACTCGCTAATTCAGGCAAAAGCTCAATAAATGCAACTGCACAGGATCAGCTGCTAAATTTTATGAATTCATTTCTTCAGCTAATGTTTGAAAGCGTTCTTCCACATTTTCAGGTGGGACACTGCCATTATAACCTTGGTACCCTTAAAACCTGAAATGCTTCAGTAACTATCCAGCTGGATTAATGAATAATATGCAAAAATATAAGTTGTTATGGATGACAGTGTCTGCTAAGTACCTATATGTAATGGGTCACATCTTCTATGGTATAATTTGCCTCGTCTTTGTACTGTCTACCTGTTAAAGCTGCAGAAAGAATATCCTCATATGAGGATGATAAACTAATGTAATCACACACACAGCATGTATGGCACCACAGTAATGAAACCTCAATTTAAATCCTCAAATCAACCTTTTTAATGATATGCCTGTTACAGGTCAGTTATCACAATACTTTCAGAGCTGAAGACATGTATGGCCAAGTTTAAGGTCTGTAGAGACCAGACTTGGTAACGGCCTTCTATTTAAAACTAACTGACAAATGACATGAGCTCCATTCTCAGATGAAGTCTGAACGTGATTCTCGCATCTGCTAAAATATACACTGAAATAACAACGAATAGTGTGAATAATTGAAATAGAAGCATTCTGACGTTGTTGCTATAACCATCACCTGTGGTGTCAAATGTCGCTGTAGCCGGGTTTTGTGAGAAAGGGACACTTGTCTTGTGCAGTACTGCTCACGGAACATGAACGAGGGGAGCATTAATGCAGTTTGAATGCAAGGTGTGTTGAACTTGTCTCATTGACCTGTGTCTCCCTGTTAAAGAGGTTATTCGAAAAGGTTGCTGTGAATATTTTCAGTGCTTTTTTTAGCCACCTGTATGACCGTTAGCACCAGCGCTCACTTTAATTTTTATTTGTGCATCATTAAGGATGATTCATAAAATGAAACGTCAATGGTAAAAAAAAAAAACATCTGATCCTCTGTCACATCTCCCTCAGGTGGGATATTACTGTAATTTCCGGCAAAATGTCCACCTCGTGCTCTGCAGAATTGCAATGTGATTAATAGAACCTGTGTGCTTTCTAATGTTGAATCACATCGCTTAGAAACATTGGCACAGGGATGTTTTTCCTTTCCTTTTTTAATTTCTTGTGAGCCATTACACTCTAGCGTTTTCATTTTCAATTAAGGTTGCTGTTGAGCACGTTTAAAAATAGACACTCCACTGCAAATGTGCCCCCGGATAATTTGGTTGACTTTCCTACCTACTCCACCTACTCTCTTGAAATATTAAGTTACTTGGGTAAGTTACTTGGGTAAGAAGGCTTGACTGTTACAATCCATTACCAACAAACCCTTAGCAGTTAAGCCAGTGGTAGCCATGCATATCACTCAAAATCACCTGAGAACCCCTCTAAAATTACAGCAGCACTCCCACACTGATCTAATACAACAATTTAAAATACACTTCCAACACAATATAATTCACAGGTTGTTTTATTGGACTTGCCTGCGCATTAATGTGCCATGAAGAGGTAACGTAAACTACCAGACACTGAAAAGCATACACCCTCTGTTTTCTACCAGTCAGGTGACATGACATTCTCATCCCACTGTTAGTTTCCACACAGTCTCGCTCATGCACCATGGGCGTGCAGTCGACCAAATTCCTCACTTTGACTGTGGTGCGGAACCACGGATAGTTCTCCAATGAGTCAAGCCTCACCTGCCACAGTGGGTTTAACAGAGAGGACATCAGGTGATGAATAAGCTTTATTGCTTACTAAAAGCCAGTGTATGGAATGACAAGGTCAATTCAAGCCCAAATAAACATACCGCCTCCTCCTTGCACACAGATATTGTCAATGTGCGGAACAATACATACAACAGCCTCATCACAATACTGGAGAGATTATGCAGGGAAGATTCTGCTCTGCTACTTTAGCACTCCTGCCATCCAAACAAAATATCAATTAAATATAACCGCTAGTTGCTGGAGAAAATGTGGTGAAAATGGAGCTAACCACACGCACATTTTCCGGACCTGTGGAAAATTAAAGATATTTTGGGATAATACTATACAAGAAGTCTCTGTAATATGAAAGATTAATATAATTAGGGATCCAAGCATCTTTATGCTGGGAAAAATAAGAAGTTTAGATAAAAACGACCAAAATCCTTTAAAAATATTACGAGTAGCCATATTCAAATCAATAACTAAAGATTGGTTAACCTCTTAATGCCAAACGCCCCCTAGCGGTCACGCCGGCGTGACGGAAATTATTACATTATACATTTCATTAATTTAATAATATATAATAAACTGCTCACCTCAATATTTTGATTAAATATCCTTAAGATATATCCATTCCTTCTGGGAAAGTGGTTTTTAAGCCCAAAACGTCGGGATAAAACTTCGTAAATAACGTTGGAAACTCGGACCTAATTCTCAAACATGTATTGCAGCTTGATGTCACACCATAAACAATGTGCTGGTAAACTGTTCTGCTTAATTGTATTTCACAAAACTTTGGTTTGAAAAATCATTATACCTTTAGGCTTCAAGAAAAAATACTTTTAAAACTTTCATACGGCTGTACATTATTTTTTTCCAATTTTAAACCGACTTGTGCTTTTTTGCACTTGATTACGACTCGTTCGGCTGTGTTCACTTTGGCGTTGTGAAACTCAGCCAGTTTCTGGAGTACCAATCCCATGGCTTAGTATATGTTAGCCAGAGTAGTTTTGAACATGCTTGCAGAGATTTATGCAAAACCGTCGTCAATTGGGTGTATTTCTTTGACTGATAGCACAATAGGCCTATCTGAAGTGGGAAAAACCGTCTTCCACCCGCCTCCACTCTGAGTATTATTAGCTTTCCATTGGGTTTTAAAACTGTCTGTCAAATATTCCAGGAAATAGCCAAGACTCTTATCTTTGAAACAAGCCGGCTATTGAATACAATAGCCGTCGGAAAAAAAGGAAATCGAGCCGTGCGTATGAGGAAGTGGCGAGCCACGCGTAATTATCGAACCAAAATGGCGCAGTGTTTTTACCTTGTAGCGTAGCTCGCTACATTCCGTTTAGCAAAGCACAATTAATTAGGTAAGGCCCGCAGTTACATTTTTTACTTTAGAGTATTTTTGATACAGTTTTTGTGTAGTTATGTCGAGATTTTTGAGGCGTTTATCCGTGCACCAAGTGCTAGACGAACTGGATAAGCCAGAAGATGTTTTTGCCGAGGGAGACTCATCCTGTCTCAGTGACGCTGAATCCACTGATGACCGAGATGATGTTGCTGACATGTAAGTTGTTTTATCATACTAACAGTGTTATGCTATAAACGCATTGAATTTCGCCATGGCAGGTAACGTCGTTAGGGCTGGTGGTATTACCGATTTTTCGATATACCAGTGTGAATTCACGCAATGCCATGCGGGTTCGTAATTACATTGTCAACTGTATTTTATTGTTTTTCATACAATTAATATTACAAATTGCACATTCCAACGGTATGATACATAATTTATGAAGTAAACTTAGGGTGTATTGTCTGTGTTGACAAACTCGCACGTGTTACGTGGCGTTGCCAACAACACAGATGTTTGGTGTAAGCATCGAAGGAAATTTAGCTGCAATGCGTGAATCCCTGTGTTTCTTCTGTGAAGCTAACTAACCTTATATACTTATGCATAAAATCGGTCCCTCTCAGCTAAATTAATATAGATAGTATTGCCTTTACAGTGGCAAGCTAGCAAGCATCCCTGTGTTTTCCTGTCTGTTTATTATAGTTTATACGAGTATTAGGAATGGAAGTGTGGTGTTGCTGATTTGCCCACAGCTTACTGTGAACTACAGTCGACGTTCATTGCTAGGGATAGCTGCTACATTATGCGAAGGATGTGCTTTGCCTTGTCTGTTCTGTAGTGATCTTGATGTCTCTGTGCGCACTTACTGTACGTCGCTTTGGATAAAAGCGTCTGCTAAATAAATAATGTAATGCAAGCAAAATTACAGGTAACAAGCAGCTAGCTATCTATTTGTGTCTGAGATGAGCTACTAAAACGATTTTTTTGAGTGTGAAATGGCTTCTGGAAGTGTTTAGTAAAGTCATTGTTCCACCTGAGTAAATTGTTCTGTATGCAGTACAGAAGGCTGTGCAGGTAAACAAAATGGTAATTTATGCATGGTATGAGGGAGAGAACATGATAACATGAGGGAGTACTTGTTGATTATTATTATTGTTGATTGTTGTTGTATAAGGGGGACTAATGGGTATATCAACATGGTGGACAATTCCATGGACAGGGTTAGTGGGATTTGTAATGATGCAGATTGCTCTCCTGAGGGAATGTGTAGTCTAAATGGCTTCTGTATGAATGGTTAAATAATCTCTCCTCAACCTCCACCCCGATGTTTTGATCCTTTACCTTTTTTTGTTTTTAGTTCATTTTTTTTAGCTTTTTGGACCCTGCCATTTTGTACTTTCTTTGTGTAAATACGGTAACTTCAGCAATTAGAGGCAAGGATCTTTTTATTTGTTACAGCAGGGGTGTTTTTATTTTTTATCTAGGAAACTGGTGGACTTTTGATTTTTTATCCACTGCACTTTTAGTAGTACACCTTAGTGCACTTGTATATAGTTGATATATGTTTGTCATGTATAAAGTTTTGCCTCCTAAAACCCAACCCCAACGTCCCTGTCATAGGAGGTGGCAACAGAATAAAGGACATGACTGGCAAGCATTAATGTGTAGGGAAGTTTCATACTATTCCCATTATTCATTTGAAAACCTGTTTGCACATTCCTGGACTCATTTCTGGCTAATGGGGCTCTGGTGAAATACACAAGATTCACTGTGCTGCTACATGGGTTTTGACAGCTTTTTGTAACCTTGGGTAGTTAGTTGTGTAATATGCAGAACACCAAGAACACGTCTAAAAATGAACTTTTATTGCCAATATTGACAAATTATCTCATTTTATTGTAAAAACCTAAAAAATAAATCATATTGAGACCTTTCTGGAACATTGCCATTTTTGGCACATTTGGCACCATTTGGCACCATTTGGCACCATTTGGATAACGAAAAAGGTTCACCTGAAAAAAACCCTGTAAAATTTGAATGGTTTGAGATATTGACACCAGATTGTTACCAGAGGTAGGCAGCATATTGATGAATCAGATAGAGGAGTCATTTCCTTGATTGCATTTGTAGCTCCCCAGGTAAAAATTCTTAAACTTGAATGTAGGTACCCGTTTTTTAGTTTTTTTATATTTTCTGTACATAAATTGTTGTAGTTAAGTATCAAAAACTGGATTTCTATGAGTTCTCACTGCTTAGTCGTAATACTGCAGGTGTCTGCTTTAATAAAAGCCATGAACCATATTTGTACCATTTATAGTTTTTGAGATAACCACCTTTGTTTGTCACTAGTGAAAACAGGCAAAATTTGGCCTATTTTGCCCTCGGTAGGAAGAGGTTAAAACCACATTTACCAAGAATAGAGAATTGGAAGGAATCAGTTAATGAAATATATATAATGGAGAAACTAACATCAGGAATAAAAAAAATCAGATGACTATTTTTAAACAAGAGTGGTATAAATGGGAAGATTGCAAAATGAGGATGGAACCCTCTGTATGACTTACAGGACCAGAAAAGTATTACATTACAGGCATTTTGCAGACGCTCTTATCCAGAGCGACCTACACAACTTTTTTTTTTTAGCATTTTTTACATATTATCCATGTATACAGCTGGATATATACTGAAGCGATTCAGGTTAAGTACCTTGCTCAAGGGTACAACAGCAGTGTCCTACCTGGGAATCAAACCTGCAACCTTACGGTTGCGAGGCCAGTTTCTTAACCATTATACTACATATACTACACTACTTCTTTCCCCATAGAGTTCTATAGGAAAATGAGTCCGGAGAAATAACCCTTGCAGTGATCCATCCACATCTACTCCATATCTGGCAACAGAGTGATGGTTTTGGGCTCGTTTGATAGCTCAGACACTTGATAACTTACAGCCATTTAGCCAGCCATGTGTTCCATACTGTACCAGTGTAATTTACAGCTGAATCTAGTCTCACCCCCCAATTTCCATAGAGATCCATTCAAATGCAGAGAGGTTATAGTATCGCTTGTAACAGTACCTGAAAATAAGATATCGACAGTTTTTTGATGTTGATGGTCACAGACTTCAGGAAGTAACAGCATGTAAAGGATATGCGACCAAATATGAAATATGATACTTTAAAAATACGTTAAAGCAAAGGGTATGAATACTTATGTAAATGAGAAATTTTTGTTTTTTATTTTTAATAAATTTGCAAAAATCTCAAAAAACCTTTTTTCACATTGTCATTATGGGGTGTTGTGTGTAGAATTCTGAGGGAAAAAATGAATTTAATCAATTTTGGAATAAGGCTGTAACAGAACAAAATGTGGAAAAAGTGAAGCGCTGTGAATACTTTCCGGATGCACTGTATATGGGTCTGTGTTTGTTTGTCTATCTATAAGATTATTACTTGGATGCAATTTATATAAACACTGTCTCTATATAGGTACATATGCATTTGTATATGTATGCAGGTATGTATGAAAGTAGATTGATATGTATGAATGTATACAGCTGACATTTGATAGAACAAGTTGACTAACTTATAAATGGCAATATTTATGTATAGAAGTATGTAAGTATAGGCATACCTATTTGTAATGAATTTATTTATCTATTTGTATTTGTCTTTTTTTAATGCATTTTTTTTCTTTTTGTATTTGTATTTATTTTGTGTTGTGAAAAAAAATTCAAATAAATAAAGATATTGTCAAGGCCTTTTGCGTACTTTTGAGTGTGCGCGTGATCGAATGCACGTTCGCTCGAGCGATCCGTTTGTGCATAATTAGACAGACACATTTAAAAATAGCTTAACATGGTATGAATAAATAATAAACGACTGAAACTTTCCCCACTAAAAAACAGGCTGCAGCAGTGAAGTAACTGAAGCTTGCTGCTTTGTCTCCACTCTCCGTTCAAAGGGGACAGCTGCCCTCTGCGGTGTTTATCCACGCATGTCCATTTGTGGCAATAAATCACGCACAAGAAAACTACCCGCTACTGTTTTTTAGCACTAGAGCAGTTTATCTTAGTAATGTCCAGGCCTTGAAACCATGTGGGGGGGTACGGCACAACAAGGACAGGGCCCTCTCGCCTCAACACGGGTATGGCGGCAGTAACCATAATGACTTTCAACCCACACACAGGGTTGGGGAAGAGCAAATCAGACTTCATAACATCTCCCTGCTGCCCTGTCAAGTGAACACTCAAAATCATACTTTCGAAATTCGACAAATTTTCTGAACAGTTTAAATGTGAGGAATCTCAAACTACAAGAGCAAAAAAAAAGCCTCTTAAGCAAAAAAAAAAAAAAAGGCGGGAAAAAAGTTAGAGAGGAAAGACAGTAAATGCAGCCTCCTATAAATTGGCCTCTCTTCATTGCCAGGTCCAATTGTTGAATTGCATTACAATGTTTGATATTATTTGGTTAGTTGCACCATCCATAGCCAATTTCTCATTGGGGCCTAAATGGCTGTTGGTTTGTGAGGAAGGCACTTGGCTGAAATGTTTTTCTGCCATTTTCTGCACTTAGCACTTTTATTTTTTTCACCACAGCAGCAGTACGAAATGAAAATTATGCGAAAGACCTCCGTGTCTAGGTTTTATCTGCAGTCTACACACAGCCCCACTCGTTCATCTGTTCAAGGCCAGGCGTAAGGAGTCCGCCAGCCCTGCCTCACCCCGCCCCCTCACCCCACACCCCCTCAGGCCATTGACCACACAGACACAAGCTTTGAACTCTGACCCCTGCCCCTCCCCCTCCAGCTCTTTGGGGAAATCCCGCAGCTCCGGCACAAGCATCCTGACATTTCCTGTTTACAAACCTGCCAGCAACGGGGCCCCGGATTACAGAGCGTGAAGTACAAGCCACTGACCAGAAAAGCCCCTGTGAGCCTGTCAAGAGTTACCCAGTTCTCACAAGACTGGCTAGCCCACCAGTAATGCTGACCGCATCTTATGCTTCACTTATTCAGAGCGCTTGGGGGGGGGGGGGGGGGGGGGGACACAAGCGCTTTCAACTTTGAGGCAGATTCTACTTTGTAGATTCAGTACAGTAACCCCTGTTCTCTCCCTGGCGGTGCACAGCATGTTAAAATCAAACAAGTGGTGTGTTTGTGACCGTCAGCTAAAGACTTTTCCATCCTTGCATCGCAGAGGCAAGTCACTTGAGTTCCAAGAACATGCCTCCATACACACAAACACACACACACACACACACACACACACACACACACACAACGATACAAATGGTGAACAGGACATTCACATTCACTTCAGGCCTGTATATTTACGAGGATGAGCAGTTTAAGATGGCAACTCAAAAATCAGTATTTGTGCTGTATTGTACATTCTGTTCTGGGGGTAATCTTCTGCGTCTGCTTCAAATGAAAACACAGTGCATGACCTATTTGTACAACCCCACCGATATACCACCAAAAGCTGTAGCATTTCATGCTCAAGGCTGCTGAAATCCAGAGAGGGCACAAGCCAATGAATGTGCAGCAACAAAATTGAATTCAAAGACTCAAGACATGCAGCTGTAAAGTCTATCATTTTCACTCATTTTCGGTTTTATGTGTTCATTTTTAAGTATATTTTTCATTAAGAAATACCTAAATAAAAAAAGTTAATCTATATACTGTATATATATATATATATATATATATATATATACAGTTGAAGTTGGAAGTTTACATACACTTAGGTTGAAGTCATTAAAACTCATTTTTAACCACTCCACAGATTTCATGTTAGCAAACTATAGTGTTGGCAAGTCAGTTAGGACATCTACTTTGTGCATGACACAAGTAATTTTTCCAACAATTATTTACACACAGATTATTTCACTTTTAATTCACTATATCACAATTCCAGTGGGTCAGAAGTTTACATACACTAAGTTGACTGTGCCTTTTTTAGTCAAATATTTTAAATATTTGGTCGCATATCCTTTGCATGCCATGACTTCCTGATGTCTGTGACCCAACAACATAAAAGACTCTTGCTATCTTATTTTCTGGTGCTCTTACAAGCGATACTATAATGTCTCTGCATTTGAATGGATCTCTATGGGAATTGGGGGGTGGGACTAGATTTAGCTGTAAATTACACAGGAATAGTATGGAAACACATGGTTGGCTAAATGGCTGTAAGTCATCAAGGGTTTGACGTATCAAACAAGCCTTAAATCATCACTCTGCTGCCAGAAATACAGTAGATATGGATGGATAACTTGAAGGGTTTCTTCTTCTGACTTATTTTTCCATAGAGTTCAATAAGAAAATGAGTCATGAGAAACCCTTAAAGTGATCCATCCATATCTACTGCATATCTGGCAGCACAGTGATGGTTTGAGGCGTGTTTGATACCTCAGACCCTTCATGACTTACAGACATTTTACCAATTATGTATTCCATACTGTTCCAGCATAATTTACAGCTAAATCTAGTCCCACCCCCCAATTCCCATAGAGATCCATTCAAATGCAGAGACGTTATAGTAACGCTTGTAAGAGTACCTGCAAATAAGATATCTAGAGTTTTGATGTTGTTGGGTCACAGACATCAGGAAGTCATGGGATGCAAAGGATATGGGACCAAAAAGTTTTTTTATTTTTTTATTTAAAGACACAGTCAACTTAGTGTATGTAAACTTCTGACCCACTGGAATTGTGATATAGTGAATTAAAAGTGAAATAGTCTGTCTGTAAACAATTGTTGGAAAAATTACTTCACATTCACAAAGTAGATGTCCTAACTGACTTGCCAACACTATAGTTTGCTAACATGAAATCTGTGGTTAAAAATGAGTTTTAATGACTTCAACCTAAGTGTATGTAAACTTCCGACTTCAACTGTATGAGCACCATAATGCATTGGACAGTGACACATTTTTTGTGTTTGAAAGGATACAATGACAGACTGGTGGTTTGAGCCTCGTTTGATACCACAGACCCTTCATGACTTACAGCCATTTAGCCAACCATGGGTTCCATATTATTCCCATGTAATTTACAGCTTAATCTAGTCTCACCCCCCAATTCCCATAGAGATCCATTGAAATGAAGATAAGTTATAGCATATACAGTATGTCAGTATGCACACAGTTTCTCAAACAAACGTGACCAAGATAGATATATAGATAAAAGATTTTGGAATGCATGCAATGTATATTATTTGAAATGTACTGAAAATGTATTCTTCACATATTTTATTAGAGATAACTTCCACAATAGTTTAATTTCTTTTACGTGAAAAAAAGATTCCAGAGCTTTCACAGATTACCACTTCGCACAGCAGACAACAAGTCCTGAGTTTCACATTAATTATTTTCTGCTTGTTTTTACTAAATTAAGCATCAGTCCAAATTATTCTGTATGGGGGAGGGATGATGTGATTGGCTGGAACTAGTAATGATGAGACACAATGTCCATGCTGCTCTCCAAAAAAGTCATCTAAATTTACCCACTAATTATTTGCGCTGGCAATTAATAGCTTTTTTAAACTTTTTCATTGTAAACGAGCTGTTAAACAACGGCTTCCACTACACTGCGCCATTGTCACTATCAATAGCATCTTTCAAATTCCTAATGATAAACTTCACAAGCCAGAATTTGAAACAGTCGGTTCACAAATGAGTGTGCACATTGTTGTTACAAAGGGATGGGCCATCGTCGATGTGTCCACGGACAATAATAGAGGGAAACTGGGCAATTCCGTGGTCACGTGGTCCAGATTTTGTCAGGGAAAGTTTGTCTGAAGGTGCACATCATTTCAATGTGCACCTTCAGCAATTGGTCACCTCCACTCACTTGGCCAAATTATGGCCTCGATCATGCAATTAAACCGTTCTTTTTGAAGAAATTTAAAAAGAAAATGTATTACCAGAAATCCAGGGCCCTCCCTTATGCATAGAACAACTCCCTTTCTTGCCTTGAGCAAAGTGTGAATGTCTGAAGGCTTAATTTAGCAGCCATGCCTACAACTCGCAGGCAGGTTTTTGGAATCAATTCTGTTGATCTCAAACCATCCTACTGTTGAGTGAATGTGCCTTGATGATTCACTGAAAACTAACTAGCTATATATGGTAGAAACAAGGAGGCTTAGACTATTAAAATGCAAAGGGAAAAGAACTCTAAAGGTTCTTTTATCAAGCATTCAAAAAGGATCATGGTTCTGCTGCTGCTACAGCATGCTTTTATAATATAGGCTTAACTGTGCCTATTAGTCATTACACTTGACATCACGGTATCATAGTGGAATCATGGGTAATTATTTCTCTGAGAAAAAGCCTGGAGTCCTGTCCCATCTAGGCGTGGGTGACTCTCAGTAGGGTCCCAGCTGAAGACTCTCACATAAAGAACTATTGTAAAGCAACATTTGTTCACAATTCTAATAGATGTACAGCACTGACAACAGCTGGCAGTACTATGTCCATCTATCTCTTCAACAGAAAGAACAACAGCATTTCCCCCTACAGCTGTGGAAAACTCCTCTCTGGTGCATTTCTCCCAATATCAAAAGACATTTCTCTCCTCAGTCAAAATATATTTCAGCAGTCAGGTTTACTACACTGAACGATCAATAGGTTGTGAAAATTATCGCCCACATTACAAAATGGTTATTACCTCAGCCTTGCTAAACACCTACCTCATGTGCAAGCTAATGGCTTTCTGCTATAAGCCTTGAGAAAGCATGCACTGGTCAGAGCCTCAAAGCGGCCACCTTCTGGGGCATAACTAATATCATATCAACAAATATCAGCGAGACAAAATGGAAGTGGTTGATTGGCAAGAGGCATGTGTAAAATATATCACACTTCCATGGAGCACCCTTTGAGAATCTGACCAATTTCTAAGCTCGCACGTCCCTAGCATGGCCTGCTACTGTTCCGGTAATGCTGTTCTCAGACCGTAAGGCGAAACTCTTAAGACCTTCTGAGATCTGCCCATCTAGTTTCGGAGATTAATGAACTCCACCATGGCTGGTGTCCAGGGGTCACATGGGTTGACTCGTGATTGGCCATCACATCTTTCAGGAGGGAGTGGCATCATCCACCCAAAGAAAACAAGACATCCACAAATATTCCAACTCTAAATACCAGGATCTATTGCCCTATCAACTATATCTTATTGGGTATTACCTTGTTGTGTTGACATTCTCCATGAATCATTACAATATCAGTTATTCTTTCATTAAATATAAATGGACTGCATTGTTTTAAGCCAGTTTGAGACTGGTCCTTGAAAGTGATCCTCACCCAAACATAATCTTAATAAAGATTAGATGAGCATACGATATTGAAACATTGGCACACTACCTTCATTTGTAGTGCTAGCAACCTTTATGAGCCTTAATTCTAAAATGCCATCACACATGTACAAGATAATTAGAGAAGACCTAGGGTCATTCCAATTGCTTATTTTCACTCCTTGCATCCTTTCCTCGAGACCTTTCCTCGCTCCTTAGCTCCGCCCAATGGAGGACGCAAGGATGAGATGCGAGGACGGAGGAATCGAGGCAACATGAATTCGGCAAATGGAACGTCCTCGCTCAGTAAAGCGTCGGCGTCATATTATGCTTACACGCTTAACTATAATGCATTTTGGCCTCTTTTTTCACAAATGAACATAGCTTTTGTTAGTCATAAAGGAGTGTCATCACGGAATAAAGCGCTTTATAATAAATGTAAGGGAACAGTAAAATTGGATTTGTGTAGGGGTGTACCCGCCACATGGCAGATCTAGAGAGGTGGATGAAGCATCGCCTGGGAGCCTCCTCGGAGGAGTGAGGAGCGAGGAACATTTAGCGGTTTGGAATGTCCTTGATGGCAAACCTTGATTGATTTGCGGGTCAGGCGAGGAACGAGGAGACGAGGATGGATAAAATAAGCGATTGGAATGAACTCAGTGTCCCTAGTCCTGGCAAAGTATAAGTTGTTAAGATTAGTGTGGCAGAAAATTTCAAACATTTTTACTTAAATAAATCAACATAAATGGATTCCAGTATTAAGTTAATTAATTTATACAATAGTTAATTGTATATACAGTGATTTATATATAAAAATGTATATATATAAATGTTGCAATTACATACAATTTTTAATGTTGTCTGAAATAAAACATACTTTTAAATGAATAATATGAATATATGTTTTTTGCCACTACCAGAGGAATGGAATCCTGAGAAGTTCTGCAGTTCAAATGTTCCTTTTGTGAGAACCTAAAAAAGAGACTCTGTGAGCTGTATGAGAGAAGGGTGTCTCTCCACCCTTTCCACCCACTCGCCTCTCTCTCTCTCTCTCTCTCTCTCTCTCAGCACATATGGGGGCTCTTACATCCAAACCCCAGCGCTGTATAAAAGGTCACACACCACTTCCTGAAACAGACCACTTCCTCTCAGCGGACACCATCAGAATGCAAGGTTTTCAGAATGCATGCCAATATGGGTGCACGTGTGTGAGCGTGTGTGTATGCTTGTATGCATGCGTGTACGTGCTGCGTGGTGTTCGCATGTATAGTGTTGTAAGAGTATGTGTGTGTACTTTGTGTTCTGAGTGTTTGTGTGTGTGCGTGTGTGTGTGTGTGTGTGTGTGTGTTTGTGTGAGCATGTGACTTATACACAATGGAACCAGTGCTGCTCTTGGGAATCCATACAGCAAGATTTATTGTGTGAATAACACAGTCAACAACAAATAACAGTAACACTATCAACAACATCCAACTCACAATGTGGGAGTGAAAACATTGAGTTCAGAGTTCAGTGCAGAAGCAATGTTCTCTGCCACATGTGCTGTTATGCATCATTAATAACATTGCATATTGTAATATTGATCTACAATCAATAAGGGAAACATCATAATTGCTATCAGGATATATAATTATATAATTTCCCCCAGTGTGGCTGACTGTGTTGAGACAAGCTGTCTAAAGACATCGAACTACCTAATACTGGTGATTAAAAACCATGTAAACCATGTAAACTACCATATAACTTATCTCGATATATGTATAATCTTTATATGAAGATTAAAAATCTTTTTAAAAATCCATATGATTTGTAGAGCATGATCTTCCTCTGCACACATAATACATGACTATCCCCTATAAAAATCTGATTTCCCTCCACAAATCATTAACTGTAATATATAGCTACTTTCTCTGGAAACAAATCTTCAAAATACCCCTTACTATAGCCTGGAATGAGAGTCTAGATTATTTTGTGGAAAATGTGTGTCAAATTCATTGTCCCCAATTAGTTTAGCATGTAGGTAATGCATGTTAAACATATTTTTACTTGCAAAAGCTAAATCCTGGATTGAACCATGGTGTCAACAAAGATTTCTGGTAATGGTTCTATAGGATTCTGCTCCCATTTATTTTGCTCTACGGTAGATGTATTCATTGCATAAATTGCACACTTGACCTGTGTAGTGGGAAAGTGACATCTGTCAAATTAACTCACATCCAAAAAGCATCCACAAATACCTTTATTGTACTAAATATCAATATCTCCTCCCCAATATCAACTATAGCTTTTACTGGGCATTGATTTTGGTGTTGGCATGCTACATTAATCATGTTGCAAGATATGGCCGTCATTTTCTAATTAAATGTAAATGGATTGCACTCTTCTTATAAGCCTTGGAGATTGAAATTCAGTCATGAAAAAAATCCACACCCAATGATTACCTGAATAAAGATTAACAAACGATATTGCCCTCATTCGTAGTGCTGGGAACCTTTAGAAACGAACACTAAAATGTCACATGACAGATTTATAAGATTATTAGAGAGGAACTGCAACACTAATGTAACCATCTTCAACAAGCACAGCACATGCATACATCTTTGTTAGATCAGTAACCACGGAAACAGGAGCGGAGCTTCTTAAGAGCACACTGGACAGGAAGTCGAGGGTGGATACAGATCAATAAAAAGACTGAATCATTCACTCTCAATCTCTCAGAGCATATGCTTCTCAAAACAGTCAAACGTGTGTGTGTGTCTAGCCTCCAAGGGGACAAATACATAAAAATATAAATACATAAGCACACTTCATCCTATATCACAGGGATTTAGCTGTAGGATTTAATCAAGTACACATATTCCACTGGCCACAAATGAATCAACACAGAATTAATCTATTTGCCCCACAGATTTCAACAAATGAGGAACGACTAAACACTAAAGAGAAAACAAGACATGACTTTCTACTACAATATTGATCAAAGTATCCAAATTTATTCTGACCTGTAGTGTGCACCAGAGCTGTATTGCAATGAGAGTGTGGATATCAGAAATTATTTTTTAACAGAGAGATGTCAATGTGTGGAACATCTTGCCTGGCCTTTTAGTACTAGCGGTAGAGACCCTCAGGGTGTTCAAGTCAAGATATGACACAGTAGTGGCCTACTCTCTAGCCTTTACTTAAACGTATTTTCATGTTCTAATGTCATTATGAGTGTAGTACAGGTGACTGAATGTGAGTAGAGAGCATGTGAGAAGGCATGGTCACACCCTCGTCATCTCAATACTGGACCAGGGGATTGAGAAAAAGAGAAGCTCCAGCATGCTCACACAGTGCGTTCAAACAAAATGTCCGCCTCGTGTCACTTGCCTTAATTTCGATGCACTTAAGCATGTGAACAGCGTTCAGTCAAAGTGAGTGAAGCTCCGGTAGTGTATCCTGTATTGCCATTTTGCAGAGGCATCCCTGACTGAAGTGGAATATACTGTACATACTTATATAAAGATAAAAATATTTCAGTGTAATTTTCAATATCTGAAATATGCAATAATTTGCAATGACGTTTGCCTATTTTCCCATACACTGTGAGGTGTTGCAATATCTTGACAATATATGCTATTTTACTTCAATATATTTTCAGAATGTTCCATTTCCATAAGAGAGGGGAGGAGCATTTAAGAAGCAATGGATGGTCTATGGCAGGTTGTGGCCAACCCTGGTCTAGGAGAGCAACAGACCAGGGTTGCATCAGTGTTTCAGATAAACCCCACTCTAAGGGTCCACCAGCTCCTCCTGACAGTGTCAGGACCAAATCAGGCTGGATAAGGGGTGGTGGTGTAAAGGTTAGGATAGATTCCCAGGTAGGACACTGCTGTTGTACCCTTGAGCAAAATACTGGTCTGCTAAATGCCCGTAATGTACACCTTCTCATTGCTGCATTAATAAAGCCCCTCCAGACCCCAACGGGTCCAGTCTATACTCTGAAGCCAGTGAGTTCTGAGCACACTGCACTTTCAGGAGTCCTGTAATCATACCAGTACTGTACGCAGTACACTAGTACACACTCACACGCTTCCTCCATGATAACTATATATCATCAAATTGCCTTTCTGTTCCCCATGTTTTCCCCTTTTGACTGGACGCATGCAACTTCTATTTCTGACATGAAACAACACACACCGCTTCCCGCTCGCCCCCCCGGGCCTGGCCTCTGAAGGGGGGTCAGCTAGAAGAATGCAGCAGCAACGTGTCACCTCAGCTGTTGAACAGGACACACGAGCTTGGAAACAAACACACCCGCCTACACACATGTATACCCACACACACACACACACACACACAAACATACACATGGCTTATTCAGTATAAAAATGTTTTATGTTGTTGCAGAAATGCTTGCTCAGGCTCATATTAAGTGCTCTGCTATTGTGATGTCATCGTTAGCTGTCCAATGGAGTGAGATCAAATCAGGACAGTAATTAATAGCCCATCTCACCCCAATTGCTTTCTGACCACTTAAAACCACCTCCAATATGCTGGTGGAAAGCTGTGCCAAATCCTGCACATTGTACCAGTGAATCCAGTTAGAAAGCACAAGCAGTAGGCTGGGTAGCTGCTCTTGGAGAGATTTTTCTCTCACTGGCAAAGGCTGGGTGGACACAGATGGCTCAGCTACAATCACGGAGGCACACACTCACTCACTCACTCACTCACTCACTCACTCACTCACTCACTCACTCACTCACTCACTCACTCACTCACTCACTCACTCACTCACTCACTCACTCACTCACTCACTCACACACACACACACACACACACACACACACACACACACACACACACACACACACACACACACACACACACACACACACACACACACACACACACACACACACACACACACACACACACACAATTCTAAAATAAACAGTGGAGAGGAAAAATAAAAGCCGCCTGGCAACAAGTGCTCACCCACATCAGCTGTCATTACCAACTGGCCCAGTGGGGACCCCTCCAGTGGTGTTTTTATAGCAGGATTGGGATCAGCTGCCGTGGGACTGAGAGTGTTTAATGCGTGTGCTTTTCAATGTGTCTGTGTGCGCATGCATGATTGTGCATATACATGTGGGTGTGTTTGAAGGTGTTCAGGTAGGTGCGCGTGTGAGTGTGTGTGAGTGAGTGGGGGTGTGTAT
Organism: Synaphobranchus kaupii; assembly: GCA_029718625.1. NCBI lineage: Eukaryota > Metazoa > Chordata > Actinopteri > Anguilliformes > Synaphobranchidae > Synaphobranchus > Synaphobranchus kaupii. The sequence goes on along the minus strand of CM056389.1, from coordinate 35,580,634 downwards.
TAGTACGTGCGCCTGTGTACTAGTGTGTAAAAGGACCACATAAGCTGAAACCGAGCACAAGTGTGGCATGGTTCTGGGGTACTTGCCAAACATCTGTGTCATGGTGCCGGACCCAGAGGCGTCTAGCATAGTGGTAAAATCAGAACCTGCTCCGCCCCAAGTGGCATGGGGGATTGGAAGAGGGGGGGCAGACAGATGGTGCCGAGGCTGCACCCCTCACTCCTCCGGTCCGCATTAGGACAACGCCCATCCTGGAACTCACCCCAGCCTCTCTGGTAATGGCAGCAGCTGTTGCACACCAGCGCCGGTCGCCGAGGGACCAAGAGGGCAGCATGGTGAGCCCGGCCGTTTACCGTGCCGAGCCTGGCCTGGCTGTTTACCATGGTGAGCCTGGCTGTTTACCGTGGTGAGCCTGGCTGTTTACTGTGGTGAGCCTGACTGTTTACCGTGGTGAGCCAGGCTGTTTACTGTGGTGAGCCAGGCTGTTTACTGTGGTGAGCCTGGCCTGGCTGTTTACCGTGGTGAGCCAGGCTGTTTACCGTGGTGAGCCTGGCTGTTTATCGTGGTGAGCCTGGCTGTTTACCGTGGTGAGCCCGGCCTGGCTGTTTATCGTGGTGAGCCTGACTGTTTACTGTGCCGAGCCTGGCCTGGCTGTTTACTGTGGTGAGCCAGGCTGTTTACTGTGGTGAGCCAGGCTGTTTCGCATGCCGAGCCTGGCTGTTTACTGTGGTTAGCCTGGCCTGGCTGTTTACCGTGGTGAGCCAGGCTGTTTACCGTGCCGAGCCTGCCCTGGCAGTTTACAGTGGTGAGCCTGGCTGTTTACCGTGGTGAGCCTGGTTGTTTACTATGGTGAGCCTGGCTGTTTACCGTGGTGAGCCTGGCTGTTTATCGTGCCGAGTCTGGCCTGGCTGTTTACCGTGGTGAGCCAGGCTGTTTACCGTGCCGAGCCTGCCCTGGCAGTTTACAGTGGTGAGCCTGGCTGTTTACCGTGGTGAGCCTGGTTGTTTACTATGGTGAGCCTGGCTGTTTACCGTGGTGAGCTTGGCTGTTTATCGTGCCGAGTCTGGCCTGGCTGTTTACCGTGGTGAGCCAGGCTGTTTACCGTGCCGAGCCTGCCCTGGCAGTTTACAGTGGTGAGCCTGGCTGTTTACCGTGGTGAGCCTGGTTGTTTACTATGGTGAGCCTGGCTGTTTACCGTGGTGAGCCTGGCTGTTTACCGTGCCGAGCCTGCCCTGGCAGTTTACAGTGGTGAGCCTGGCTGTTTACCGTGGTGAGCCTGGCTGTTTACTATGGTGAGCCTGGCTGTTTACCGTGGTGAGCCAGGCTGTTTACTGTGCTGGGATCCTCTCCAAGACGGCGGCATATCCGCTTCAGGTCACTTTATGCAAACCTGTAATGATTGACCAGGGGCCACATGGATAAAACGCTGAGTAAAAGAATGCGTAAAAGAACGCTCAGGGTGAAAGTCGAAAATCTGCTTAAAAAAGTTTAGCATTTTCTACCTCTGCCTTTCTGTCACGGTGTCGCCATATCACACTGACACCAAACATTGCGTACATATGGTGTCCATCGTGTGTAGAGGTACACAGATTCTCACAGCACGTGTTATATTATACATCTGAATTTCTGCGTGGAAACTCGCTTACGCGGCTTTCAGCGGGCATTTTTCTGCTCAGCACTGTTTATACATGTGGCCCTAGGTCTGTATCCGCACAGTATCAGCATACTTCTCACTAGCGACCGGGTAATAAGTAATAGTCCTGCATATTTTAAGAAAATATCTACTTTTTATGCACCTTTTATTCAAGAATGCAGTTTCTAAATTGTTTGTGGAAAATGTCTGGGCCCTTCACACGATTAATCTGGCACCCATGAAGAGGCAGAAGGAGGTCCGGACTGATAAATCCCACCTAAATGAGTCAGCACATCCCCAGGTAACCCCGGGCCCTGCACTCGGCCTGAGGGCCACAGTGGCGCAAGCAAGGCACGGCCCCTCATCTCCGTTCAGTGCTATATTTACGCATTCTCTTATTTCAAGGAAGGAAATGAGCGACAATGACAGAAGGCAGAGATAACATGAACTCCCTGCGTGCAAAGCTACAGCATTGGCTCAGCCCGGGGCTCGTCCGCTGACAAACACTGAGGCTACTGCCGAACAGTGCACGTTTCATACAAAGAGCATAAGCTCTAGGCAGCAATTAATTATAGGTTTCAAAATGTAAAAAGCTTGAACATTAACCTTTTAAGAATCACATTTTAATCGTAACATATAAAAAAGAGTGTATTTGCAATATTATGCATATCTAAAAATGTTGCCAAACATTATATGTCAGCAAATTATTTTGTCTGTTGCAAATATTTTTGAGATATTTTTTTTGCGTTTTATGCCCGTTCTACTTGTTTGGGTCATATAGGCCTACAGTAAATGCTAAAACAAAACCTCACTTCTACCATCGCCGGGAAGACATGCACAGAGCAGGGTGTGATCAAAGAGGTAGTCAGGAGAGCGTAGCTTCCCGTGATAACACATGAGCTCCCCGGAAATCATTTGTGAAATTTTCAAGAATATGAATTTACCATTTGTTTTGCCACTATTTTTACAATGCATTTAAGGTCTATTTACTAGCTCTTTAAACTGTTATAGTGGCAATAAAGCCTACATAACAACATCAATAAATAGTATGTGTGCTTTTGGATTCATGCACACGGTTATTCATAATATTCATTCATAATTATACAAACCCAGCTATGCTATTCCAACAATGACCATTCAGATGTGACGGCGCGTTATTACCTCCCCCTGTGTCACTGATATAGCCTACACAGTTGAATTATTTTCCATTTCATCTGTCAAGGAACCCGTCATCATCAGAGAAAGAAAGTTGCTTGACAGTCCTCACTGAGGCACGTGCGAGCATTTGACCCCTCCCCTCACCCCCCCCGGAAAAAAAAAGCCTGACGTGAGCTCCCCGAACGTCACCGTATAGATCTCTCTGGCAGAGAGCACACGCAAAGCACCTGGGACGGCTGTACAAAATCACACCCCCAGCCATCTCCGCAGGCATCCCGGGACACACTTCAGGTGACAGGTGGGGAAAAAAGAGACTGAGCAATAGTCAGTGATGGGTTTTTTTTGGTGCCTACATTTCTTTCCCATGCCCTCTTTTCTCAGGCCAGCTGTCGCTTCTCTCCACCAAGACAGCATGGGCCAGGGCTGCCTGATCTCTCCTCCTGGAGGAGACAGATTACCTGATGCTAAACAGGCCGCACTGAGCATGTGCAAAGCACAAGCTGGCCTCTAAGAAGGAACAAAATCCCTCTGGTCAGCCAACACTCAAGTACCTCTGAAAATATATTGATGACTCTTACAAGAAAGCATCACCCAGTATGTTTTGACACAGAACACAAAATTTGACATTTTTAAACATGTACATTTTTTGCATTCACATATTTTACTGGATTAGCATATTGCAGTATATACTGTACAACAAAATACAGATATATTGTCTATTATAGATATTTTATAATAGATATTATATCTATTGTGCACCTATTTCCATAGAAACTATGATATAGTGTTAGGTGGTGGAAGACCGGAAGCAATCTTTGTTTCAGTAAAAAAAAAAAAACGGGGAGTTTATAACAAACAAGCAGATATTATGGCAAACAAGCAGATATTCACTTTTAACAGAACTCAAATGTTCCACTTCCAGGCAAATGCAGGACAACGCACGACAACCACTTCCGTTTTTTCTCTCTGACTTTCATGGAAATCTTAAGCAACTGTTTGGCCCGGATTGCATCATCAGGCTGAGAGGACAGCCAAGGCGGGCTAGACTGGAAAGAGTGAACTTCACTTGAGTCAGTGACTGGATCCTTAAACGCATCTTCATTCAGTCTTTCCATAGCCAACGTGGCCCCGTACCTCGCCTGCCCTTCCCCTCCACGCAAACCTTCCACCTGAAACCCCCCCCCCCACCCCCCCCCCCCCCCCCCCCTCCTACAGAAAAACGAACCTCCCTACCACAGGTGTTTTCCTATTCTCCTCAACATGTCAGATCAAATGGTCAAATGGGACAGGGATGAACGACATAGCCTGACCTTGTTTGGCGACTCATAGCACTTCTACAGTGACAGCTAACTGGAACCGGTGACAGAAGCACTGAACCAGCAAGCTGGGACTGGCCAGGAAACAAGCTGTCAGGGTGCTGCGCTACACGCACAACCCAAAAACACCACTCTCAATGCTCTACCTTAGCAAAAAAGGAAGGCATATGATAACAGATGTACAGTCAAGCCGGAAAGTCTACACACCCCTTTCACCTTCTCCACGTTTTATTACGTTACAGACATATTCTACAATAGATTGAGTTCATTTTTTGTCTCAAAATTCTACACAAAATAGCCCATAATGACAAAGTGAAAACAGGTTCAAAAATCTAAATGTAAAATATCATATGTACACAAGTGTGCACACCCTTTGATATGACACCCAAAAGTGAGCTGAGGTGCATTTTGTTTCCACTGATACTGCTTGAGATGTTTCTACAACTTAATTGGAGTCCACCTGTGATAAATTCAATTGATTGGACATGATTGGGGATTGCCAACACCTGCCTATATAAGGTCCCACAGTTGACAGTGCATGTCAGAGCAAACTCCAAGCGATGGGGTCAAAGGAATTATCTGCAGACCTCAGAAACAGAATTGTGTCAAGGCATAGATCTGGAGAAGGGCACGGAAAAATCTCTGCAGCTTTACAGGTCCCAAATAGCACAGTGGCCACCATCATTCGTAAATGGAAGAAGTTTGGAACCACCAAGAATCTTCCTAGACCTGGCCGCCCGGCCAAACTGAGCAATCGGGGAAGACGGACCTTAGCCAGGGAGGTGAGCAGGAACCCGAGGGTCACTCTGACAGAGCTCCAGCGTATCCTTGTGGAGATGGGAGAACCTTTCAGAAGATCAACCATCCAGGCAGCACTCCACCAATCAGGCCTTTATGGTAGAGTGGCCAGGCGGAAGCCCCTCCTTAGTAAAAGGCACATCACAGCCCGCTTGGAGTTTGCCAAAAGGCACCTAGAGGACTTTCAAACCATGAGAATCAAGATTCTCTGGTCTGATGAAACCAAAATTGAACTTTTTGGCCTGAATACCAAGCGTCACATCTGGAGGAAACCAGGCACTGCTCATCACCTGGCTAATACCATCCCTACAGTGAAGCATGGCGGTGGCAGCATCATGATGTGGGGATGCTTTTCAGCAGTGGGAACGGGGCGACTAGTCCTGATAGAGGGAAAGATGAATGCAGCTAAGTACACCGAGATCCTTGAAGAAAACCTGCTCCAGAGCGCTCTGGACCTCAGACTGGGGCGAAGGTTTACCTTCCAACATGACAACGACCCGAAGCACACAGCAAAGAGAACAAAGGAGTGGCTTCGGAGAAAGTCTGTGCATGTCCTTGAGTGGCCCAGCCAGAGCCCAGACCTGAATCCAATTGAACATCTGTGGAAAGAGCTGAAAATGGCTGTGTACCGGCACTCCCCATCCAATCTGACGGAGCTTGCAAGGATGTGCCAAGAGGAATGGGCAAAAATGTCCAGAAACAAGTGTGCCAAGCTCGTAGCTTCTTTCCACAGATGCCTTGAAGCTGTAATCGCTGCCAAAGGTGCAGCAACCAAGTATTAGGCTAAGGGTGTGTACAGATATGTAACCCCTAAATAACCTATTTTTGTCAGTAAAATAAAATTGCATATTTTCTAAAAAGTTTTCACTTCGTCATTATTGGCTATTGTGTGTAGATGTTTGAGGCAAAAAATGAACTCAATCTATTGTAGTATAAGTCTGTAACGTAATAAAACGTGGAGAAGGTGAAAGGGCTGTGCAGACTTTCCGGCTTGACTGTATATTCAAAGTGGCAGTGATTTTGTCCTCTCTCCTTAAAAAAATTTAATGTTTGAATATATGACTAAATCTCAATTGAAACTCACTTTGGTAATGTGTTTCAAACAACTCTGACACCCTGTGGTTTTATCAATATACATTTTTGGTACCATGCCATTAATTGTTTAAGACTTAAAACCTGGCTTCAGCTTTCTCTCTTTGTAGTTGTCATATTTCAATGAACATTTAGTAATTTTACAATGTTCATTGTGAAATAATGGTTTCATTCTCATCTCTTTTGTTAATGTGTCCATCACTCTCTGTTGTTAATCGTGTTGTGTAAATTACTGCACCTGATGCGACCTGCACTGAAAATCAGCTTCTGTTGCACCTGAGGTATTTGTTGGGTTAGATTTTATGATTACAGGATGAACTGAATCTGAGCCAAAATTACTCAGTTTTATCTTCTCTGATCTTGTATTTTTCCTGTACACTCTTTCATTCCCACAAGGACTGCATTCTTCACCCCACTTCATAAAAGTAATCAAATTTTCATTACTTTCCTCCACATTTTAAATTATGTAATAATTATATGTTTGTGAGGGAATGCATCCAATATAAAACGATCATGTCTGGCAAGGAATGAATGCCCACGGAATTCCTCTGCGTGAGGGCATAGGCTACACCGTCCACAGAAACATGGTCCCAGATTACTGGACAATCAAGCACTGGCTATAGCGCACTACCCTGCATTTTCTTTTAAGGCCGCAGCATACTTATAACTCTCTTGGGGTCACATGGACGAACAAACTACGCCAAACTCTGACTCTGCACCAGCTGAGCAGATTGACTCAGCAGTGAACTGGTGTAGGAATGCGGATGAGTGATGCAATGGTTTTTTTTGGTGCGGGGCTCTCCTCTGTCTCACGAGGCTGCTGCCAAAGCCGCCATTGTTCATTCGCTTCATCAAAATCGCGTAAAGTAGGGTTAGAGGCTGGGGAAGGGGCGTTTATCCTTCGCAAACGTACAGAAAGGAGCACACAAGCGCGCTGCGATGGGAGGTATCCTGTTGCTCTGGGCCGTGGGGTGGGTACATCATGAGTCGATGAGGAAATACGGCAGATTAAAAGAGTTGTTGCGCGCGTCTTTTTTTCCCCCCTCGCAGCGAGACTGATGAGGTTAACCGAGCGGAGAAGGAAGTCTGGTCGCCATCAGTGACGTGCACCATGTTTCCTCCCAACTTCAACAGACAACGTCGTTGAGCCCCCTCACAAAAAACTCACTCCTTTATTCATTTTAAGCGCACCATAGGCAAGTGGCAATTTGTGAGCGCTCAGTCGAAAAGAAAACACACAAGAAAAACAAGGAGAGGAACTGACACATGGAAGTTAAATAACAGGAACAAAAAATGTCCAATGAAACACTCGCCATTTCCTCCCAGGACAGAGCAATGCGCTAGTCTAAAGCCTCAGCATAGGCTAGTCGTGTGGCCCTCAGGTCCTGCCTACTAACCTCACAATCTGCCTTCAGGGGGGGAAAAAGGAAGACAAAAACTCTTCAAACGTTCATTTACAGTTATTGGATATTTTATACCTTCCACGAGGCTAAGCTATTCCGAAGCTATCCTTATCGCTCTCATTCTCCATCTCATTGAATGCCAAAACAATCGGTATTGTTGCCGTTCTATTAAAAATAGCTGGAAGCACCCTTTATTTTAATTATTATTTAACACAGTGAGATGTCTCAACCAAAAAACATTGGTTAAAAAAGGGAGGAGTAATTGTTTGTCTAGGACAGAGTTTATACAAGACAATAATGGCTCATATCAAATACTGCAGTGGCCAAAAATGTTTGCTTCCAGTGAATTTCAAATACCAGAATGCTTCTGGTATTTTTACAGGCAAGTGTTTTTTTCTGCAGTCAAAAAGTAATAGGTGCTCAAACTAGGAAAAGGGGTACTTGATAAATGTTGGTATTGACAAAAAAAACACTACCTTAGCAATCAACAGATTGTGTGAGTGTTAGAGCTTTACTTTTTATTAATTCTGTAGTTTCAAGAGTAGCAAGTAGCAGTAAAAGCGCAATAGAAAACACCTTGGTCAGGGGTACAGCTTCTGCTTGTCCCAGAGAGGACTTAAATCAAAGCCCCTCTGGTACAGGGACGGGTGCCCTAACCACAAAAGCACATGCTGCCAGAGGCTGAGGCTCATTTCCTGTGTGAAGGGTTCAGTGCCCTGAGGCCAGCCGTTCCTCAGACCTCTTCAGAAGTTAAAGACAGTCCTCTGGGGAGAAAGACACATTCGTGGTTAAAGGCCCAGCTTTTTTAGAGAAATAATAACATTTTTCTCTCAGGAAATCAAAAATGATCAAAAGCAGAGAGGGAGAGGAGAGGAGGGGTTCATAACTCCATCTGTCATAGCCAAGTCATCACAGCCTGTCTGACGCGAAAGAGCTTTTGACTTTTGGCCTGTCATAACCACCCCCCAAAGTGTTTCCGACTATTCTCCTCTGCCAAGAGACACTGCCTGCAGGCAGGCTGTAGTGAATGGAGGAATGGGCCATGCTGCACACACGCCGTACCGGTCAGGCAATCTCTTTAACAAGCCTCTGGAGCCTGGGCACACTGTATATGCAGCCATTGTACCGCTCATTTGGTACAATCGCCGTTGCTCGGGACTCATTGCACTTCTCTACAAAGCCTTTGTCAGCTCTGCTCACTAGTGCACACTGCTGCCCATTTAAGCCATCGTTAAGCTGCACCATGTGACTTATTGTATTATAGATGGCATTACAGTGAGGCTAAGGTTGAGCTTTGGCTTAGGCCCGAGGTGGTTTAATTAGAGCTCTGGCAAGCCACAAACTCATTAAAATGCATGGTGTCAAATGAGAGATATAGTTGTTACATATAAATCAATCATCTCTGTGAATCATCTGAAATGGGTGTAAAACACCTGCTGAGTGGTGCTGGTAGAAGGTTGGTTTTCGCCAAAAGTCAACACGCATGCCAAGCAGCGATCTTTTTAAGCTAGACAGTACTGTCACTGATGCCGACCACAAAATATACATTTGTAAATTGTTTCATATCTATGACCTTTTACTTTAAGTATATGAGGGCTGAAGAGCAAACATGGTAGCGGCCTCTGTTAGCATATCACTCGTTTTCACTCTCAGGTGGAGTAAAGGGGTGAGGGGAATATCAAGGCGCACTGTTTAAAGATTCCCTCCACATTTAAGAAATATTCTATATTGAATAATATATAATTATTCAATATAGATAATATATAATTATTCAATATGGTTTTCCCACCAAAGACCTTTCAATAAACTACTGACAATGGCTTACTAGCATCTCTACACCTTTACCCTCAGTCACTCTAGTTTCCCAAATATCCAAATCTCGTTCTTGTTTTACGGAAGCTTGATTCAGTTGCAAGACAGCAATAATGCAGGAATTAAAAATGTGATCAAACCCCCCATAAATAATGGAATCCATGTGAATACACAGTAGATAAATCACAAGGAATAAAGTAAAATAACATTTAAAATATATTTGTTTACATGGAAAGATCAGAAAGTTTTATGGGAGTCCTAGATGACCCAACATTTGGAACACAGTGAGGGTATCGAGTGTCCACACATCCTTGAACCCTCAACACCACACATGCTGGGCATGCCATTGACTGCTGAAATGGGAACAAAACCACACAGATATGTATACAGCAAACCTTAGGCGTACCAAAATCAACTGTTTGGAACATAATTAAGAAGAAAGAGAGCAGTGGTGAGCTCAGTAATCGCAAAGGGCCTGGTAGGCAATGGAAGGCCTCTACAGTTGATGACAGAAGAATTCTCACCATATTGAATAAAAACCCTGGAACACCGGTCCAACAGATCACAAACACTTTTCAGGAGGCAGGCGTGGATGTATCAGTAACTACTGTCTGCATGAGAGTTCACAAACAGAACTACAGAGGCTACACTGAAAAATACAAACCACTAGTTAGTTGCAAAAACAGGATGGCCAGGTTACTTTTCTAAAAAGTACCTACAAGCCTGCAGAGTTCTGGAAAAAGGTGGACAGATGAGGCCAAGATTCACTTGTATCAGAGTGATGGCAAGAGCAAATTGTGATGGCCAAAAGGAACTGCCCAAGATCCAAAGCATACCACCTCATCTGTGAAACATGGCGATGGGGGTGTACATTGATGACGTAACTGCTGAATGCAGCAGCAGAACAAATTCTTAAGTGTGCAGAAACATCAAATCTGCTCAAGTTCAAGCAAAAGCCTCAAAACTCATTGGACAGTACATCATGCTACAGCAAGACAACATCCAAACATACTGCTAAAGCAACAATGGAGTGCTTCAAACTAGGGTTGCAAATTCGAAGGAATTTCCTTGATCGATAGTCGTCAACGTTAATGAACAATCAATCGATCAATCGATAACAAAACAGCTAAAAATAGCTTATGACATAGAAAATACAAAATGCATGTTTTTTTCCTCAATCAAAGCTTTATTGAAACATTTGAGAAATACGCCTGTTTCATAGCATAACACAAATATAATTATGAACGCTGTTTTGTTTAAGTATGATATTTTAATAAGGCACGGGAAATTGCGCTCACTCTTCCGAGGTGAGTCGTGTGCGCAGTCGGTTTACAGCGAGACCAGCTGCTGAAAATACGTGTTCCGATGGGACCGATGTCCCAGGCACGCATAAGTAGCGTGCTTCATGGTCGAGTGAGTCTTCTTCTGTGTAAAGTTAATAGCATGTTCAGTGTTTCCCCTACCATTATCAAACTCACGTGCCGCCCGGCTTGGACAAGAGGGAAAATAAATAATTTTAATTTTAAAAAAAAATTATATTATTCTTTTTTTATATATAATCTTTTTATTTTATTTTTTATGTAGCTGCAATATTTCCCTTACCGCAGAATGCTGGAATGATCAAAATAGCATCTGGAAAAACCCTTGCCAAAACAGCTTCGGTTTCCCGTTAGGCCTAATTAAAATTTTCAATGGCAGCGCTGATATTATGAGGGTGTAATTATAGTTTCCGCCTCTACGCAAAATGGCGCACTTTCGTCCGTTTCGCTATCTGACCAGAACTCTTACATTTTAGTGTAGACTAAAAGCTAATACTGCACAGTCGCGGATGTATGGGTGGGCCTGGGTGGGCACGCTGTCAATCTGGCCCCCTTACGTTTAACTTAATGATTGCATTTCACCAACAGCTCCCATTGACACAATTAAGATGAGACCGCAAATAGTTCAATTTGATCGTTAAATTTGAAATGGTCGATCGATCAAATTATTAACGGCAATTAATCGATCAACGATTAATCGTTAACACCCCTACTTCAAACTCAAAAACTGGAAATTTCTTGACTGGTCAAATCAGTCACCTGATCTGAATCCAATTGAATATGCGTTCCTTATGTAGTAGAGAAAACCTAAGGCAATAACCCCCGAAACGAGCAGGAGCTGAAGATGGCTGCAGTACAGCCAAAAAGATAACCTTTAATAAAAGCTGAGAATCTGCACTTTAACCACATGTGAATTGTTTGATTACACATCAAATATTGGGGAGTACAGAACCAAATAAAGAAAAAATATAGCTGCAGGCAGCGATTCCCGGAGACCGAGCAGCATGAGCAGCATTTGTCAAACACAGAGACTGCAAAATGGTAGACAACTCTAGACAGGGTTGACCCAAAAAGCAAATCTTTGTTTCTAATCAGGGCCATTGTTGATGGTATCTAAACCCGATCCCGTAAGGGCTTGCGTATTATCGTAAATTCTTCATTTTCCTAGTAGCCTACTTCATTTTTACGGTGACATTGTGTCATGTGTGAAAACCGTAACCCGAACAGAGCTGAAGTGCACATCCTCTTTGTCGCAAATGAATCAAGAAATCTGGGCCGCTAAACCGCAACAGGACAACATAGGTAGGCCTACACATAGACAGATGTTTTTGTCGGCTTTTGTGTGAGATTGAGACTAGTGACCATGCTTGAAAAGAAATGTTAGTTCAAAACACGTAGCCAATGGCACAGTTATGAATAGATTTTCTACATTACGGCAACAACGCGCTCTGTACCAGATAATATTTTGCGTGAAAACTTTATTTTCTGTGTCTGACAAGTGGATACTTGTTCCATAGCCCAGGGGTTCTCAATCCTGGTCCTGGGGGACCCCTGTGTATGCTGGCTTTCGTTGCAACCGCAGTTGCAATCCCAGAATTTTAACAAGCTGTTAATTTTTCTTAATTAGGTGCTTGTCATGTTTGGAGGAATTATTCACCCTCTTAAGCCACATTATATCAGAAATAGCTATGGATGCCATGTAGAATAAACACCCCATGTTCACATTGTGCTATATTATTTAAAAAAGATAAGAAAATTATTTAACAGATCCATTTAAAGACTGATTTGAATCAATAGGCTCCTAATTGGTGAAAGTGTGGACACATGGCCACTAAAATTAACCATTTCGTAGATAATGAAGAATTCAAACACAAAGCAAATGATAACGAGCCAAACCTGCATTGTCTTAAGCTTAAAGAAAAAATTGAGTTAAACACATGTGTTCAACAACCTAATTAGGAGCCTATTGATTCACTTCACTCTTTCATTTGAGTGAAAATACATTATTTTGTAACCTTTTCTTATGTAATTGTTGCAATATAGCACAATAAGCACAATGTGAACATGGGGAGTTTGTTCTACATGGCATGCATAGCTATATCTGACATAATGTGTCTTAAGTGGGCGAATAATTCCTCCAAACATGAAAAGCACCTAATTAAGAAAAATTAACAGCTTGTTAAAATTCTGGGATTGCAACTGCGGTTGCAACGAAAACCAGCATACACAGGGGTCCCCCAGGACCAGGATTGAGAACCCCTGCCATAGCCAACTGCGTAAACGTGACCTGCGGTAAATCTTTTGTTGGTCGGTAGTATCGTAAGCTACTGGGCCATGTCGGCGGCCTTTTACGTCTTTTAAGTACAAGTGAAACAGTGAACAGTTAATACTGTTAAATTTCTTAAACTTTGCAATAAAAAGGTGTTTCTTAATGTGAAAACAAGATTAAAAGAAGCATAGCATTTGCACAATAGTTTTGCCAAAAATTAACTTAGCCATTTGTGCCAAGCTGGAATCGAAGCACTGACCTAACGCACTAAAAGCCAAGATTGTAACCACTAGGCCAAAGCGGGTTAACAGAAACGTGCAGGCCAAATAAGACTTTTGTGTTGCGGTATCAGATTGTGTTGGCCTACTGACTTCATAATTCAAACAGTTAAAAGTTAATATTGTGAAATTTCTCAGCCTTTGCAATAAAAATAACTTGTTTTATGTTAAAAAAAAACATTCTTAGCATGAAGTGCACATTGTGTGCCTCAAAAAAAATTGTTAGGAACAAAGATCGAACCACTAACCTACTACACGGTAGTACAATGCCTAAACCCAACATATGTATTTCTATAGCGCCACCATGTGGACTGATTGGGTTAAAACTGCAGGGCTCAAGTCTTGATCTAACTCTCAATCAACCCACCAAGTTTCAGAACTTTATGTCAAACAGTTTTAGAATTACTAGCATTTTTGTGATAAGCCACGCCCAATGCAAAATTCATTGGCTTCTCATTCGGCCATTTTTTGACATAGGCCTTAGAAAAGTAATGCATGTATGAAGGGATGTGGGCTGAGTCTAAATGCTAATTAGCGGAAAATTGAAGATGGCAGACTTCACGGTTCCTTGAGTCAAATTTGTTGGGCATGAGCAGCGGGACTTGTACACCAAATTTTGTGACTCTAGATCAAATGGGGCATCAGCAGTCGGCATGTCAATGATTTTTTGTAAATAGTGCCACCACAGGGCTCAATTGGGTTGAAACTGCAGAGGTCACGTTCTGATGTGACTGTTAAGAGACCTACCAAGTTTCATAACTTTCTGTCAAATGGTTTTGGAATTATTAGCATTTTTGTGATAAGCCACGCCCACTGAAAATTCATTGGCTCGTCATTTGGCCATTTCTTGACCTAAGCCTTAGTAAAGTAATGCATTAAGGAAGGTCCGTGACCTTATGCACACATGTTACTGATACAAGTTACGTGCAAATTGGTCAAATGTTCTAGCATTTTAAGTGTTTTTGTTTTTAGAAAATCAAATAAGGCGGACTTTATGGGTCCTTTGTTGGTTCGGTATGAGCAAAGGGACCTGTATACCAAATTTTGTGACTCTCGGTGAAACGGGGCGTCGGCAGTGGGCGTGTCAATGTCAAATTTTTGTCACATGCACTACAGCGCCACCAGGTGTTCAATCTGCATCATAATGTAGAGGATCCAAGAGTATGGCAATCCCAACAAGCCTGCCGAGTTTGGTGATTCTAGGCCAAACCAGCTCACGGGCATTTTAGGTGAAAGGGGAGAAAAAAATAAAAATAAAGAATCCGAACAAAAACAATACGCTGCTCGGTCCCCTAAATATGTCTTTGTCCCAAACATTATGGAGGGCACTGTATATTAAGTTCTCAAGAATATTCTCCATGTATCACTTTCAGGGTTGTTTCTCCTGACTCATTTTCCTATTGAACACTATGGAAAAATAAGTCAGGAGAAGAATCCCTTAAAGTGATCCGTCCAGAACAACTGCATATCTGGCAGCAGAGTGATGGTTTGAGGCTTGTTTGATACCACGGGCCCTTGATGACTTACAGCCATTTAGCCAACTATGTGTTCCATACAGTCCCAGCGTAATTTACAGCTTAATCTAGCACCCCCAATTCCTATGGAGATCCATTCAAATCCAGATCCAGGTTATAGTATCGCTTGTAAGAGTACCTTAAAATAAGATCAAGAGTTTTTTGATGTTGGGTCACAGACATCAGGAACTCATGGCATGCAAAGGATATGCAACCAAATATAAAATATGATGACTTTAAGTTTCTTAATTCATCCAACTACTCTTGGTCCCCTAAAATGGGGGGCTATGTATAAAAAGGTTGACAATTGCTACATTGTTCACCTGATATGGATGTAAATACCCTCAAATTAAAGCTGAAAGTTTGCACTTTAACCTCATAGTCACTGTTCAAATCCAACGTGCTGGAGTACAGAGCCAAACAACAACAAAAATGTGTCCAAATACTTTTGGTCTGCACTGTATGACAGTTTTTGTGCCATTTATTAAATAACATTAATTTATTTATGTTTGTCAATTACAAATTCCCACAGGAAGAATAAAACTCAAGAAACCTGAGAACTTATTACAGTTTTTGTTACTGAGTTTAGCTAAATTTCTCATGTACATTTGCAACAGTGTTGAGAAGGGGCCTATTTAAATGTCAAACTAGTGGCTACACCATTTGACAATGACAGGTTACCCAACACAATATATAATTAATTTATACAAAATATGACTTTGTTAACCACAAGGTAAACGTTTTTGCCTGATGTTGTTTTTTCTGTTTTATACGGTTCAGTGTACTTCAGTGTAGTGGTACTATGTGTATCCAGGCAGTGTTGCACAGTCGTGACAGCATATTTCATTAATAAGAAATGCAAGCAAAGTAATCTGAAATAAAATTATAATGTAAATATATATTACATTTTAATTGCATTATTTTGCATTATGTGTTTTAAAGACACATTGTGTCTGTGACGTTTTTTCCATTTTTTTCTTTTTAACAGATCAATTAATAAACGTTGCTTTTGGTGGCAATGCCCCTTGAACTGTCACACTGAAAAATAAATTCACAAAAGAAAGATTATGATAAGAAGACACATACCCTAATAACTGTTTGTACTTGGACCCCTACCAAATCGAACCAACAATGGTTATTGTAAATTAATCTAAACTTATGGAACATTACATTTAATTTCTTGAATCATATAGTTACAAAATATTTAGTAGCACACTGGATCTAATTCCCTCTTATTCACTTAAATCACTGATACATTTTTTCTCTTTAACAACTGCCATAACCACTAATATCAATATCTATACTGTTACCACATAAACAAATTTGTCACCATATGATATTGGCCTTTCCTTTATCTTTAAATAAACAATAAAAACATTATACCATGCTTTGCTTTTCTTTTGGCAAGGTACTCACGCCTTATGATGGGATTGCTATTTATGTGTGCTCGATGTCATGCTGCCTTTACTAGAAAAAGACATCTGTAAAAATTAATTAAAATGTAAAAATGTACAACTAAAATAGCTTCCTTTCATACTGATATGTTGTACATTTAATAAAATGTATTCTGACGCACACCAGTTTAAATTTTTTGTTACAACACCTGATTTTCGGTCTTCAGTTCAATTTTAATGGCCATTTATTTGGCCGCCTATATGAACTGATGACCTTGAATTCAAATCTATACAATGATCGTTTACAATAAATATACATTGTTAGAACAACAAGAAAGAACATTTCATAATTTTTCAGGGGTCGTATCATTTCACATGGAAATTTGACCCCAAGCATATCGTGGATCAAAAAGGTGATTTTTTTTTTTTTTTGGGAAACTCGTTAACTTTTCTGCTGCATCGAAGGGGTAATTTGGGGTCTTCTTTGTGAGGGAAAATCTTGTCACATGGGTTGCTTAAAGCCATGTGACATTAGAAGCATTTTTGCTATTAGAAATACCAACTTATATTAGAATAAATTAGTTTTTTGGACAAAGAAACTTGTCCAAGAACCTATTAAACAGCATTAAACACAATCATTAAGAACAAAAATAGAAGTAAAAATACAAATAATCAACAAGGTAACAAAAAAAATGTGAAAATAGTGTCGCAATCGGCATATTTGCCA
Source organism: Synaphobranchus kaupii (assembly GCA_029718625.1). Taxonomy (NCBI): domain Eukaryota; kingdom Metazoa; phylum Chordata; class Actinopteri; order Anguilliformes; family Synaphobranchidae; genus Synaphobranchus; species Synaphobranchus kaupii. The sequence goes on along the minus strand of CM056389.1, from coordinate 35,563,921 downwards.
CGGAAATCCTAAATTCACACATTTGAGCTTGAAGCAATACTGTCAAACCTGAAAAAATAGGAATCATAACTTATCAATATGTTCAACTCTTGCAGATTCCCCACTTCATTCAAAATATATCTTTATACTGCATTCAGTTCTTGCAGAATACCTGACTATTGCTAGTTTATCAATATAAGTGGCATTGGCTGGTTGCAATAAACAACTTTCTGATTAGGCTACATGCCAACAGATCTATTAAACACATGTTCAACTAAACACATACTGTACACCCCTGTAATAATTTTCAATACTAAACTGGGGTCAAAACACAAATATTTGCACTTGAATGCTTGCCCATTTTGATCAAGAAGCATTTGCTATTTGCATGTTCACCTGCTGAACCTCAAGCATATGTGTCCAGCATTTAATTCGTGTTGTGAGAATATTATGTGTGTGCTGTCTATTTTTTTCCCATTATTCATTTTGGTGGTAGGGGAATGGCTTGTGATGATTGTGGAGTTGCTAATACACTATCCAGCAATTGTAAATCAGAAAGCATGCTGAAGGTTGTCACATGTTGTGGACAGTCGACTGACTCGACTACAACAAATGTAGCAGCCAAGTCCTATCTGCAGATTCTCTCCAATACAGGACTAACAAGTGACCTGAACAAAACATGAGAATGAGATTGAGTCCAGCAATGTAATTTCCTAACTCAAATTTCAATAAAACAGCTTTTACTGCAATAAAACAGCTTTTACTGTGTTCTCCTGACTGAGACAAGTTCTGATACGGGAAAAGCATGCAGAGGCTATCAGAAATGATTGATAACAGGACTCATTATCTAAGCTATTCATCCTATAGAAAATGTAGATGTAACTTTTAGCTATTAGAATTAGAGAATATCCATTCTCTAGCTCATCAGAAATTTTCAGTGCATTGGAGTTGGCCCATTTTAATTGTTTAGACAATGTGTTTAGACGATGTGACTAATGGCATATTTTAAATGACTGGTAATGAATGGATGATTCATGATATGATTAATTATTGGATTTACATATACAGGTAAAGAGATGTTGTCCCTGATCTGTTCAATCGATTTCCTTATCATCTATAGCTACACATTCGTTCATGTGTAGCCTATTATGGCGGTCTTTTTACCATGCATACCTGTAGCCGAGTGGTGCAACGACAGTCCCTTACTGCCATCCCCAACTCTTAAGAAAGCAATGGACCCTTGTAAAACTTAAATTTAGAGATATGCCAACTGTTGCTCAACTGTTACGTGGCAGGATCTGACCTTTCTGCAATTCGACTTGCTGCGCAGGGCAGGGAGTGGGCGCGCAGAGAGAAGCAAACGTCCGCGGTAATGCTGTCACTGGCAGTGATGTTGAAAGGATGCACTCACGATCGCATGTAACAGATCAAGACGAGTTTTTTACGTAATTACAGGACAGAGTCCAACATGATTGGAGGGAAAAACAGAGAAATCATCTAAGTTCTGTCGTTCATTTTCACAAAAAGCTATTCTTCTTATTATTATTTATTAGCCTATCAGGCTATTGTTATTATTAATATTAGACACGCCACCCTTGAATTTATGGACCGTCGAGAAGCGGAAACACTAACCACTAAGAATAACGGTACTGTTGTGCTGCGGGCCGTCAGCGTAGGACTATCATAACTGCTTTAACACTACGGACTCTTACAGCTGCGCAGTTAGGCAACTAGCTAAACCATCTGGGACAGGGAGGGTAAATTCATAGTCCGACAGATACTTACGCCCTTGTTTTTGGAAAACCCATGGATAGAAGCACGTCCAAATTAGATCCATGTTTGACGGTGCCGGGCCGGTTCTGTCGCTGCCTCCGTGGGGTGACTTTGGTATAAAGATCCTCTTTCGCAGCCATAATTTCAGGATTCCATTGATTTAGTCCAGGGCTCTGATGGCTAGCCTACCATGGAAAGCAGCGAGAAGAAAGAAGCAGGCATATGAAACTGCAGATTATTTTGTTAGCTATTACAGTGCAATCGCACTCTCCCCCCTCCCCGCCTCCCAAAAAAGGGAGAATAAAGTGCGACTCGGCTCAGTTTTCCGTGTTCCTGTGCGCCTGCACTGTTATGAGCTACGCTTCCTGGTGTACAGCATTTAAAGTCAACATTGGGGGGGGTGTCACTCGATGGAGGTCACTTTGGCTTTCTCCTGGTATGATTTTGACTCAATATTGCTGAGCAAATTAGAAGTTATTTTCCCTGGGCCCCTTCCAGCCGAGTTGTGGAAAATGTAGCAACACATTTATCATGAACTGAATAATCATGAGTTCCTTTGCTTCCTCTTTGCAATGACTAATTTATGAATGGTTCATGATTGAACGTAGCTTCGGCCTGTCAGCAGGCTGGCTGTTGAGTACCGCCCCCTTTGTCTTAAAGCTATAGGCACGCGTGTGCTGCTGCTGCTGCACAAGATTTGTTCACGAGTCTGCACGAGTACACAATTTCATCATTCCTTTCTATTTTTTCTACGTACATATTCGGCGTAAATAAGTTAATTTATATAAAACTGTGACATAAGTGTGTTCTCTTTACCAGGTGATTCAAAGGGAAATCCCAGACCATGACTTTCTGTTAATATTAGCCAAATGTTTTGACTTTGTTAGCAAAAAGATGATGTTGGCTAATCTTGCTTCAGATATATGAACTGAGTAAAACTTTTGTGTTAGTTTTTGATGAATGATGAAAACACATCTCGATAATGTCCTCAGACTTTAGGATCCCACTGTCAATTTTATCCAATGCCTTTTCACAGTATAATATATGTCTCAAATAGCATATCTTCTTACTTTCCTGACAAGGGTAGCAATTTGGCTGCACAATCTTCCAGATTTGTCACTGAAGTCCAAAGAATGTTTCTAATGTCTTCCCTTCAGGATAAAATCAGTGGCTTTGTTGAAAAGTAATGTTGAAAAATGTGCATGCATACCAGACTAGACAGTTGGTTTACAGCCATGTGACCTCCATGATGGTCTAACCCCCCTCCCCCCAAATTAGAATTCATGGACTTTAATACTATATGGACCTTTTACTCTTTTATACAACATTACAGTAATTACAGCTTTTACTGTATATAGCACTATTCATGTCAGTATTTTAGGGTTCCTTACAATATTTAAATGCTGAAATTTAATAATAGGAAGAAGCTGAAACTAAAAGGAATAGCCACATGAGAACAATAAGTCTCAAGACCAAGGCCCGTATTCATGAAGCATCTCAGATATAGGATTAGATTTCCCCTGGCCATATCCTAACCATATCTATTGTGAGCTAAAATTATCCTAAATCTAGTACTCCTACTATGAGATACTTTATGAATACAGGCCACCAATTTTAAAAGAGTCAACGGTAGCTGCTCCTCTGATCGAGCTTGGTCCAAAGATGAAGTACAAAACAGTTGAAAGTTCTGCCTTTTAAGCTACTAGGATAGATACCCAGAAAATCAGCAGTCGATGAAGACAGGACTGCAACAAATCAAATCCTGCAAGAGCAAATCTGTGAAGTGCTTTATAGATGGTGAACAAGGCCTTAAATCTGGTCCTGAATTTCACAGGGATTGACTTCAGTGACTTAAGGACAGGAGTGATATGCTCTGCAGAGCTTGTGCACATCAGGACTCTGGCTGCTGCATTCTGTGCCAACTGAAGTCACTGTAATGTAGTGTCTAGTAAACTACAAAAACAGGCATGTTACATTAAAAAGGCGTGTTTCGGTATCCATAATAGATTACTTTAGCCCAAGATGTCTTGACGGCCCAGGATCTATATTGTTTTATTTCTTCATACTTTTAAATAAAAACATATCTAGGAATAGCAACTTCGTCAAGCTGGACCTAAATCAAACCAGCAACACTTCCATCTTTTGACAATTTAGCTTCAGGCAGTTTTTTGTTATCCAGGCTGGGATTTCACAGAAATGGCAGTTGGCATCTCAAACCTTTCTGCTGTATATTATATTTGTGTGAAAAATATGGACGATGCACAACCATATATTGTACTTCTGTTATTGGGTGGGTGGGGCAGAGTATATATATTTAAATATATAGATTTAGGTGTTCTCCATACCCTTATTTTACCTCAAGAATTCAGACCAAACAGGCAACCTACTTGAAAGTTACAGTGCCACCTGTCAGTCAAGAACTGAACTGCACCTTGAATCATATTCTTTTCAGGTTAAGGTGATGGGATCAGAAAAAATATATATTTACTAAACAACTCAATTGAATTGATTCCTGTGAACAGCAACAGCTGTTAGGAGCTCTAGGGTGCGTCCCAATACTCGAAAAATGTATGCTCCTTTCCTCCACTACCACATCCTCTCCTCCATGCCCCGGAAATAGATCTTTGTGTTTTAATCTAATGTTGCTGATTATATCTGAATTACGTATTAATGGTTACATGTTAATTAATATCTCAACGCAAACTGAAATGTCAGGTACGTTGTATACTGTACATGCAAATACTTGTACTCAAAACGTTCAGGCAGTTTCGCATATTTCCGACCCGGGTAGGAGAGGACTGGTGGTGGGGGAGTGGAGGAAAGGAGGTGGGGAGTGAAGAATATTGGGACACAGCCCTAATCTCTTTCAAGGATCTTAAAGCTCTCTACAGATGGTTGGACCGAACATCTCTCACCCACTTTTAAGTAAAGCACAGCAGCCATTTTGTAGAATTCATAGATGATGGCTGAGGCTGAGGCAGAGGCAAGGATTTAATTTGCGAGTTAATTTGGCCATGTTATTGTCAAACAACTCCACTCTTTGGTATAAGTTCCACAAGATCATTCAATGACATAGTGTCAAGACCATGGCTGTGTCCGAATACGACCCCTGTTCCCTGTCCACTGTCCCTTGTCCACTCAGACCCCTGTCGTAGTATTTATTTTTATTGAGAATATCAATCAGTTAACATATGATGATTGTTACAAAGTGTAGATTATGAAGATAGAATTAATAAATAAAAAAAAGAGTAGTTTGTCATATGAACCTATCTTGTACCATAGATATGCATATACACTCTATGCCTTTTACGTTTTTACTTCCGGGTTCCTTACTGAAATTGTCGGATGAGTCCACCGTTCTGCAGATGAGTGTGCTCCTGAATTCCCTCAACAAAACCCCAGAAATAAGGGGTTCATCCTGGTATTTTAAGTGCCCCCATTTGTGAGAAAGTCGCCCACTCAAAAGCTTTTTGACGAAGTGGACTCAAATATGCGCCCTCAAAAGGGTGTAGAGGTCGTATTCGGACACAGCCCATGAATCACTTTCTCATCCAAGGTATGGCATTGCCTACAGCTGTGTCTGTATCTGGTGAATGGGGTATCTACTTGGGCCAAAGGGAAGACTGCTCCCTACTGGCACACCAACACCACTTCAAACAACAAACTTATTGTACCTTTTGTACCTGTATGCATCTATGTGATAAAGTAACTAAAGGTCACACATCCACTAAATTCTAAATGAAATGAGCTCTAGACCAAACACGATCACATCTGCACTACATTTATATTCCCTAACAGAAATTGAATATACTGAAATTGAATACACTGCCATTGGAAAAATATATAATAATAATTATACACATTAAGAGACATCCGTTCAGTTGGTGTCGGTCCTTGGGAGTTTTATTCAATGTCTGTTACTTTAAGACACTTATGTAACCTTTTTAAGCAAATATGAAATGTTAATACCCCACAATTGGTCTCTGCTTTTTTACAAATCCTTATATCATGTACATTATCTAAAGCCATATTTTCTACACTTTTGAAAGTAAAGCAACCGCCCATGTTTTTGCATTGCGATGATTATCAAAATACCTCACTAGTATGCATTCATGGTAATCAAAAATATGTCACAATCATTCTTAGAAGACCAACACTTGTATCTGAGAACTTAATGCAATCAAATATGGGTGGTCGTTAAGAGTATTAAGTGTTTCATTTGCCCAGTCCGAACCATAGATGCACACAAACATTAGGACAACTACACGCCCTTCATTTCATCCAGATTTGACTGCAAACACAATCTCCTCTTGGCATTGATGTAGTCCGGCCAGGACCCGTAATAAGCTCAGTCATCTTTCAATAAGGTGCCTGAAGTTCATATACTTGCTGAATGGGACACCTTTTAGTGAAAGGGAAATGCTACAATTAAAACTCACAAAAATAAAGAATTAAATAAAATCAAATTTATTAATATTCTTCACAACACAAAGAGTACATTTCTAGTTAAATGTCAATCTGTTGTCAATAACATTGAATTCCCTCCTCACACATTACTAATCACTATTAAAAACAGAGGGTTCAATTCTACATTTTCCTAATGGGGGTGCTGTTATCATTATAAACAATAAAAAAAAACAAGAGGCCACGCTATATTCAAGCTAAAAATAATTAATAGCCAAAAATGTGTAGGGGCACATAAGCAAACAGGTACTGTATTTACAACAAATTATCATAAAAGAGAGCATTAGAAAAGGAAGTACAATTCCATATTAAAAAAATAATAATCTTTAAAACAGGAATGACCATTGGCTGAAACATTTCATATTTACTCCAGTGATAGTTACTGCCACAGCAGTATCAAAGCAAGCATAATAATAATAATAATAATAATTTGTAGTGAAGTAGTGCGGTTTAATAGGTGAAGCCATTTGGTGAGCTGTCAGTTTAAACCAATCAAAATGCCTGGTCCTCCACAGCAACACATGATGATTAGTTCAAACCAGTGAGTCACCGATAGAATATTATGACCCCGCCCTGTTTTGGTTGCATGAAACCCAAATAACTAATTTGTAGACACGTTTGTATGGATTGAGGTCCAGAGGTCTGCACATACAGGAAAAAGGTGCATTTTGGCTTAAATAAAGAATCAAAAGGGTGTTTACAGTTGCTTAGAAACAGAAGCAGAAGCACAACAGCCCCAAATAGCACACACACACACACACACACAGTCTGTCCCAAGGAATGACACCTATTGGGCAGGGCCAACTCCAACGTTTCCCAATGAACACCTCTCTCGGTCACCAACTCAAACCCCAAACTGAAGCTCAGCACTGTTTACATGCACCCAAGTACCTGCTTCTCAGTCCTGGGTCAAATCATTTGAAATTAATCGCTTTAAATGGCTGCAAAGCTCCTGCAGATAACTGGCCATTTTAATAGTTATAGACCATTTTTATATTTTCACCAACATTCAGGGAAAAAAATAGCCTTTCATGAAATGATACATTTTGGCTGGGAACACATTTTGCTAAATTATCTGGGTTCTACAGTGCTTTAAAATTTTACCAGCCATCTTAAGTAGGGCTAAAGTATTTAATATACGTATTTGACCCTGGTCTGTTATATCTCTATCCACCTACACCACAAACAAACAGTCACAGTGCATGGTACAGTGGGAAAAAAACTAATGAGAGTTAGTGCAAATGGACAGCAGCACAGGCGAGCAATGGTAGAATTTGAGAAAGCTTTTATCCTACCCAGAAAATTAGAGGAGAGATTTAAAATGAAGATGTTCATCCAGCAACTCAGTATATAAAAAAACAAAAACATTTTTAATACATTAAAACCTCAGAATGTCAAAAGCACGACAACAAGCCCACAGTGAGTTGGTAGTAGTCTTCATGCATAGTTCCAATGAGACCGCTTTACCAATGCTTGCCCACCAGTTTTGTTCCAGTGTTATTCACACCACAAAGGAAGATTTCTGTCTGAACTCCCCCTGAAATACAAACACATACATGTCAGAATCTGCATCACCCATCCATAACTTCCTAAACACTCAATATACTGAAGTTTATAAAAGTTTATTATATTTTCTGCGTCACCAACAGCATAGAAAAATGTGCCGGTGCGAGGAAGCAGAGCCAAAGACAGTGTGTGGGTGTGTGTGTGTGTGTGTGTGTGTGTGTGTGTGTGTGTGTGTGTGTGTGTGTGTGTGTGTGTGTGTGTGTGTGTGTGTGTGTGTGTGTGTGTGTGTGTGTGTGTGTGTGTGTGTGTGTGTGTGTGTGTGTGTGTGTGTGTGTGTCTGTTAGGGCTCTGCTTCTGCTTCACGAGTTTGCAATGTGCACTCATTAATTACTGGCGGTAAATAATTCCCTCACGACTAAATCCGTTCATAAAGATAATCAACCAAGCGCCTTAAAGGATCTTGTCGGTCTCTAAAAACAGATTCCCTTCTAAATGCTCTTCTTACAGCGATGTCTCCATCGACGAGAACCTCTTACAAACGGTGCGTTCATTTCTGCTGTTGGTGTGGGTGTGATTTCACTGGGGGGCTTATATAGGCTATGCTCATGTTATCCAGCTAACTAGCTTAAACCTGAGTTTTTGCAGGTTTGAGTTTAAGACACCGTTGCCCCGGTAACAAGTCTGGCTAAATTGTGAATTTGCTTTGTGAAACCGAACATCCTGGGTTTATCCAAAAATGTCAACAAACTAATCGGGTTAACTCAGCTAGCCATGCACGTGAAACAGGGCCCAGGCCTTCTTTGATAACATTTGGCACCTCTGATCTGCAGAAGTAAATCTTATCTTGCCAAATGAAAACTCTAACCCTGCCCCACCCCCAGCTCCACAAACACCCACCCCAAACATTTTACCGGGGGGGAACACCAAGAATCACTGGTCAGATGTGTACTTACATCTTCCTCATCAACATAGTCAGATGGCGGCTGGTACAGTGCCCGGGGTTTGCTGTGGAAAGAGACATGGAAATTAAGCAAACAATGCCTCCCCCTGTAGCTCCTCCCCTCTCTCCCCCCTACTCGGGCCCAGAATGAACTTCAGCACCGAGTTCTTTCAGAGCTAGGGGAATTTAAGTTTTTTTAAGGCAGATTCAGTAAGAAAAAAAAAGAAAAAAATTCAATGTATTTATTCAGCCTTGAGGCTGTCCAATTTTCCCCTAGCAATCAGGCCTCTGACTCAAAAGGTACACGTGACTCATCAACCTCATGATGCCAGTAGCCTTTATATGCTACAGGATACATCAGATACTGGCATGAGCCTGTGCTCACTGTTCAGAGGAAAGTGGTCTAAAAAAAACACTACCAAGCTACCATTTCCAAGTATAGCCAGTTTATTTGCATACAGGCATTTGGCAATACATACTATAATAATTCTTAAGATAATCCAAAATAGCACATGTAAATATTATTACACAATACCAAAATCACAATCCTTCAAATATTTTACAAAAATAAAAGCCGTACACTATTCATTTGTTTGGTATAAACATAAATACAAGACACTCACCTCTCAGACTTTTCTGTAGAGAGGAAATGAAAAAACAATGGGTTAGAAAAACATTCTCGTTATTCTTGCATTTAGAATTAATTAGTGAATTTTAACCATAACAGTACGTTCAAATTTGACAATTAGATTGAGCGGGAAGTATAAAACTCACTGGGAAAGTATCCTTTGCGATGAGCATACCACAGTCCAAACGCCAGCAGTGCCAGTGCTAGCAGAGCCACGATCACACCAGCCACAATTCCCCCTGTGTTCATGTCATCTGCACACACAGCATAGCAGTCATTACTTTCTTTCATCAGACCTTTAGGCAACCAAGCAAGTCTCTTTTGCAGTGATGACCTAGGGTATCTGTGTGTGTGTGTGTGTGTGTGTGTGTGTGTGTGTGTGTGTGTGTGTGTGTGTGTGTGTGTGTGTGTGTGTGTGTGTGTGTGTGTGTGTGCGTGTGTGCGTGTGTGCGTGTGTGCGTGTGTGTAGGGATTGCAGGGGACTGTGTAGCCAGTACGATGCGCACGCAGGCACACACGCATACGCTGACTGCCGCAGTTTGTGACGGCCATAGAATGCACAGGGATTGAACCCTTAAACTTTGGAACTTCCTGGTGAAGGACTCATTTGGCTCACAACACAAAGCCACAGGACCATAAGGCATAACATTCCCCTTCAGAGCTGCACAAAAACATGCAGAGCACCACTACCAGTAAGTCTGAGCATTTTCAAAAGCCTTGATAATATCTTCAATATTTCACTCTGTGATGGGCTAAAATTTGCATATTATTCTCTACAGTAAATCATACTGTACTTAAAATTGGTATACTATCACCAATTTCTGACACAATACTTCTCTGAACTTTCTTACGGTTAATAAAAAAGGCTACAGAAACCTTTGCTCAGAGTGTGCAATAGCTTTACACCCCAAGAAAGAACATACACTACACATTTCCATCATCAGGCAACAATAAACCAAACCAGTATATCCACATTTCTTTCAGGTAGGGGACAAGTTTAACATTGTCCTTTGTCACAAAATTCTGAGATTAAACTACACTACTGTACACTAATTGTTTACAGGGGGGAACTCACTGACTGCCAGTCTGACTGGGGCACAGCTCTGCGGAGGACCAACACCATTACTGGCTGTGCAGTAGTATTCTCCTGCATCCAACTTTGAGATATGTGGAAATACCTTGGAGAGGGAGAAAGAGAGAGATTTAAAACCACCTTCTATTCTGACCAGAGAAATCACTAATCACGCATGTCCTCAGATAAAAGATGGTGTGTGTGTGTGTGTGTGTTTTGTGCCATCTGTGTTTTGAGGACATGCGTGACCATGAGAGCATGTTTGCATATTTGCATATTTTATTTATAAAATAAAAAAATAAATAAAACAAAAAAGAGTACCCCACACAAGAATCCAAAAAAAACTAATGTAGTTTCAACATACAGCTGAAAGCATAGCTAAAAAGAGAGACCAGCGCGAGTCCACTGACCAGATCGCCGGTTTTGGGGTCGATTGTAAATGTGGAGTTTTTGTAGGCGGGGAACTTGCTGGGGTCATCAGGGAGAGGGGTCTTGTTTCTGAACCACTTGTAGGTGCAGGGGGGGGGAGCCATCCTCGTCATAGCAGGTGAGCTTGGCCATCCTCCCGGTGGTCACGGCGCGTGGGATTCTGCACATGGGCACGGAGGGCGGCACTGCAGGGAAGAGGATTGGATAAGGGCAGGCGCTCAGAAAATGCATTTCATTACATTACATTAGTTCACATTACTTTAGCTACTTAGCCGGCACTCTTATCCAGAGTGACTTACGAGAGACGACAAGGCAAGAGAACACAAGTGCATTCCGCTGAGCTAAATGTAGCACTTGTAGGTCCGATACCGGTTTTGAGCCGCCGCCCTCGAGTGCCAGTGTGCAATATAAAAACCAGTCGAGCTACTCGCCTAAGGGAATGCCTTATATCACAATATAAATCAACCTAAGATCAGCTGACTACTTCTCTGGAGTAAGCCTCCCTCGATATGATCGTCTCCCAAAAACAAGTTAATCACCCCCGCATGGGACTGGTTACACAATGCCCCTACATTCCCCACCACTCCCCCTGTTATTACACATATCACCACTGTGAAAGAGAATCAAGCTCCCAGTTGACCTCCCTGGTTAAGAAAACACTTTTTTTTTTTTTAAATTTTTTTTTTTTTTAAATCTTCCTTCTGAAAAATGTATAGTGCGCTCATAAATACACCTCTTGGTCAACCATTTTGGGGTTAAATGAGTCCTTTATTCACAGGCTTTCATACTAACCTTGCACGACCAGCTTTATGGTGGCTTCTCCAAAGTTCTGCACGGAGGAGACTTCACAGTTATAATCACCAGTGTCCGCACGTGTGACTTTATTGAACCTCAGACCACCCTTGTACAGCTCAACACGGCCAGCATACCCGGCTGCGGAACAAAAACAGGATCAAGTTCATTAAAAAAAAAAAAGTTTGGGGTGATATGGGTATCTCCTTCTGGGTCGCCACAATGCTGTTCACACCTGCGCAAGAAGCTTTATATCATATGCATAGAGCTTCACACATTCATATATTCGTACATACATACAAATTTTGTAATTTGTTTTTCACCAAAAAAATGTCAGCATTATTCCCACCCCTAATTTTTAGAAAATCAAATCAAAATATAGACCCGTAATAACATTCTACTTTTTAAAGTTCATCTCAATATGAGGGAATCTTGTGGTCTCCCATGACTTCCTGTTGAATGCCGACTGGGATATAAAAATGAGATAAAGGTCCATGTCATCCATCACCATGGGGAAAGGCAAAGAACTCTCAGAAGAAACAAGACACAAGTAAAGGGACGATTACAAACAATTAAACTAAAGAGACACCCCTGTCCACTATTAGGTCAATAAAACGCTTAAAACCACTGGAAAAGTGCCAAAACTGCTTGAGCGAGGAGACACGTGCATCTTGCCCCCAGGCACAGTGAGGCAGATGTTTGGGCAGCAAAGAAAAATGACAGGCCACATTTGGAAATCTACAAAACTTGGATGCATCTTGGAGATAAAAAAGTCTCAAAATCTACCATAGAACTCCATGTCAGCCGCCTTTTTGCTCTCAAAATCTACCATAGAACTCCATGTCAGCCGCCTTTTTGCTCTCAAAATCTACCATAGAACTCCATGTCAGCCGCCTTTTTGCTCTCAAAATCTACCATAGAACTCCATGTCAGCCGCCTTTTTGCTCTCAAAATCTACCATAGAACTCCATGTCAGCTGCCTTTTTGCTCTCAAAATCTACCATAGAACTCCATGTCAGCCGCCTTTTTGCTCTCAAAATCTACCATAGAACTCCATGTCAGCCGCCTTTTTGCTCTCAAAATCTACCATAGAACTCCATGTCAGCCGCCTTTTTGCTCTCAAAATCTACCATAGAACTCCATGTCAGCCGCCTTTTTGCTCTCAAAATCTACCATAGAACTCCATGTCAGCCGCCTTTTTGCTCTCAAAATCTACCATAGAACTCCATGTCAGCCGCCTTTTTGCTCTCAAAATCTACCATAGAACTCCATGTCAGCCGCCTTTTTGGTCTCAAAATCTACCATAGAACTCCATGTCAGCCGCCTTTTTGGTCTCAAAATCTAGCATAGAACTCCATGTCAGCCGCCTTTTTGGTCTCAAAATCTACCATAGAACTCCATGTCAGCCGTCTTTTTGGTCTCAAAATCTACCATAGAACTCCATGTCAGCCGCCTTTTTGCTCTCAAAAACTACCATAGAACTCCATGTCAGCCGCCTTTTTGGTCTCAAAAACTACCATAGAACTCCATGTCAGCCACCTTTTTGGAAGGTTTGCCAGAAAAAGCCTCAGTTGAGGGCAAACGGGCAATCAACAAAAATAAGCATCTGGAATTTGTTAAATGGCATTGGAACTGGGTGCTATGGTCAGATGAGAGCAAAATGGAGTTTATTGGCCACACACCAGTGTTGGGCTTGGCATCAGAAAAAGGATGGTTATGTTGATAAGAACGTTATACCCAAGGTGAAATATGGTGGTGGATCTTTGATGTTATGGGGTTGCTTTGCATTTACTGCTCCTGAGGCTCTTGTTAAGGTCAATTAAACCAAAGACTCCAGCATGGACCAAGACATTTCAGCCAAAAACCTTGTTCCCTCTGCCAGGAAGTTCAAACTCAATCAGGAAAACGACAAGATCAATTAAAAAAATAGTTAACTGATCATAAAATGTCTGCAAATGTATAATATGAGACGTGTCATTTTGGTTGATTCCATTGATTCCATAATAAAGGATATTTTCCACAGAACAAATGTAACTTAATACTTGCATAATTTATTTTAGACTGACTTTTTTTGTTCATCTTTATCAAGTGTGCAAAATGTTTGTACAAACTCCAATTCCAAAAAAGTTAATTATGTAAAAAGCACAGAAAAGCAGAAAGCAGTGATTTGTAAATTATTTACCTTATCAACTTTATTGATTTTTGTAATTTTGCGCCAATTCCGAATTAGATTCCTGCAACACGTTCCAAAAAAGTTGGGACAGGGGCAAATAAATAAATAAATTTACAAAATAAATAAAAAAGACTGGGAAGTTCAAAAAACCCATGGTTGTGTAAATGGCTGTAAGTCATCAAGGGTCTTAAACAAGCCTAAAACCATCACTCTGCTGCCAGATAGGCAGTAGATATGGATGGATCACTTGAAGGGTTGTTTCTCCTGACTTATTTTTCCATAGAGTTCAATAGGAAAATGAGTGTCCCAACTTTTTTGGAACGTGTTGCAGGCATCAAATTCGGAATTAGCCTATATTTATGTAAAAAAATAATTTACAAATCACTGCGTTCTGCTTTTATGTGCATTTTACATACTGTCCCAACTTTTTTGGAACTGGGACTTGTATATACAAACACATATTATTTTATTCATTTTCCACATAAAGGACCAGATCTGTTGTAGCCATTTTGTAACCCACGAATGGAAAATCATGAGAAAACCACAGTAAGCAGAATAGATACAACCAGGGTCCCCCACTGGTCAAACAGGGAGTGCTATAAAAGAGCATGCATGCTCAATCAAACTACTCTGTATAAATAAAGGTTAAATAAATAAATAACACAGGTTACAATTAATAAAATTATACATCAAATTAATGACATTTGCTGCACACAGTAACCGTATAGCCATTCGAATTGTGTAGGTTACCCACAAGATGATCACTACTTTCTTTCCCCTCACTCAATATGGCTAATCCAGATATGGCTAACAACCATCTTAAAGAAAAGGACATTGGACGTTTACACAAGTTACACTTGAATATTTCATGACACCCACAATAAATAGTTAATAAATACTACATTATTAACTATGTAACATTAGTATCACGTTAGGCTGGCACCAAATTGTTACTTTTTTTGCAATGGTTCTAAGAAGCAAGGTCCAAAGTTTAGATGTATCAAATAAGTTTGCTGTATACTATTAGCATTGCGTTCAGGGAAGACCCACAGTCAACTTGTGTTGTGAAGCCCGTGCATGCAGCACATGGACACGCCTATCACACCACTCACTGAACCACCCAGCTCCTTATTAAACTTTTATTCTGGACATAGCCTGCGTTCTTACCGGACACATCTGCAGTGATTCAACACCCCCTGGGCCTGTAACCTTGCTCATAACCTATTGAAAATCGCTTTATCCATTACAACTTGTCTGTCAACCTCAGGTGTCAAGGATAGGGCGGTAGCACCAACACACAGGTGAATGGAAATGCACGTCTTTTATCAACAAGGAATGTGCAACATTCTGTATGTGAGACGCAAGACAATCCATTAGTAAATCTGTTATCGTTTGGTAACCTCAGGGCATTAACATACTAAATTCTGCGCCACGGTAAGGTCAATACCTGATTGATATATTTTTGTCCAGGATCCACACATCAGAGCTAAAAACACAGTTGGCAGGTAAGCAATCGACTTCCCATACCTTTAACATTGGAATTCTGCAAAGTGAAAATGGCAGTGAACATGAGACAAAGACTAATCTTACCAGTGGGCACTCCGTCGTAGACAACAAGACCTTGAGACGACTGCAAATTCTTGAATTTCCATTCAATTCTGGGAGCTCCAATGTCAGCAGTGTACGAACATTTTAGGTCAGCCCCTAGAAAAAATAATTAAATAAAAATTAATTGCAATTAATTACAGCTGGAGCACACATAGCTTTTGATCTCTGACATTTAACAGGAAAAAAAAACAGACATTTCTGTTTCTATAAGGGTTTCTTGCGACCGCTCAGACTGACCTTGGCCTTCCGGGACGTTGACCACGGGAGTGCTTGTTGACACTTCGAAGGCCGTTGTGCCTGTACAGAGAAAGAGATGGAGGGGATAAAATTCAGACTGTGCTGGGGTAAGGTATAACTGGAGAAAGCTATGCCCGACGTCATCAATGGATTTCACTGAGCGATGCCGAACGGTTCAAGACACCCCAGAAGTGGAGGTTCTGTAGGCCACCACTTGGCCTGATTTGGAAACTTAACAAGTGCAGTGAGGTCAAAGCGAAGCATCCCGGCACATGCAGGGGGAGTATGTGAGGCAGGGCATTGCTGGGGCACACATCTTGAATTGGGCTTCAGAGATGTGGCTGCAGCACAGCGCCCATTCTGCTCCTAGAGGAAAGCATGAGGAACCAGGATACCCATGTGGTCTGGACTAATCACCTGGGGTCAATATTCATAAGGCTCTTCATGATTATAGGTAAAAGATGTGGGAATTGGGTCTATGCGGACGTAAAACTAGGGGCATGCAGTTAATCAAATTGGGACTGAAATGACTCACTTGCTCCGTTAAGACTGCATTACTCCCCCTTCCCCAGGAAAACTAATCCCGTGCAGATCGATAGCTCCTAACACCAAAATGTTCATTTACTTGTAGCTCATCAGTGTTAAGCGGTGCTTGGGTCTCACGTTAGGCAAAACTAACATGAAATAAGTCTAGATCATACAAAATGTAATGGGCTACACTATAGTGAAAAAGTCTGAATATTAGCACATTCCCTTTAGAGACACACTGCATTTATTCAATGATCCCAGTTGAAGAACAAACATTCTCCGCTTAACCAGAAGTGCCTGGAATGCTCAGGTATTTTTGTGCTAACTGCAATGATTTTCCACCACATCAGAGGATTCTGGTCAACTGGTAGTGGCACAAGGTGATATAAATATATATATTAAACAGATTCCTCAGCAAGAGATAACACGTTTAAAATATGGTACACATTGCATTTTAAGTGCGCATTTTATGATTTAAAAAGATAATTTGAATATAATCAATTTCCAGAAAGGCCTTTGGCAGCAGTTAAAGCACAGAGTCTTCTCAGGTATGTCTGTATGAGCTTTGCACATAGTCAGACATCCATTTGCTCCAGTGCTGCTAGGTTAGACAGAGAGACTGTTGGTGGACAGCAGTTTTCATGTCATACCACAGAATTTCAATGGGATCTAAGTCTGGGCTTTGGCGGGGCCATTCCAGAATACTGACCTTCTCGTTTTTTATTTTATTTTATTTTATTTATTTTATTTTATTTTTTAACTTTGTAGCTTTGCTGATTACTTTGGGCCAATGTCCAATTCAAATGAATGAATGAATCTTTGCCCTAAACACAGATCTCTTACGGACTGAATCAGGTTCTCCTGAAGGATCTGCCTGTATTTAGCTCCATCTAATTTGCCCTTGACAGCAACAAGCGTCCCAGTCCCTCCTCCTGGTTGACAGTAGTGATTTTATTTTATTTTTATCTGGTTGATCGGCTGTTTGCGCTTGGCACCAAACATAGAGCTTTGGCTTCAGGCCAAACAGCTCAACTTTAGTCTCATCAGACCACTCAAGGTCTCGGGGTCCATCAGGTGTGACTTAATGTCGGCCTTTCCCCGAAGCGCCTTCCGTCTAGCAGCTCTCCCAAGGAGGCCAAATCTGTGAAGCGCTGAAGAGATTTCTCATCTCTGAACAGTTTCTCCCATTTCACATAATGAGCTGTGCAGCCCTGCCAGTGCTGTCGCTGGCCTTTTGCTCACCTCTCTGACAATTTCCCATCTCATCCGGTTACTCAGTTTGGTAGGACGGCCTAATGTTGGTAATGTTTCGGTTGTTCCATTTTGTTACAATGGACTTAACAGTGCTCCTAGGAAGGTTCAAAGCTAGAAAGATTTGTATAACCTTCTTCAGCTTTTTACCACAAAAATCTTAATGTCCTTAATCTTAAAGTTCCAGAGGCAGTTCCTTGGTCTTCATGACAGCATGACTGATCTGATCTTTAGTCAACAATAACTTGATGTTCCAACTAATTTCAATAAATGTAATAATTGTTTCCAACCTTTAAAAACAATATGCATTGAAAAATCGCTCTCCTCATTGCAGCGTCCATTTTAATCAAATCAATGTCATCAGTGGAATAAACAGAACGGTTTATAATTCTTCCACAGTAACTAGTTACAAAAGAACAGTTTCCATGCGGTCTCCTTTTAAAGCATGTCTGTATCACACATGTCACAGCTAATCAGGCATTAGTACATAAAATACACAGTATATACTTCCAAGGTAGTGCGCGTTGCCCCACAAGCCACAGGAAGTTCACCGTTAGGTCAGAGACCATGTGAATGTGTATCTTTTACAGTTTACTGATCATAAATCTGATCACTACTTTTCTTTAAACACAAAGGCATAAACAAGACTGCAACAGTGAGCACTCAGATAGTCAACATACCCTAGATCAGCAGCATCAAACTAAAGTCCCAGGAGGCCGCAGTGTCTGCAGGTATTTGTGCTTTCCTTTTAATCAGCTGCCTTGAGAACAAGCTGTGTGGATTCTTTAGTCAATCAATGACTTAAATTGATCACTGGTGCCTAGACACCCCAAAACCAGTAGACACTGCAGCCCTCCAGTACTGGAGTCTGACAACTGTGCCCTAGATTGTTCTTGCATAAGGGAGTTGGGGAACGGAGTGCATCAGAAAGGTTACACATTGAACAATACCCCTGCTGTAGGAACCTCAGAGCCACAAATGCAAAGATCTGCATAAAATTCATAAGGGAAAGTACAAAGAAAATAATTGAATTGATACGTTTCCTCCTGCTACACAGGGGTGGTGCGTGAACAGAGCTGTAGTGGAGACTTAGCACTGCTGACTTCATTAAAAGTGTCACTGCACTACACTGTAAACACGATTATTTTCCTAAACCCTTTGGGTGTGGCGAGACGTACAGACGTAAGCATGACTCATGACTGCTACATAAGCACAAGGCATATAGCAAAACTATGCATTAGCCCCGGGGACACAGCACAAAGTTAAGCTGCAAACTGTCAGTTAGATAAGGCATATTCAGTAAGTTACTTGTAGATACTTCCCACTAAATTTTCAGAACAAGACACAGGAAGTGTTCGAGAGGATAAATAAGTAACTGTGGGAACTCTCAAAATTCACACCAGACAAGCGATACAATCTCTTCCACTGTTTAATAAAATCTGGATTCTTATGGATCCTATAAAAGAATTGGGGCTCCCCAAGCCATGATGACCACAAATTGGGTTTACCCAAATCTAATCAATCTGGCTTTAAACTACAAATGCAAATGCAAATGCCGTTGACTATAATCTCGCTCAACATACACCTGTGACTTAGTCATACCTAGTTTCACTATTAAAAATATCTTTCAGCTGGAAGCAATTGAATGTTGCAATGCTGACGGCAGACACCAGGCACACATTTGCAGTGTGTAAAATGACTCTTTGAGAACCTGATAACTTCCTTGTTTGCTGTGTGACTGGTAGTTTCGGGGGTGGGGGAAACTGACTGAATTATGACAGGATTTAATTCAGATGAGGAGGGAAAAACATAACCGAGCCAACACTTTCTAAAAT
Organism: Synaphobranchus kaupii; assembly: GCA_029718625.1. NCBI lineage: Eukaryota > Metazoa > Chordata > Actinopteri > Anguilliformes > Synaphobranchidae > Synaphobranchus > Synaphobranchus kaupii. The sequence goes on along the minus strand of CM056389.1, from coordinate 35,544,706 downwards.
CTAATGCAAAAGAGCATACAGTCGTTTGAACCTGCATCTTGATCAGGCATGCACTTAGCTAAAACTGGTGTGGGGGAAAGACCACTGGACTTTGAACTCAAAACAATGCTGCTGGCCCCTCAACCAATGAGAAGAGGGAATTCATGTAGTGACTGTCGTAGCAAAACGCAGACACAACGAGGAACAATGTATAAAATGAAATTTAGTTTTACATATTAAAATATATACTTGTCATATATATAGATGACCGATGCAGTTTTTCATAAATCTTTACCACATGTAAACTGATGTAGGCCTAAACTACAAAAAGACATCACAAGCCAGATATGACCATGACTGATTTTGTGACAATTGTTCTGAAATCGAGTTCTGAAAACTATGAGTAGGCCTATTGCACCACTTCGCACACCCTTATAAACAGAATGGTAACCCTTGCAGGCTAAAATGAGATCAATTCATATTTTAAGTATACTAAAAGTCCTGTAATTAAATGTACACAAAATGGCCCTGCACTGCAGTACTGAGGTAATGGTTAGCCTACACACCGCCCAGTCTGTGTGTGAAACTGATTAACACATTTTGTTAATCATATTTTATTATTTAAAGAATATCCATAAGGTATTTCCCCTGTTCCTAATCAGATCAAACAGACATTTAGCCACATTTTCAAGCGGGCTCCTGCAGATACTGTATGGTAACCAAACTGTTGTTAAAAACATTCGTCGTGGCAGAATTGCGTGAACAAAATAATTGTTACTTTCATACACACAAATGGAAAAAAACAGACAAATGACTGAAGAAAAACAAGAAAGAATTTAAGGTTAAACCGAAGGTCATTTAAGATAGCGGCATTGTAAGATTTTTGGTAAGCAACACTTTAGAAGTTTCACAAACAAGACACCATTGACAATGTGGCAAAGTTTAGAAGAATTATAATTTTGATGTTCAGATCCACAACTTCGTTTAGCAACACAAAGATAATCCTACCTGTTGTCTGTAAAAAGAGAAGCACAAATACGAAAACAAACATGTCGGCTGTGGTAGATTGTATCTTTGTTTTGTTGCGGAGCGTCGATTCCACCTGACGCCAAAGAAGTGTAAGCTACAATAACTTTATCGCAATGTTCTCGACCAGCAGCCCCGTTTTTTCTTTGAACCAAGACAAAATGTTCTCAAATAGGCCTACTTCGAAACTGGAAGTTTCTCAAGCTGTAAATGGACGACTCGAAACACCTAGTGACGAAATCCGCCCTTCCGCATAGACCTCACCTGTACCGGTAGGATTGGTCTGTTACCCGATACTCCTGGTCGGTGACGTGTTGGCTTTAAAGCACCAACTCAAAGAGGCCGGGCCAGTTCTGCATATTTTCTTTTTATCGCTATCGTTGCGGGAAGAAAGTGGTCAAACAAGTCTGATTTAATTCTCTGACTTTAGACAAATTCTGGTATTTCTCAACAAAAAATAGAATCATTGACCTCTGTATGGCGATGGCTAAAATCAACGCGATATTCACTCTTTTCACGCTTTGTTTGTATAATGTAGGCTAGCCTAGGCTATCTTAATTTAATTTACTACTTTTCAAAGGCTTCGGTGGCGTTAAACAATTTCAAAAGTAGCATTATGCTCAATCTTAAATGCAAATAAATCACTGCTCTACAAAAAATGAGACCCAAAAAAGCAGCACAAATTTATAGGCTATAAAGGTATAGGCTTTTAAAATCTGAAATAATAATTATAGTCGGCTATTATCATGATATAGGACTAATAGCCTTTTGTAGCCTATTACCGGAAATATGATTTGATGAACAAAAAATAGGCTACAACAAAGCGGCACGAAGTTGGTACCCACGTCAAAGAAATCAGGAATCACTTAGTTTGTAGCCTACCTACTGGCTTGTGCTGTAAAAACACAATTCAGGCTAGCTACAAGATAGGATAGGCAAACCTTTTATGTATGACCTCGCTTAGGTAGCCTATAGCCTATGTAACCCCCACATAAAATTTATTCTGGCACGGCTCTGGCCCACACAGCCCATTTCCCTCGGCCCACATATAGCAAAGAATGAGGGCCCATGGATGGCCGAGATCTGGTTGCCAGACAAGGGCCACACATGGGCCATAATAGGGCCAAATCTCAGCTGACCAGGTTGCCACCAAAATTGAGCCACACAACCCTCACTTTAAGGGTTGTTTCTCCGGACACATTTTCCTATTGAACTTTATGGAAAAATAAGTCAGGAGAAGAAACCCTTCAAGTTATCCATCCATATCTACTGCATATCTGGCAGCAGAGTGATGGTTTAAGGCTTGTTTGATACATCAGACCCTTGAGAGCCATTGAATCCTTTCAAACTCAAAGTGCTAGAGTACAGAACCAAAATAACAAAAAATGTGACCTGACAAGGAGTTGCATACTGCACTGCTGGTGTTGTTGCATGCCCTTACAAAAATATAACTGTCAAACCTTTGGCATTGTTGCCGCAGGTTTGAGGTAAACTAATTTTTTCATATGCAAATTAGCTTTGTGGGAACTGCCATTATTGCAAGAAGTTCACAAGAATTTCACCACTACTGGCAAAGTCTGGCAAACCTCTGGCAACATTTTGTGGAAAACAATTTAGTTTGTGGCAAATTCGCTACATATTAGCTGCCAGTTTGCACCAAACTATCCAGTTTTGTAAGCATGCTTAAGGTTAGCCAAGTTATTTACAAATTGAAAATTATGTCCGACTGTAAAACAGAAGAGAGTTTCAGCTACTTTTCCAAACATTAATAAATAAGTGAGCCCGTAGTGATAGACAGAGGCTGAGAGGTGGAAGAGGGGAGGCAAATTGATCCCCCCCCCCCATAATTCGGAATTGTACAAGAAACAAGAACCATTTTCGGTCCTGTCAATTTGTTTCTTTGAGGTCTTCTCTAAAGCAATAATTTTCTTCTCTTTTTTTTCTTTTTCTTTTTAGGTTTTGGTTAAAAAACCCCATTTGGTCTATTATTGCCACCTACTGGAGTTCTGAGTCATTTCACACTGTAAATCAAAGACAAAAAAAGGTTTGTGTAAATCCTCCTGTGTCATTTCCCTGTGTGGAATAAAATGCCTCCTCCTTCCTCCTGTGTCTCACTCTCATTGGTATCTTTGACCTGCAGCCTCCACAGTCCTGTGCTTCATCTCAGCTTTGCCATATGGGAGATTACAATCTCTGTAGGCATTTAAACTGCTGTACAACCTGCATTTTGATGTTACATTCATTATATTGTTTATTTTTTCATTTATTTACTTATTTATTATTTATGCTTTAAACCATAAACTTGTGATTGTCCCTACACCTATATCAGCTATTCTAAGGCCGACAGGTCATCAGACACTCCTGTGCAATTTTCCAATTCAAATGAAGAAATAAAGACGAAGAAAAACTTAATGGATTGAAAGTTCAAATTGCATTATTTCAATTTACTTGACAAGCAAATATCTGTTTTCTGTATACAAGTGAAAATTGCAATGAACATGAGAATTAAACCAGCTATATCTTACCAGCCTTCAAAGGTAAAAACAAATTCAGCCCACTACAAATTCTGGAATATCCACTCAATTCTGGATGTTCTAAAGTCAGAAGTATATGAACATTTTAGGTCAGCCCCCAGAAAAAAAGTAAATATAAAAGAGTAAATCAATTACAATGAGGTAAGCTCAAGCACATAGAGCTTTTGAGCTATTGAGTAGGTGTAATAAACCAGACAAAAACAGACTGACATTTCTGCTTCTAAAACAGCTCCCTCAGAGACAGCTCAGACTGGCTGGTTCCCCGGCACGCTGATGACTGGAGTACTGACTGTCACTTGGACGACTGTGTCTGTACAGATATAGAGAGGGGGATTGCAACCATTCAGATGCAGACTTTCAAAACAAACAAAACATCTTCTGCCAATGTGGGTCAGGCAATGATAACACTGATCATTCCATCCCTACCCCAATTAAAGTTTTGCAGGCCTGACATGCATTCAATAAGGTGAACGTTCAGGCTCCTGGGTGGCTTGTCCTATTAAGGTCCCATTCTAATGCATCACTGAACATCCAACACAGTCAGTCCTGTAATTAATTTTTATACTATAATTATTTTCTCGCACGTAATTCCCGCCCACATCAATCAAACATTTACTGGGCCCTCATTTGCAAGTGGGTTCCATCAGATAACTTGGTACAGATAACCTTTACAGTCACATGGTAGGAACCAAGTGACTGTTAAAACATTACAGGCTATTCCCAATGGCAGAAATATCCAAGTACATTTCTAAACATAATATTCCCTACACACATAAACAAACAAAAATAAATAAATTAAGAATTTAATGAAATTCTGGAAGCAGTAAGCTGTTTGGCTGGCACAATTCTAAATTTTAAAAGTCTTACAAACAAAACCATTAATGCGTGCCAACTTTGAGCTGACCTGAAACCTTTATGTTCAGATTCATAATTTTGAGTAAGACAAAGAAATCAACCCTGTTGTCTGCAAAAAGAGAAGCACAAGCATGTTGGCAGTGACAAATCGAGAAAAAGTGGCTGTGAGGAGGCTTGTTTTGACCAGGTTCCATGATGTCACCAGGAAATGATTTCAGGGCTTGAGGTACTGAGGCATTGATGCATACGGGTTATAGGAGGGGTGGTAAGAACATCACCATCATCACTTAGGTGCCACTACCCTCACCTTTACCGTTGCAGGGCACAACTATGAAACTATTACTAATATTTTGGAAGAATACTATCTGCCTACTGTGCAGGAGACCGATGATTGATCATTTTTCTGTTTGCTTTGAGGGAGTCACACAAACATGTGTTTTCATAGTCTGTATAGTCAATAGCTAATTTAAGATTGAAGTATGAATAAAATATGATGTAAATTGTTGTTGGACTTTCTTTAATAGGGCTTACTCTGGACGTACATGTTGTGCGTCCTGATCATGCCTTCTTATATGAACACCTACCTGCGTATTATTATTATTATTATTATTATTATTATTAATAATAATAATAACAACAATAATAATTTTGCTATCCTTGCAAGTGATTTTTCACCTCACTGTTTTTGGTGGCCTCTGGGGTTACCCCCTAGCCAGGAAGACAGTCAGTTTTCACTTCATAAATAGGTGATATCAAGAGATAATGTGAGCAACCTCACTGTGACAATGGGAACTACCCTTAGCTCCCCGGAAGTGGCACTATGGTACTGTATGTAAATGACACAACAAAAATGACTGACCATGATTTGTAGTTTATTAAAGTACTGGATTCTAAATGGGTTTACTAAACTGGTTTCCAGGACATCTTATGGAAACATTAAAAGGGTTGGTACAAACATTTGAACATTAAAAAAACTGAACTGGTGAGGAGCCATTTTTTTTGCCAGGCATGGAGACAACCATTGTCTATAATTTATAGCTAGGATGTTGTTTCACAGCTTGCAAGATTGCACCAGAAATGTATCAAAACATGGGACTTGGGAGAAAGGGAAAGGCAAAGGGCAGTGATGTCACAGACAGTGGGTTCTTTTTAAAAATGCTTTAGCTGGGGATGATGTACTATATCCAATGGGCATCAACTCATTTAGAAGTGTCGTTTACTGTACATCCACAAAATGTATAACTTCAAAAGAACAGTTTGTGTGAGGTTTATTCCTCCAAATAAAGTAAAGGAATATTATATTTATCTCTTTATAGGTTGCATCTCTACCAAATTGAATGAAATCAAACTAGAAATGGGACAGGGGTGTATAAACCAATAAAAGACAAACAGTGCAGTTGAGAGCGCTCTCACAAGCATTGGAGATCCCTTCACCAATTATGAAATATGCATATCCTTCTCTTTCATTTGGGTGGAAGATATATCCCCAAATATTTAACACAGTATATGAATCTAATGCAGCATTTTCTATTTCTCACCAGATTCATACAAGAGTAAGATTTCACATTCTGAAGCATTAAGTTTCAACCCAGAGGGAAGGAAAAAGCATTTAGTGTTGAGGACATTGACAACTTGCGTTTAGTTGTTGCTTGATTACATCATGGCACATGCTCAAAACGATGATTGTGGGAAAAGAGGCCGGGCCAGTTTATGTTTGTCCTCTCAATCATTCACAAGATGAAGTGGTCAGACAAGTCTGCCTTTGCTTAACTCCACAGCAAAGTTTGGAAACCTGGCATTTATCTAAAAAATAACACGCATTCATAAAATAATTACTGCCTTCTGCACAGGAGATGGATAAATTGACTGTGTATTCACATACGTGTCTAATGAATTTTAATTTAGTGGCGTAGATAAACTAATCAGGGCTTCCAAAGCAATCAGCAACATTAATTTCAGATGTAGCCTACCGTGCCAAATCCAAAATGCAAATAAATCACTGCTTGACAAAAAATGAGAATACATACAAAACACAGGTGTACTTAAAAGATGAAATAAATGGAAACAGTCGATATATGGAATTATATTTAATACAATGACCTTTATGTTTATTGTCCAGACCAATAAATGGTTCCATGCACTGAAGCATGATTTGGTAGACAAGCACAAAAAACATAAAATAAAAAAAATAATAATAATACAACAACACCAACAGAACTATGAGAACCCCCAATATTAACCAAGGGCTGGCACATATATTTACTTAAGTCTTGATGTGGGTGAAGTAACATGAAAAGAAACAACTGGAACCCAGAACGTTAAAAAAAAATACAACAGAAAGCATGAGAAATGCCACAAATTGCATGGCACTCAAACCATTGCTGTAGCTTAGGCAATCCACTATATTAACCCACAGAGGCCTCAATGGCATTTATGGATGATAGCTGCAAGACCTATTTCAATAATTGTTCCTCCCAACAGTTACCATAGTTTCTATACAACTCAGGGCCCTCAAAGTCCATCATGCCTGCCTTCATCTGTCTCTCTCCATATGCAGGTGGACCTCTGACCTGACCGGGGATCTTTCAGGCACTAATCATAGGTTTTAATACATATTTATTCATTGGCAGGAAATGGGCACCACGCTTTACTGGTTTACTGGCAAAGTAACGCTCAAGGCAGACTGTAGGATGTGCATCATTTGTACGTAACGCAAACTAACAGGTAAAAGGGGAACGATTGATGGACAGACCCCCCGCCCGCCCGCCCAAATCGATTGATAAAAATCAACAATGACCACACTGACAACACGGGTCCTGGAGTGAATCTCTTTAGAAAAGATCAGGCAAGTACCAAAACGTTTACAATGTTCATGAACGGGATGAGAAAAAGAAAAAAATTAAATACACGCAGGGAAAAAAAATATTTGCTTCAGTATTAGTCTTCTCAAGACCTAAAAAGGGCCTAAATTCGCTAAAGTAGTTTCATACTTTCGAAGCAAAGCGGCTTCTTGAGTAACACATAAAAAAATATTGAGTATATTATAATCTACATGTTGGATCCGGCACTGCCACTGGCCAGGGCATCCTTTCCTGGATCTCATCATCTTTTCTGATGAGCCAATGCATGTCACTGTTTCAGCACCATCTCTCTCTCTCTCCTTCCTGTTTCACTGCTGCCCTCACTGGGGGTCTGCACTTGCCACTCCCACAATGCCATGCTGTCGTAGCTGGTTCCTCAGAATCTGGTTCTTGGATTTCCAGTCCTCTACCTGCATGTGAGAGAGAAAAAAGAGAGAGAGAGAGAACCACAGACTAATGTAAGATTCGGTTCAGCTTAGTTTACAATTACAATTATTTTGTAATTGCTTTTGTAGAAGTTGTATTACACTGTCAGTAGTAGGGATATATCCTTGCTTGCTCACTGCTGTCATTCAGGACCTGTTTTAGAGCTGAGATCGTTCAACACACCTCACTCTCCCAACTTGCAAAATTGCTTATAGTGGAACACCATCCGGTGACTGGCAGTTTTGCCGTGTGTTGTATTTACATTTTTAAAAGAAAGAAAGGTTTGTCAGTTAAATATATGAAGAGTCGCAAGAATTGGACAACGGCTGAAAATTGCCTGTGCACAGACACAGAATTTCTCTGTGGACTTTCTTCTGCATGGTGATATAAAAATGTGGTTATGAGATTGCAGATGAAACAGTCTTGGAATTCTATTCACCACCACCAGTTTTGTCATTACTGTGAGTAAATGTTTTTATTCAAGGGTGACATAATATTCTGCAAGGTAATGCTTTCACTGCAGAGATAAAAAGTTGTGTTAAATGCCGAATACATTTTTAATGACTACCATTATAGGCCTACTAATTAGCGTCCCCAAATGCTTGACCCTAGTGCCGGCAATGGTGGCTAGCTAAAGATTAGATACAGGCTAAAATTTATAGGCTATAACTAGCCGCTAGCCAACCACGTTAGCTGCTCACGCCGAGTAGTCGAGTTGAAATGAATAATAATTTTTATTCTTTTACATGAGTTTGTTGAAATATTTCTCGAGAGAAAAATCGGATCAGGGTGACGGCGAGGAGGCCAGCACCATTGGTCAGAAGTAATCATTAGAGCGTAGCAAGTTAATCTAACAAACTCTCTTTCAGAGGAAACACTGTAAATTCCAAATTGGACCAATATGCTGGTGGAATAAACTATTCTTAATAATAAATAAACAACGCTAATGGCAATAATAGAAAATATCATTATTTAAAGGTACATACTGTATGCAGTCCTATTTAAAATGGGCACATATTTATAACAACAATGTACAGTAGAATAGTAATTAATAATATATTTTATATATTTTAAAATATATTACATTTCCTTAAAGGGATAGTTTGGAATTTTGGACATAATGACTCAATTACGACTTGCCCATGATGTAGTTGATTGATGGAAACCGTTTTCAGCTAATTCCATGCTGTCCCTTCTTTTGGACATACACACGTTGCTAATGCTAGCGCAACTCTAAGGTAACCGGTAGCATCCACTACCAAACGCACTTTGCACCCAAAGCAAATAAAATATGACGGTAATCTATCTATCTATTTGCGTTCGGTAGTGGATGCTACCAGGTACCTTAGAGTTGCGCTAGCATTAGCAACGTGTGTATGTCCAAAAGAAGGGACAGCATGGAATTAGCTGAAAATGGTTTCCATCAATCAACTACATCATAGGTAAGTCTTAATTGAGACATTATGTCCAAAATTCCAAACTATCCCTTTAAGGGCAGGAATATTACCTCTTGTCTCAGCAGCTGGTTGTCCATCCTTAGCCTCTCCAGCGTGTTGAGCTCGTCCACCAGTCTGCCGTTGCTCTGCCGCAGCTCTTGGATGTAGTCGCAGGCCTTGGACAGGATCCCCCCTTTGCTCTGGAACACATGTCCATGTCCCACACAGTTTTACACACATGTCCATGTCCCACACAGTTTTACACTCAGTCCATTTGGAGGTCTTCTCCCTCAAACCTAAGTATGTCTGCCCTCTTATTTAAGTTCACTTGATAGACGCAAAATTTCTTGGTTTGTTTGCACAAGGTGGTCTGCGGTCAACAGTGGCCAGCTTTGCAGCTGGTGAGAAAATTATCTACACCAACCCATGTTAATTGCACAAAGTAAGATGGTGAACGTGTGCCTGAAGGACAAGTATGAGGTGATGATATTGCAAGTGATGTGCTATGAAAAACCATTAGCAGACAGGCACATTGATGATGGGAAAATATACAGTACTGTGCAAACACACCATAGTTTGGAAGAATTTGGATAATACAAAACCAAATTAGTAATCGGCCAAAATATTTTAAAAATGACACTATGACAAAAAAGGAAAAGATAAATAAATGATTGCATCTAAAAAAAAACGGGCATGCACTGAGTTTGAAAGCTCATGTCCCAGAAGACCGCAGTGTCTGCTTGTCTTTCGCAATTTTCCTTGAAGCCAAATTAATCCCTAGAAACAAGGTGTCTGGAACGTTTAGCCAAATCACTGGTTTAAGTCAATTGCTAAAGTGCTGGAACATACAGAAGATCCAGTAGACACTGTAGCACCTGTAGTACTGTGGTCTGACACCCCTGGCCCAAACCAATATTATTGAGGGGGTAAATACACATATACAATGATAATGTATTCTGACTTCCCCCCACCTGCCCTGTCTTTGTGGAGTCCACGGTGCAGTCCGGAATGGTCTTCGACAGCTGGACGATCCAGTTATTGATCTTGTCCCGCCGTCTGCGTTCAACTGTGGGATTAAAAAAAGGGTTTGGGGAGGGGGGGATTTAACAACCAAACCATGCCCTTAAAATCCTTGAACCCCTTCGGAAAGATCGCCTAGTGGCCATGGCGCCGGCCAAGATTTTGCTCAACTCAGATATTAATTTCTCTTGCAACCATGAGAGGAAACAACAAACTCCATGTTTTAGGTTTATTAGTACACAGTTTGTGACAACTCTGCCGAATACGGACTTTCACGGAGTGGATTTAGGCGGTTATTTAAGTTAGCCTGGGGGGAATTATATCCAATGACAAGATGCTAATTGTTAGCATTGCTCCAATTGCTCACAACGGTGAGACCAGTACAGCATAACTACAGCTCAACATACTATTTCAGGGGTAAGTAAAACAACATCAAATTCTTCAAAATTGGTGAACGATCCGTTTAAGCTAGAACATCTGCCAGCATTTTCAAATTTACTGTGCGTATGTGCTAGATGAATGTAAAATGTTCCTTGGAGTGAGTATGAATGTGTATATGCTTTATAATGGACAAAAATATTTTATTACTTTTATGACAGACTTTGCATAGGTTTTTGGACCCATAGATTTAGTGAGTTTTATGAGCCAAAACAGTTGATTTGTAGTTAAATATATGATTATTTTATTATTTACAGCAGTGCACAATTTAGCCATTCTGGATACATATGGAGACACTAAGGGACAACAGGGTACACTGCCTACGTTTTGCAACATAGATCTTTAGTAGTTCTACATATCACTCTCAGATTTAGCACACTTGTGGACATGGGAGTCTATGATCCAGTAAATATATAGTTTTACCTGTTTCACATATGTAGCTCTCAGTATTTCATGGCAAACTAAAGAAAAACTATTTTTGTTTAGCATTTTTCCAAAGTTTCTTTGCATTTGTGGCACTTTATTATTATGAAAATAATCTAATCTAGTATTGTAAATGGTACAACTGTCTTGTTTCGTTTAAGCCATTTTCCAAGTTTCTGTGATGCTCACACCTGGGGCCGCATGTATAAACAGTGCTGAGCAGAAAAATTCCCTCAGAAAGCCACGTAAGCGAGTTTCCACGCAGAAATTCAGATGTATAATATAACACGTGCTGTGAGAATCTGCGTACCTCTGCACTCGATGGACACCATATGTACGCAATGTTTGGCATCAGTGTGATATGGTGACATAGTGACCGAAAGGCAGAGGTAGAAAATGCTAAACTTTTTAAAGCAGATTTATGACTTTCTCCCTGAGCGTTCTTTTACTGAGCTTTATACATGTGGCCCCTGGAGTTCTAAAACCTTAAATACAACACCCCCTAAATAGGTGAGAATTGACCAAATTTGGCATCTGCGCAAAGGGGTTAATCATGTTCTTCCATCCTGCCAATTTACCCTCGTGAAATCTTAGGCTAAACATCACAGTTGAATGAAAATTCTACAAATGTGTGTGATTGAGTGAATCAGATACTTGACATTTTTTTGTGACATAGTAAAATTTGAAAATTCAAAGGGGGTGAATACCTTTGCAATCCACTGTACATGGACATATACCTCACCTTCATTGTGCTGGGCCCGTCTTTTGTCATCTCGAGAGGTCCGTGGGGTATCCGATTTACTATCAAAACCAAAGCAACAAATGTGTAAATGCAATGAAGGTCAGTAATACTTTAATGTAGAGTATATTTGAGGGTGGAGGATAGTACATCATCTTTATACATATACAGTACATGCCATCATTTTGTACGCATGAAGTGTGTGTTTTTATCCAAAATAACCTATCCAATTAAATTTCTGTAATTCCTGTAATTTCAGTTACATCATAAGTCATTCCACTGGTGTTCCATTAAAAGCTTTAGATTATTGCAAATACATGCCACGATAAACCAAAACGCTATCAAAGCATTTTGTATGTCTTCCGTAAAAAAACATACACAAGACTTGCTTAACATGGATAAAAAGATGAAAAGCCTGAGCCAATCGCTATCACTGAGTAGCAATGGAGCTTATCTGAAGCAGATTAACCTGTTTATTGATACATTCTAGTATGCTCTCCGTTCCTCAGTACCAATTATATTCTAGTCCACCAGAACAACCTGCTTGACCCGCATCAGTCTGGCTTCAGAACCGGCCATTCTACCGAAACTGCTCTCCTGGCTGTGACTGAGGCACTCGCCACTGCTAGAGCCTCCTCCCTCTCCTCTGTTCTGATTCTCCTTGACCTGTCTGCGGCATTCGACACGGTCAACCACAAACTCCTGATCTCCACACTCGCTGAGATGGGCATTTCTGGAACTGCCCTCTCTTGGTTTGTATCGTATCTCACTGATAGATCCTACCAAGTCTCCTGGAAGGGTTCCGTCTCTGCTCCCCGTCCCCTGTCTACAGGAGTCCCGCAGGGATCTGTACTGGGTCCTCTGCTGTTCTCTATGTATACTAAGTCTCTTGGCTCAGTAATCCATGCACATGGCTTCTCATACCATAGCTATGCTGACGATACTCAACTCTTCCTCTCTTTCCCTCCCTCTACCCCACAGGTTAAGGAGAGGATATCTGCTTGTCTGACTGACATCTCTGAGTGGATGGCTACCCATCACCTGAAGCTCAACCTTGACAAGACAGAGCTCCTCTTCATGCCGTACAAGACCTCCCCACTACATGACCTCTCCATCACCGTTGATGGGACCGTGGTGGCTGCCTCCCGCTCTGCAAGGAACCTGGGGGTGGTCCTGGACGACCGGCTGGACTTCAAAGAGCACATCAGGGCGACGGCACGGTCCTGCAGGTTCCTCCTGTACAACATCAGGAGGATTCGACCGTACCTGACCACCTACTCCACCCAGCTTCTTGTCCAGACCATGGTCACCTCACGCCTGGACTACTGCAACTCCCTGCTCGCAAGCCTACCGGCCTGCGCCATTCTGCCTCTTCAACTGATCCAGAATGCAGCTGCCCGGCTTGTGTTCAACCTCCCGAAATTTTCCCACGTAACCCCCCTGCTGAGGTCTCTCCACTGGCTGCCAGTTGCAGCCAGGATCAGGTTCAAAGTTCTGACCCTGGCCTACACTGCAGCCAATAGGACAGGCCCCGCCTACCTGCAGGACTTAATCCAGAACTATGTTCCTGCTCGACCACTTCGCTCTTCTACAGCAGGGCGACTGGCACTTCCCCCCCTCCGTGTCAAAGGCTCTCGCTTGTCCCGACTGCGGAGTTTTTCCACATTAGCACCTCAGTGGTGGAATGAACTTCCCATTCCCCTACGTTCTACTCCAACCCTGCCTGCATTCCGTCGAGGCCTGAAGACACACCTCTTCAGACTCCACCTTGACTGATATCCTCACCTAGGAATATCAGTTCCCTGTTCCCTGTGTTTTCCTGTCTGTTTATTATAGTTTATAATAGTATTTGGAATGGTTTATAATAGCATAGTTTATAATAGTATTTGGAATGGTTTATAATAGTATAGTTTATAATAGTATTTGGAATGAAAGTGTGGTGTTGCTGATTTGCCCACAGCTTACTGTGAACTACAGTCAACGTTCATTGCTAGGGATAGCTGCTACATTATGCAAAGGATGTGCTTTGCCTTGTCTGTTCTGTAATGATGATGATGTCTCTGTACGCACTTACTGTACGTCGCTTTGGATAAAAGCGTCTGCTAAATAAATGTAATGTAATGTAGTGAACAGTCAAAACAGCGGCATCTATTGGTAAGAGACAGGTACTACCCTAATAGATAATTGAACAGAAAATGACAATTCAATGGCTCATTACTCAGGACAGGGGAAAATAACCATCCCCATATTTTCAGGGAATGTATTAGAAAAGTTGAAGAAGCTATGCTCCAAAATGCATATTCCTAAAACCTCTGGAGCTTAGAAACTTGTACTACATAGTGGTTGTGGGGGTGGTCCCTGGACTGATTTCAAACATTTATTTGGATTCCCCATGTTTGAATCTGTACCTCGGAAAAGTTTGGTACACATTGGAAGTTGGAAACAATATTGACAGAATTTTATCTGAATTCTACCCAGTGAATATGGTAAATTTGGATGGCATCAAGTAGCATTTTACTCAAAGATGTAATGATATTCCTATAAAATAAAGTTCCTGGGATGCTTATCTAACCTGTTTCTACCTATTCCTACAAGTATTATAAGGTTCTGAGACGTATGGTGTCATCCTGTTACAAATGGTAAAATCGGACTCGCAAGGAAGAACTGACTTTTGCCCAAAGGCAGGTGTGGCATGGGCGTGGCTTCTCACAAAAAGGCATATAACTTCCAAACAAATTCACGCAACACCATGGAACTTTGTGCACCAGTCAACAGAAAAGAGAGGCAAATCCTACATTAGGGGTGGGCTATTCCGGTCCTGGAGGGGCGGTGTGTACACAGGCTTTAGTTTCCAACAATCGCTAAGTAAGCTAGTTGGCTGTATACACCAACACTGGTTCACTCATAGATTGGATCACAGTAAACCATTTCATATAGGGACATAAGACCAGTCTTCGGCTGTCATTCATGTACTTACAGAGAGGAATGGGCCAAAATTCCAGCGAATTGAGAAGCTTGTGGAAGGCTAACCGAAACGTTTGACTCCAAGTTAAACAATTTAAAGGCAATGCTACCAAATACTAACAGAGTGTATGTAAACTTCTGACCCACTGGGAATGTGATGAAATAAAAGCTGAAATAAATAATTCGCTCTACTATTATTCTGACATTTTACATTCTTAAAATACAGTCATGATCCTAACTGACTGATATTTTGTTTCTATGATTACTCTAGTTTCATAAAATGCACAAAATAATGCTCAATAATGATCATAAATAGTTCATTTAGATGATTATATACCACCTTCGCTAAGTGCACAATGTGTAAAGTTAGCCTATGTGAGCATATTTCATGGTATTATGCCTGTGATTTTAGGACTGAACTGATTGAGTGGGATATTGCTGGAAAGCTTATTTTCTGGTGCGTATAGCTGGCTAGAACATATTTGATTATTTCCTATACCATCATGTTGACAGAAAGGCTAAATACAAATGGCTGGTCACATTTGTGAGTAAACACATTTTGTCAGTTGAAAATATTTAACAGACATTTTCTCAAAATGACATATTACCCATACGCCAAACACGTTTTCTGAAGTTTGGTGGAAGGTACAGGCATGACATTTCACATACAGCTTCCTTCCTTTTTAGCTGTTAAAACAATATTTTGACAAAAGGCTCTGTAAATTACCAACTATTGAGTTACTTATCACATTAAAATAGAGGAACTTACTGTGAAATCATCACTCTGAAACGTGATTGGCGTAATGTGTAAATTTGGGTATTTTTTTTATTTTTACTATATAGTACATCATTTGGGTATCTTAAAAGCTGAAGAATCAAAAGTCAAAATACAAAAATGTCTTATATTTATGTGTATATTCAACTGGTGAAATTGAATTATGATACGATAAAAAACGTTTTTCTTTTTCTCCTATACATGGGTGGTACCTCCCCTTAAGGGCAGAGGCAGCAGCAGCCTCAGACACTGGAAGAGTACATTACGTGCTGTAAGTCTGTGTGACGGGCGCAATGGACCTCTGACTGGACCCGGCCAGGACGTCCTGAGGAGACATCATCACGTACAACTGCCCTGTATTGCACAGAAAACAGGAAGAAGCCAGTCGCTATGGTGACTAAAGACAGACGTCACTATGTTTTTTAATTATCCCTGATAATGCAAATTGAAAACTAAACTTGAGGCAAGGAACGAGAGAGTTAAGACTATTTCTCAATGTGACAATGTTGTGAAAGAGGCATAATACATGGGTGAGCTAGATCAGGGGTTCCCAAACCGGTCCTGGGGGACCCCTGTGTATGCTGGTTTCCGTTGCAACCACACTTGCAATCCCAGAATTTTAACAAGCTGTTAATTTTTCTTAATTAGGTGCTTTTCATGTTTGGAGGAATTATTCGCCCTCTTAAGACACATTATGTCAGAAATAGCTATGCATGCCATGTAGAACAAACTCCCCATGTTCACGTTGTGCTTATTGTGCTATATTGCAGCAATTACATAAAAAGAGGTTACAAAATAATGTATTTTCACTCAAATTAAAGAGTGAAGTGAATCAATTGGCTCCTAATTAGGTTGTTGAACACACGTGTTTAACTCAATTTTTTCTTTAAGCTTATTAACACAATGCAGGTTTGGCTCGTTATCATTTGCTTAGTGTTTGAATTCTTCATTATCTACCAAATGATTAGTTTTAGTGGCCATGTGTCCAACTTTCACCAATTAGGAGCCTATTGATTCAAATCAGTCTTTAAATGGATCTGTTAAATCATTTTCTTGTCTTTTTTAAATAATATAGCACAATAAGCACAATGTGAACATGGGGTGTTTATTCTACATGGCATGCATAGCTATTTCTGATATAATGTGGCTTAAGAGGGTGAATAAGTCCTCCAAACATGACAAGCACCTAATTAAGAAAAATTAACAGCTTGTTAAAATTCTGGGATTGCAACTGTGGTTGCAACGAAAACCAGCATACACAGGGGTCCCCCAGGACCGGTTTGGGAACCCCTGAGCTAGATGACCCTCATCTGACCTCTTACCTGCTCCCCAATGGATGAGCAATAATTTCTTAAAATTAAATGGTGATAACACAGAAATACTGGCTCCCCAGATTAATTCAGAAGTAACAAGTCAAGCAGTAATTTTAGACTGATTTAAGTTTTATACCTCACGTAAAAAGATGACCAAAACAGCATTCTTCCACCTAAGAAATATACAGCCGTTTTTAACTCAGCAGAATGCTGATAAGTTAATTAATGCTTTTAATTAAAGTAGATTGGACTAATGTAATGCCCTTTTTATTGCTCTTCCAAAAAAGTCAATTGAGAGATTACAACTAATTCAGAACTCTGCTACTAGACTTTTGACAAAAATAAGGAAGAGAGAACATATTACTCCTGTTTTAACTACACCGCACTGGCTCCTTGTTGATTTTAAAGTCCTTCTACTTGTATACAAAACTGTTAATGGTTTAGCAGCTTCTTAAATCACAGATTCCCTGTTGTCATTATTAATAATAATAACATTTTTACTCCATTGCAGACAATGATGTTTTTGGACGTTTATGATTTGATGAATGAACATTTATAGAGATAATTGTCACTGTCATCAGTATCCAACATGCACACATTAATAAAAAATGCTACAGAAAAAAATTAAGATTGAAGATTTTTCCTTTGTGGCTGTGAAATTATTATTTTTTTAAACTGTATTCCAATATCTCTGAGGTGTCTTCAAAACCGATATGGATTGAATTTTTGGAAGTGGCATTCACCCTACAATGTGTTTTCTTGCCCGGTTTCCAGCAGGATATTTGCATTATAAAAGCTTGCACCTGAAGTGTAAATATACTGAGGCTGTGCAGTGGGACTGGAGCAATCTAAGCACGTGAGACATTCCTCAGTCCCTCATTCATTGGCACTACTCTTTCAGATGTACACTCCTCACCTGTGGGTGTGTTTTGACCGAGCAGGGCGTCAGGGGCCTGTACGCTGGTAACCATGGCGCCAGGTGTGGCATCTGATATGGTAGCAGGGTAGTAGGTGTAGTGCGTCTCAGAGCCATCTCCCTCCAGACCTTCAGACTGGGAAAACACAGCCTGAAACAAAGAGGACCCGCAACTTACTTAACCTGTCTCCACAGCGACCGTCAGGGGCGGCCTGACATGCCAGGCTTAAACTAGCACTCCTGCTTTTGGAGACTGTAGGTTTTAGGATTACTCGGCGTTACCTGGGTGACAGGTTGGGTAGCCGTAGGAAATCCTGTCACCACACTGACAGCTGTGGCACCGTCCGCCTGGCCCTCCAACTGCCCATCTGACACCTGGATCACCCGGTACGTCACCTAATGGAGAAAGCCACCCTCTGAGAAACAACACTTTTTCCAATTACAAAACAGCTATACGGCTGGCTTCCAGGGAGTCATTTATCACTTTACAAAGAAGCGTTTACAGATGGCCTTACCCACAAACACTTACACAGTTTAGATTTGTGTTATAAACAATCCATTTATTCAGGTTAAGTACCTGGCAGTAAGTGAAATGGCAGTGGCCCATCTGGGAACTGAACTTGCAACCTCTGAGTAACAAGCCCAGTCCCTTAACCATTACACTGCACTGCCATCCTTCAAAGACCGGACAAAAAAAAGTGCAGTTCAACAGGCATCGAGGAACAAGACGAAGAACATGACACACATCTGACATTGAAGACTGGTGACTCTGATAAGAGTTCACTATCAGCTTCGTGGCTGCACCTCAATTGGCAAGCATTTTGGGGGCCGTATTCAAGAAGATGGGAAAAACACTCTCGGGTTGTGTTAAGGCAACATCCAGGGTTGTTATTGGATTCTGAAGCCGACGCCAGTGGTACACATAAAACTGTCTGTCTATGAGTACAAAATGAAACCGCCCTTTGATAAAAAATATGGTCAATGTGAGAAGTGATGCAATGTCCTTACAAATTATCACAGTCCAATATTAAACACAGTACAAAGATCTGCTCACCCAGTACCTTTGTGATCACATAGGAAAACTTTTTAATTCTGTCTCATGGCAACAATTATAATTTTCTAATAACAGACATGGATAATTAAATTTCATATCATGACAATGCTTTCCAACATCTCAGTGCTTAAACTTGGCAACTCAACTGATATCCAGAATCAGATACTTAAAAAACACCTGCATGAAAGTTAAGATATTATCCTGACATAAATCTTTTAAGCTATACTCTCACCATAATGGATATCAGACATAAAAATGCTAAAACATTACTGGACCCAGGAACAGACTGTCCAGTAGGTGGAGTAATGAGAGAACAAAATAAGAACATTTTTGGACTGGACAAAATCCAGATAATTAAAACCGAAATGGACTGTGCTCTTATTTCAGCCCTCTGGGTAAAAAAACTGAGCAGAATTGATCTATTGAAGCAATTCAATAACTACATGGAGAAAAGATCCAAAATCAACATTTTAATTAAGGTGATGCAACGAGTTTCAAACATATTGACATAATTCCTTCATCAGAGAAGAAGCACCGTCATCATTAGAGAAGCACTATCAAGTATATCTTCTATTTCCAGGTAGGCTATTCATGAGCACTTAATGTGTGACAGCAAATCCAACAAGAAGTATATATTTTAATTTCAAATGCATTATACCAATTCAGGACATTGGGTTAGATTTGAATCTAGAAAGGACATTTATATCAATGGTATACCTGTGCAGGTATCCTAAGAAATATGACTTGAAAACCTTATTACTTTAATCATTTTGAATGTTTTTCTGGCCAGGTCCAAATGGGTCCTCTAGTACTAAGAGTTGTGTCCGCTCCCCTCCTACCTGTGTAGTGGGAGGGTACAGCTCCATTACAGTACCTGCCCCCCAGCTCCCTCAGTCTTGAAGAGGTATTTGATTGGTTGCTCCGAAGAGAAGGTAGTTGCTGACTGGATGGTTGCAATGGCTGATGGGTCTTCTGCAGTGGCAACAGCTCCTGGAACACAAAAAAACAAAAAACATGGTAAGGGGTAGAGCTTCATTCATGAAATGCTTATCTTTTGCATTCTCCCATTTGGCAGTTGTAATGGCATAATTAGTTACATTACATTACAGCCATTTAGCAGACGCTCTTATCCAGAGCGACTTACACAACTTTTTATCATGTTTTACATATTATCCATTTATACAGCTGGATATACTGAAGCAATTCAGGTTAAGTACCTTGCTCAAGGGTACAACGGCAGTGTCCAACCTGGGAATCGAACCTGCAACCTTTCAGTTACAAGGCCAGTTCCTTAACCATTATACTACACTTACCCTCTTCAATAACAGGACCATTCCCATCATGATCTGGGCTTTTTTGTTGCCTGGAAAACAACATTGTACCAAAATGTAAGGAAAAAAAGAGTCAAAATTATACATTTTATAGTTTGTGTGTATGCAACAAAGGTACCAAAATGTTCCGTGGCTCTTTTCTGTCAGTTCCCCAGCCAAGTCCAAGCCACTGATGTTTCTACTACAATTGGGACAAGACATTATATTGGAACTCACCCCTTCATTTCCAGTGAGATTTGGATAAAGGTTCTCTCTTCTTGAGTGAAACACACAGAATGAACCTAAAAGCCGGCACGAAACCTGCAAGTTATATGACACGGTAAACACCTCATCGTGTCGAATAATCACAAACAAACCACATGAAGAGTTTTATACACTCTTAAATATATTCCCATACAAGATAAACACTTAAATCTAAACTTTGCACAACGTTTAACGTTACATCATCCGCATTAATACAACACCAGTTACCATGAAGCATAATCATTAGCTATAATTTTTAAATCGGAAATATCCATAGAGCAAAATTTGTATAATATTTGTACGGCTGGCCAGATAGCTAGCTTTAGCTACACAATAAGCAGCAACTCGATAGGACAGCAGTGTAATCCAAAAACAATGAACAAATGACAGGTAGCTAGCTTGGCTAGCTGGCTAACAAAGAGCACGGAATAATCAGTAACTGAACTAGCTAGCTGGCTAAATTAGCAACTTTATTGTGTTGCTAGCTAACTGCCTCATAAAGCATATCTCGTCATCTTCCCATTGCTTCCTGAATATTGTCCTGGTTTAACGGACCTAAATGCACATTAATGGTACATCAATAAAGGGCAAGCGTGGGTTTGGTTCGAGACCGCGATCTCCCAATCTGTTGATCATCAATAATAAAGAGCAACTTGCTAGCTAGCGAGCTTTCCAAAAGCGAAAACAAATATTGTCATTTCAACACTGTCCTTACAAACTTCGCTAAATTCCAGAGCTAGCAATCAATCTGTGTGCACAAATAATTTCTGTTTTCGTGTTAAAACGAACAATAACACTACTGATCGCAAAACATTATTTACAATAACATTGCCAGTTAACATTACCATTCGAGATTCCGTTCTTCTTCAAGTAAAAGGTTCTTATGCGCATGCGTATTCACGAAACACCTTCCATGACGTCTTCTTCTTCTTCGGGTAACACAAATTTAAAGGTGCATACTTCCACCTACTGTACCGGAGTGTGTAGCATCATGCCACTTACATTATTGATTTATATTCTGTTTATTAATCCTGTATATTGTAAATTTTGAAATAATACCCTATTTAACTCCTATTGTTTATCCCTTATCTCCAACAATCATTTGATGTTCCATTCTCTGCCAATTTCACCCATCCTTGTATGTAGTCTCTCTCTTTCTGCATCATATTTCTTACAGCTATCAGCACATGTTCTTTTCTTTGCATTTACATAACTCACATTTTTCAGATGCTCTCTTATTCATAATAAAAAGTGTTGCATTTAATCCTGCGTGTCCAAATCTAAGTCTGGATAGAGCAAAATCTTCTCTCCTGTATCTTCCTGTATAAGGTTTTATTCTAACAGCTCTCTGTATCTGTAATATTCCTTCCCATTGTTATCCATATCCCACATTCTTTGCCATGATTCTATCACTGAATGTCTAATTAATGATTTTGCCTCTCCCAATCCAAGATGTATTTCTAGAATGTCATCATTGTTCAATTTCAGAGCTTTTTTTGTCATTTTGTGAGCCTTTCCACTTTCTGTATCTTTTGATCCATCTGTCTAAATCTTCAATTGGGATCCCCAGGCCTGATTAAGACAACTTTCAACATCTAAATCTGTAAGGAAAGGTACTTAAGTCTTATATAGGCTACCTTCTTCCTGAGTCATTAATAAATGTAATAAAGTTACATCAGGGCCGGCCCAAGGCATAAGCGAACTAAGCGGCTGCTTAGGGCCCCGTGACCACCAGGGGGCCCCCAAGAGCAATTAACTTAAAAAAAGAAAAACGTAATTAATTATTTTTTTTCCATGTGTGAGTGATGATGATTCATATATTATCAAATGTACGTTATTGTACAAAAAAAAAATATATATATATATATATATATGTATTATGTTAACAGAGTGTCAAATGTGAGAGGTCAGAATGTCAGAGGTCAGAGCTCCGCTCTAGAAACGTTAACAGTGCGCTTCCAGGAGATAGCAGGTGAAAGGCCTAATCATGTCGCAAAAAAGGACATACCCTTCAGGGGCAGAGAAAAGAAAAAGGAAGAAAGAAGAAGAGGAGAAAAAACATCAAGATAAAGGTATGTTTGCATGTCTTGGTATAACATTTGGTGTCAAGGAGATTTTGCAAAGTTTCCTCAAATTAGGAAAGTCCCTAATTATAGTTGAAATTACGTTAGCATATAATTAGTTAACAGTTTGCTAACGTTAGTTCAAAACGAGAGAAATGTCTCTTTTAACTGGTAGGTTAGATAGCTTACTATTCAAGTTATTCCCACTTAGTACTATATCACTTTGAATATTAAGTGTAAATCAACCCCAGGCTGCTCTTGTGGCTGAATTTGCTACCATTTCAGATTCAAAACCATAGATCAGTAAAACATGCCGGGCTGCTCTTTGAGGTTTTATGTATTGATTCTTTATGTGGCCAGTAGGGGGAGTTGCTGACTTTGCCAAATATTAATTGAAAGATTTTTCTGCAAGTTTGCAAATCTGGCTTCCATGGCATTAATCACTGTGGATTACAATCTAACGACAACAAAAAAGTTCTCACATTTAGTTTTACAAGTGTATTCGTAATGACAGAGTAGAATAAGTAGAATAGGTTTATAGTAGGTGTGTGAATGATCAATAATCAGTATTATTGGCAGTAATAGAGGGCCCCAAAATCAAATTTTGCTTAGGGCCCCATGGAGGCTTGGGCCGGCCCTGAGTTACATTGTCAATAAGGGGAGGTCTATCTCAGGATCAAGGAGTAACCCAAAGGATATAGCTGGCCAGCAAGGATGATCTACTGTATAATCATTTCATCACCAATTCCTAGCTTCCCAGCTCATTCATTAACACTTCACAGAAAATGAAATTTTTTATGCTTATTACAAAATTCCACAATTTGTTGAAGAAGCAACCTAGCTGGGTACCATCTCTACTAATAAAGCGGGAGTTCTGAATGCCCCGCTGCAAATTGTCAGCACCTTTGCCTGAACAATGTCCATTTTATCAAGAGCTGACTATCCCTGCTCCCAAATGACTTCCCTTTAAGCTTTGCAAAACATTTTAAATTTTTTCACATTTACCAATTATTTTATCAATGTGAACCCTCTATGTAAGTCTTTGATCAAACCACATGCCAATACATTTTAATTATCTCTCTCTAATTGTGAACCATACATAAATAACCTGAGGCCAGGCATATTTTTGTATTTAGACTTAGAAGAAGAGATTTTAAACACCCAATTGTTATTGTCTGCCCAACCTTCAACTAAGTTTGGAGCCTTTTTGAACTTGATTTAAAATAAATTCAATACTTCTACCTCTCCTCCAGAGGGTGCCATTGTCAGAAAAAAGGGAAAATCTGAATCCATTACTAAAATCCTGAAATATAAAATTGATTATAATATTGAATAAGACTGGGCTAATCACACTCCTTTGGGGAGTGCCATTCTCTATATCAGTAACTCTCAAACATGACCCTCCAATCCTAACTTGTATTGTTCTTTTCATAAGAAACATTTTCCCCCAATTAAGCATTCTGCCTCCAACTTTAAATCAATCCCTCTTTCCACATTGAGTCATACACCTTTTCACTGTCTAAAAATACACCTACCACTGCTTCATTATTGGCAATCGCCTTTCTGATGTCAAGGGGTGCGTCCCAATACTTTTCACTCCTCACCACCTTTCCTCAACTCTCCCACTAACACTCGTGTCCTGCCCGGAAGTATGTGGAGTAAAAAAGGGGAGGAGACCTTGGAGGACATGAGTGAAAGAAAGGAGAGAATGTGTAGGCATGACAACAGCTTGGGAGCATCCCAATACTTTCTTCCACTCTCACACAAGTCAGGCAGCTGCATTCTGGGTAAGTTGTAGAGGCTGCATGGCGCAGGCTCATAGGCTTGTGAGAATGGAGTTGCAGTAGCCTAATCTAGACATGAGATTACCATGGTCTGGACGAGTAGCTGGGTGGAGTACATGGGCAGTTATGGTCAAATCATTCTGATGTTATATAGGAGGAACCTGCAGGACCGTGCTGTTGCCATAATGTGCTCCTCGAAGTCCTGCTGGTCATCCAGGATGGACCACACCCTGGTTCTTTGCACAGAAAGCCACCATAATACCATCAACAGTAATGGAGAGTTCTTGTAGCAGCGAGGACTTGAGTGGGATGAAGAGCAGCTCCGTCTTGTTGAGGATGACGCTTCCAATTATCATACCTCAATCTTATTTTAAACAGTATAATAACCTTATCAAAGATTCTTATGGGACGGAAAAAAAAACTTTGAATTAGTATTCAGAAAATGCTCTGGGGCGTAGCCTGTAAGAGCACTATTCACATGCTCATTGTGAGCCGCGATGTCGGCGGTTTGGATCTGGCTTGTCCCATGCCTCTCCCTCTCTCTGGCTCCCACTCTTCCTGTCTCTAAACTGTGCTGTCCAATAAAGCTGAAAAGCCCTAAAAAATATAACTGTATACATATGCTTTTCGGCTATCCGGGTTGGCAAAGCATTGTGGAATAAGGAGGGGTGCAGTGTTAAACTGGAAGTATAGCTGCAGCTTTTTGACCCTTGGAAGTTTTATCGCAAAAAATAACTAATGTCAATGAGTGCTCATGAACAAGATACAAACCGAATATGAGCTCATTCAATTGCAGCATGGAAGACAGTGCATAATACAGAATCCCCGTATCAGCAAAAATATTTATCTATCTGGCACAACCCCAGTTAGGAGACGATCAATATACTGAGAAAAGTCAGTCCCAGAAGGTATATATACCCTTGAAGATCTGCATAATAATATGGTGTATTTATCATTTGAAGAAATGGGGACAATTACAATTTTAGTATAAATGATATTTGGAAATACATGCTATTTACAAACTGTGTATAATTATGCTTTAAAGGAGCTTAATAAAGGAGCTTTACTAAGTTAAAAGATTTTAATGTTGCTGAAGAATCTTTTGGTTTACCAAGCGCTGTACAATCTGCTTCAATGTGCTATAAAATGCTGATAAAGGCTGAAAGTGACAATTTGAAAATCTAATAATTATGCGACAAAAAGATTAAAAGTGAATGACAACTTGGTCGCACATAATCTCAAATGTTGGTCAAAACATTCGAGAAGCTAAAGGAAAGGGTATGCAATTTAAAGTCCTACACAGATTTTATTTTATCCCCAGTAGTTTTATGATGGGTCTATCCCAACATGATTTATGTAGGGACAGTACTGAAGGGACATTACTGTGTGCTTTATGGGAGTGTCCTGTTGAACCCTGAGACCATCCAAGAGGGCCTTTGTTTTGACATTCCCAAGACACCCAGACTGTGCCTGCTAGGTGATAACTCTGAAGTGAAAGGGATTATTAAAACGCAGTTTAAATTACTGTGCTTGGGTATTGTGGCAACACTTAGGCTGGTCCTTAGGTAATTGAAATGCTCTAAAGCACCACTTTTTACAGAATAGATGGATTTACTGGTAAAAACAACATCATATAACATTATGTTAAATAGGAAATTGTCGAATTATGATAAAGAATCAAGAGAGATATGAAAACATCTATTCCTCTATTTTCCTAGGTCCATGAAGGGTTTTTTGTGTGTGTGTTATGTAGTTATATGATGTTCTTTTTTATAATTTATTGTATATTTGTGTGAATTTATGCATAATTTGTTGACTATGAAATAATAAATATACATATTTTAAAATATTAATATGACGTAAAAAATAAGTGATGAGATGGGGGAAAGGGCTTGCGAAGTTTCATGATCCCCAGAGCTATATCGTCTTTGGCTTGCGCCCCTGGTAGGGTCTCCCAAGGCGAACAGGTCTGGGGTGTGAAAAAGAATGAGAACAAGTTTATCCTGCCTGGAACAGGGTCACTGGGACCCATCCTTGTGAGCGCCTTGTGGCCGGAAAGTCCACGTACCTCGGCCGGGCTCAGTCCAAAATGTCTATCACCGTGTGGGCCCACCACCCGCAAGGTTCGAGTTAGGGGTCGGGTGCAATGCCAGTCGGGCAAGGGGTGTGAGTGGAGCGGTCCCGGGCATCGTCTGTGCTGTCGGCAGAATCTGACTCTTGGTTTGTGGAACATCACCTCACTGGTGGGGAAGGAGCCGGTGTGTGAGGTTGAGATGCACCGACTAGATACAGTTGGGCTCACCTCCACACACCGTGTCGGCTCTGGAACCAAGCTCCTTGAAAGAGGGTGGCCTCTTTCCTACTTAGGAGTTGCTCAGGGTGGAACCAGTTTTTTACCCTCTCGCGGATATGGGAGGGGGCATGGGAGTTTGCTAATCTGATCTACATATGTTTTGTGGATTTGGAGAAGCCTTGTTCCATGAAGACCATGTTCCCTGAGGTATCTTGTGGGAGGTGCTGCGGGAGTATAGGGTGTCGGGGTCGCTATTGCGAGCCATTCAGTCCCTGTACACTCAGAGCGAGAGCTGTGTTCGCATTCTTAGTATTAAGTCCAGCTTGTTCAAGGTGGGTGTCGGACTCCGACAAGGATGCGCCTTGTCTCCACTCCACTCTCCTGGACAGGGTGAGGAGCTCAGCCATCCGGGAGGACCTTGGAGTAGAGCCGCTGCTCCTCCGCATTGAGAGGAGTCATTTGAGGTGGTTCGGACATCTGGTAAGGATGTCCCCTGGGCGTCTCCCTAGGGAGGTTTACCGGGCACGTCCAGCTGGGAGGAGACCCCGGGGCAGACCCTGGATTCGCTGGCGGGATTATATCTCCCAGCTGGCCTGGGATCACCTTGGAGGAAGTTGCTGGGGTGGGGGATGTCTGGGCCACTCTGCTTGCTCTCTTGCCACCGCGACCCTGACTTGGATTACGCGGTTAAAAAATGATGGATGGGTGGAGATTGAGATGGATAAAGCACAAATTATATTTTTAGAAAAACTGTATTTGGAAAGCCCCCCCAAAAACTCATACAAACACCTCAATTAGTCCCACCTTATCTTGTTTTTTTGATCATTATACGACACACTGTAATCATTCAAATTATTACTACTTTATGGATGAGGATTGACAAGAACCAGACATTAACATACAACTGCGCAACAGGCATAGAAAAAAATGTTAGCATCAATTTATTATGGTTGACCATTTAATCACCAAAATCAACCTGAGTAGGTACATGAGCAAGATTTATCAGACAAACGCATACACACACACATGCACGCTCGCACACACAGAGTACATACCACCGCTATTTATTCCCTTTAGCCTAACTATGAATGATGTGACTATTTATTCTGTTTATCCAGAGAAACACAATTACCTGAATGGTTTTACAAGCTTGAAGAAACTCAAATGGATGCAAGAAAAAGGCATTCACATTGGATTGACAGTCATAAATGCTGTCCATCATAAAAATAATTCTGTCAAACTATAGCTTGTGTCTTTGCTATCCATACTGAAATCAGCAGGCATTCTACAATGTCAGGCAGCACATTCGTACATCCAGTAGGCATGCCAATCAAGTAAGGACTGATTCACATAAAATCAATTCAAATAAAACTAGTAATTTCATGCCTTTCAAGCTCCACTTTTTCACAATTGCAGAATTTCCAGCAGCACAGGAAGCAGTATCGCAGTCAGCAGCATTTTGGGGCTTGTCTGGAACAGCATGCTGATAGCAGAGCAGTGGAGCAGACTTTCTGAAAAGAAAAGCACAGACCACGATCATAACCAACCAAGGTGCACTGGGAGCTACTATCATTTACCCATCAGTTCATCACAAAGGGACAAAGTAAACCCCTTTTGGGAATGAACTCTACTTCAATATATTGTAAATGGGGGAAATATAAGTATATTACACAGTGTGTTTAAAATATATTATATTGTAATATATAATATGTATATATTGTACATTTGTAGTAGCCTTGTATATTTGTCCATACATTGTGATGTACCAACATCTTGAAAATATACTTTAATTCAATATATTCCAGTATTTACATTACCATAAGGGACATAAAACTGTACTAGTGGAATGACAGTTTTCATTTCTATGATGGATGGACTAAAGAAATGCTCTCGTGCTCATGTTCTTGATTTAGAATGCATGACTGCAATTGTAGTCCCATCCCATTACTGGGGAGTGAGTGTGCGTACTCTGAAATGCATTCACCCAGCTGCTGCTCCTTTTCACTGAGACTATGCATAAGTAGACCACAGATATCTAAAATAAACCAGAGGAGTCTCTAACGCACAAAGAGGGGTAGACTATCCTGCCAGCTAACTACCTCCCTGGGCAACACTAATCAATTTTAATTACAACCAATTATGCATCACCCCATACAATTCCTGGACACAGTAGGTAGTGGAACAGTCAGAATAGGATTCTGGACTGTTGGGGTGTGAGCTTTAGCTCAGATGTGGGCAGTTAATTTCCTGGTGGACTGTGTGTAGGTTTTTTACCACCTGTTACACTGACTCAATTGGCTAATTAGCAATACACACCGATGCAGGTTCACTCATAGATTTCACTATAGTAAAGCCATTTGTTGGAGCCATTATGTTATTTTGCTCATCTGTATGTTATTTGTTTGTGTGCACTTATACTTTTGAACACTGGGCGGTGTATAGGGGTACAGCTGCACTTAAAGGGGAATTCCACCCAAAAACAACATTAACCTTATTGAACAGATCAAGGCGCTACTAATTAAGTCTTTCTTTGTGGCTGGCCAAAAAAATAATCTGAGTTATTTCAATATAAAGTTGAAAATTCGGTAGTGGTATACGTCAAAATGGCGTATACCTCTACCACTTGCTCTTTTTGAAAGACTACAAGTGTTTTCAAGTGGGCGTGAAATTACATAGCAAGTAGGCGGAGCCAGCAAGGGAAGAATCTCACTGTTCTGAATAAGGATGGTTCTGCGGTAGGGACACATCCTAGATCAAGCTAGCGATCATTGCTATTTTATTATAATGTCAGAAAATTACATTGATAGGCTACGTTATTTCCTAAAGATGTTTTGGCAAACTAAACCAAACAGGACTCGAGTGCTTTCGGTTCCAGAGTGGAGCTCCTCCGGTATTCCCTCCTCTACATCTTCTTCTGCCTTATTGAATCACTCGGTAAGGAGCCATGTCAACTAACGTGACATTATGATCCATGACCATTAAGTAGACTAACATTAGCTAGATGACCATAATTGAACGGTTTCATTTTGAGCATTCTATTACGGAAGCAATGTATTTTTTTTGGGCTAGTGCGTTAGCTGGTGTTAGCAATGAGTTTCTTGGCACTAAAACATTTTTTTTTTTTTTATATGGAGGCTAGACTATAGCCTAGTAGCTAACCTTACATTCGTTAATGTAAGGAGGTTGGACATCGGGTTGGTAAATGCGTCATTTCTATGTTTTTACCGACTTCAGTGCGTTCAAGTTGCACTGGGAAAGTTTTGGCTAGCAAGCATAGCTAAAACGGCTAACAAGTAGCCTACAACAATGACGTTTTAAGTTTTAATTGTATATGTTTAATATTCTGTATTGGCATGTTGGTCGATACAAAAGCATTTCATACTGAAAAACGGGATGTCGTAGTTGATTTTCAGACATGGAACCAGGGTGTGTAGCCTAGCTAAGGCTGTGTCCAAATCAGTACTCTTCCACACTATTGAGTAGCCTTGGTGAGTATATAGGACTAGAAAGTCGTTGAGTAGGCGAAACATTTTGTAATTGCAGTGTACTTGAAACACCCGGATGACACACTTCCAGGGTTTCGCTGGGTACATTCGAGAGCACACTTTCGAGGAAGTACATGAACATTTTGGTCGCATAAATATGACCTGGGCTGTGTCCGAATCAGAGCCCTATCTACTGCGCCCTGTTTCCTGCGTACAGTGCACTACTATTTTCCAACCGTACTGTGGAAGTGTCGTAAGCAGGTCATAAGACGTCCCACCAGTGTTGCCATGTCTGTAGTTTTACAGCTAAATTGGGATACTTTCAACGTGCAGTCACGGGTAAAAATGAAGTCGCAAAGCACGCACTTATTTTAAAAAGTAAAAATATGATGATTTCTATATAAAATACGTTGATTTCGGTTAAAAATATATTTTGGGCTAGTTTTGAGTCGCCATGGCTGGAAAGTCTCTGGCAAGATTTGGCAACCCTGCGTCTCACCCTTGCGCTGCCATGTCAGGTGTTGTTTTTGTTGTATTTGAAGGAAAACGACAGCGAAGCTGCGCCTCATTTTATTAAAACAAAGTTTCACATCATATTTATGTGACCAAAATGTTTGTGTACTTCTTGAAAAGTGTGCTCCCGAACATACTCAGCGAAACCCCGAAAGTAAATGTGTCATCAGGGTGTTTCAAGTATACTGCAATTTGACAAGTTTTCGCCGACTCAACGACTTTCTCATCCTATCTACTCACCAAGGCTACTCAATAGTGTGGAAGAG
This sequence comes from Synaphobranchus kaupii, assembly GCA_029718625.1. Taxonomy (NCBI): domain Eukaryota; kingdom Metazoa; phylum Chordata; class Actinopteri; order Anguilliformes; family Synaphobranchidae; genus Synaphobranchus; species Synaphobranchus kaupii. The sequence goes on along the minus strand of CM056389.1, from coordinate 35,513,969 downwards.
TGCTGATTCAGACACGGCCTGAGTCTCTAAACGCAGCAGACCAGACAGGCAGGACACTAGCAGTAAAATGTCCAGCCCCTTGGCCTCCACTTCTGTAAGGTCATTCAGTGGGCGTGGTAACCTGTTGTCGTAACTGTAAGCTTTGTGGCTGTTGTAGTTCATTCAAAGACCTGAATCTGGTGCATGCGCAGTAGTTTGGGGCTATATCTCTGCTCTCACCACAGGTAGAAAGTTGGCTGAGAGCTCATTTTATCCAGGAGGAGAGCTACTTTTCTACAAATCAAACATCATTTTTGATTGGAATTCCCCTTAACGAGAGTACACAGGAAGAGGAAACAAGGTGTTGCTTACTGAGGGGGAACAGTTTTTGAACATGCCTACGTGCAACTGCGTTTGGCCTGTCTGTTTGTCATGCAATATCTGAATTGTTTGGTGTGATTGCTTTCATGATTCTGTGAATTACTCAAACCAAATGGACATGTATGTAATTATATTACAATGAAAAAATAAATGGAATGTTTGGAATTGCAGAAAATCAATGGATTGGACTGTTTGTTTTGTCTATGGGTTTTACATGTACCCGAAACATCCAAAGGTTAGTCTTCAGCTGTCACTCATGAGCTTATCGAGAAATGTAGCTAAAACGTCAGATCATATAAATGGCTGGGCTACTTAAATAATTATGGTATCAAATGAAAAACAGATATGGCGCGCCTTGCCCACCCCAGCTTTAACTGAAAAGGACTAGGTTGCTTAAATTCTCAGAAATCATATCTTACCAAAGCTCTCAACCCCAATTCCAGTGCACTTTCATAACTAAATTAGTTATTTATACCTTTCATAACTAAATTAGTTATTTATACCTTTACGAACTTGTTACATACTCGCAATTTAAGTTACAATTGTGTCGCAACGAACATGAGCAAAACAGTAAGTCCATAATTATATATGCGAGCCCTCAAACCTTGTGTGCATATTGTTTTATAATCTATAATCACAGTCTATAATTTCATTAAGGCTTACTGCTTTCCACGAGAACAGACTTTGTTGCTGTCATCATCTGCTTGATTATGCAGGTGTGATTTTTGGCCTTGTCTGCAGAGAATCCCGTGAGAAGGAGGCGACAAATATTTCCAACCAATAAGGTTACATTGGCTCGTTTCTTGAAGGTTGGTTCAGGTGTAACGCTGGAATCCGTGCTGCCCATCACGTCGCCGTCTTGTTTGTACTCGCAAGTGGGCGGTGCAGTTTTATTTGTGAGAGTAAACTTACAGTCCATCATTAGATTTTTCTCTTTGGTTAGACAGGAAGTCAACTCTGTCACTTCCTGTGCTGACAAGGCCCCTGCAATACAGTATATTCTTAGTGCATGGCAGCCACAAAATGAAAACATTTTGAACAAAAATTTACAAAATGCATTTTCTGAAAAAGAAGATCATTCCACCTAATTTTCAGGAGACACTTGTTGATAGTTTTGCATAAGTTACATTAATACAGAAACTATGTACAATATTTTGTATTTTTGGTGTGGAGATTTATGGAAAATTAAGTTTTTCATGCAGTAACATAAATCCAAAATAAAATACACATGTCTAAAAATAATAAAACTATAAAAGTACATATTACAAGTACATGAGTTGTTTCAATTCTTATGTACAAATACTAAGGCAATATGTATGTGAATTAATGCTGTACCTTGTTATTTGTAAATTGCATTGTCCCTTATGGAAAAATAATATACTGCAGTATTGGAAAACAGAATATATCAAAATTATCGTCACAATATATTTAAAATATACTGCAGTATATTACATTTCCATAAGGGTTCTGCAATTAATTTAAAGACACTCGGGCTTTGGTGCTAGCTAAATAAAACAACAAGTAAACGCATATATTAGTGTATTGGGGCATTAAAAAATATTCACCCCTTATTTTTTGTCACATATTGCCAGGGTGAACACACTGATCCCTTACCCAGCAGGCAGAATGTGATGAAAAGATGCATCTTCATGGCTTTGTGGCAGGAGGATTGATTCTGCTAAATTGATATAGATGAAAATGACCAGGGTAAATGTTATTTTAATTTCTGTCCATCGACTCACCAGTAAAGGCATTATTACAAACTCTGTACTTACTGGAAATATAACAAATACATTTTCAATGTGAGGATAAAAATAAAAACTTAGAAAAACATCAACAAAAATGTACCATAGGCAAAGTCTGGTCTAACTATCAAGAGACTTTATAACACTACAGCGTAATTGAGCATAGTACTCACAAGAGACTTTCTAACAATACAGCGTAATTGAGCATAGTACTCACAAGAGACTTTCTAACACTACAGCCTAATTGAGCATAGTACTCACAAGAGACTTTCTAACACTAGAGTGTAATTGAGCATAGTACTCACAAGAGACTTTCTAACACTACAGCCTAATTGAGCATAGTACTCACAAGAGACTTTCTAACACTAGAGTGCAATTGAGCATAGTACTCACAAGAGACTTTCTAACAGTATAGCGTAATTGAGCATAGTACTCACAAGAGTACCAACCTTACTACCTCTTACTTGTCTGTCCCCCCTCAGTGCTATCTGGGCACATTAATTTCATTACATTCGTTTCACATGCTTAATGAAACTGGGGTCCACTTAATCATCGTCATCAACTTCTTAGTAAAACAGAAGTGTTCTTTTGCAAATGCGTTAGTGGAGGAAAGGATGCCTTTCCTCCACTAACGCATTTGCAAAAGAACACTTCTGTTTTACTAAGAAGTTGCTATGCATCCTTTCCTCCACTACCGTCTCCTCTCCTCCGTTCCCCGGAAAAACGATCTTTGTGTTTTAATCTAATGTTGCTGATAACATATTAATGGCTGCATATTAGTTAATATCTCGACGCAAATTGCAATGTCAGGTACAACTGCAACTGTTGATGCAAACACTTGTACTTGAAATGTAGTCCTACGCGCTGCTTTGCATCGTCCGGGTAGGATACGAAAGGAGGTGAGGAATGAAGAAGAGGGATTGCATGCTTGGTGGAGGAGTTTGCATGCGCGGTGGAGGACACACAACAAGAGGGGGAAATAGAGCTCAAGATTCAAATGTAATATATGGGCAATAATCATTGACCATGTTACCAATCATGTTACTTGTCAATGAGAGAGGCTGACCACAGGGTCAATTACAGCAGGTCAATTACAGCAGAACTTAAATGTATATGACTTGGTTGTATAGAGAACATAAACCGGAGATTTTTTACGATAAGTAATTGTGACATAGGAAAGACGTTACAATAAACAGAACAGACATTGCAAACGAGGCTCCGCACTTCCTCCCTTTTTGCAATAAAAACGTGTACAAAGGCTGCGCACTTCCTCATTTACAAAGAGGAACGAACAAATAACAAAACAAATATAGCAGGTCCTTAGAGTAGGGGAAAGTGGCCCATGTTAAGCACAATATAATATGGGCACGTGATTACACAGGTGGGCGGATTGATATACAGTGCGTTTTAAATGCGCTAAACAGATCGTGCGATGCCGGTTTTTGGTCACAGAAGGCAATTTTATTGTAGGCTATTTGTTTATACAGCAAAAACGGGTCACATTTCCGCTATTCCTATCATAGCTCTTGATAAACAAGACATAGTAAAAATGACAATATACAGTAGCTACCCTCCACTATTATTGGCACCCCTGGTAAAGATGAGTTACTGTTCCAGCGTAATTTACAGCTAAATCTAGTCCCACCCCCCAATTCCAATAGAGATCCATTCAAATGCAGAGACGTTATAGTATCGCTTGTTAGAGTACCAGAAAATAAGATATCAAGAGTCTTTTGATGTTGTTGGTCACAGACATCAGGAAGTCATGGCATGCAAAAGATATGCGATCAAATATTTTAAAAGATTACTTTATTCTATATAGAAATGCAGGGGTGCCAATAATTGTGACACACGTGGTTTTGTTAAAAATAATTATTTCTTGATGAGTTTTTAAAAATTATTTCTTATTTCTTTTTATTCTCATAATAGATTTACTTCAATTAAAGGTTGGATCTTTCTCATTTTTTCAGTGTGAAATTAAGCTAATTCACCAAACGGTGAATTTTTTATAACCCTTTTTACTCATCTTTACCGGGAATGCCAATAATAGTGGAGGGCACTGTATTTGGGATGTATGGATCTATGATTTAAAAAAGGCATAAAACTGCATATAATAAACGTTTCAGAAGATTATTTTGGTGTGCATCCATTCATCAATCGATTCTTTTCAGGGGTAGATAGGCTACGAGACAAACTTGTGATTCCATTTTAACGGGGAAAATCCACTTCTAAGCAATGAAACCCTCACCAGTTACAAACTACACATCAATATGCGCACACGAACGTTTTATAGTGCTTTTTCTTATCTCTTATCACAAAGGTCAAACATATATTCATGGAAAAGCAGGTATTTTTAATGTGGTTTCATATTCACGTACAAAACCATATAGCTACATGACAAGTTCTGTCTCGTAGATAAACGTCATTGGATCCGTCTCGTGGATCCGTCATTGACAGGAGGAGAATCAATCCTGGATTACAGAACGCAGTTTGGAATGCTTAGTCGCACATGTATCCTATAGTCTATACAAAAACGCGAAATTCAATTGTTCATAAACGGTAGTCCATAAAGAGAAGAGCCAAGGCAATTTAGGCACAAGCCTAAGTAGGCTAGCTAATAATAGTTTATTTTATTTGTTCATTTTAGTGAAGATGATCCATATTCACAATCTTAATTTCAGTAAACAATAACATTTGATAGCTGGCTTGAAGGATAATCCGTTTCAAATTAATTTCAGTAAACAAGACAGTTAGCTGAACTGATCCACCAATAGGCTATGTGGTGTATTTGTTTGATAAGTTGTGTAAGTCGTCCTGGATAAGAGCGTCTGCTAAATGCCTGTAATGTAATGTAATAAATTAATAAATTAATAAATTCTTCGGTCTACCAAATGGTTATTTACGTCGAAATGTCTCCCACTATGCTATAACATAATACACTCCAGTCTTTAATTAGATTTTTTATTTATTTTTTTTACCTCTCTTTATGTAGCCTATAATCGTCTGCAATATAGGCCTATATATAATATGGGACTTTTATTTTACATGGTAAGTTATTTCTGACATAACATTATATTAATTTTAAAAAGTTTAAGAAAGTTAAGAAAAACTAACAGCCTGTTAAAATTTTCGAACTGCAATAGTAGTTTTAACAAATAACAGCATACAGGGGTACCCCAGGACCGAGTTTGAGAACCACTGTCAACCTGTCACTGTCTCACCTGATTCCGTCGTGGGATGTGCTGTAGCCTACGAGAGCTCCGAATCTGTCTGAATAAAAGGGCTGATTCATCTTCAGTTAAACGTGCATGGACATGCGTGGGTGTGTGTTAGAGAGAGAGAGAGAGAGAGAGAGAGAGATTTGATGTTCTCTTATTTAAACACAGAACTTCCCTCCAATACCTGAAACCCTACCCCAATCCTATTTACGAACCCCAAAAAACCCCCACCTTACCCTCCCCCCAAAAAACTAGAGAAAAACAAATCATGCCCAACCCCAAAAAGAATATAAGAATGAGGAAGACTTTTCGGTTTCGGACGGGGCTGAGGTCGTGGAAACGAAGACGGGTGGGTTGAGGCGGGAGGGAGAAGTGGAGGCAGGGAGATGGAAGAAGACGACGGTGGAAATTCTGATTCTTCCGCGGTTTCGGAAATATCAGCGAGTCAAATGGGAGATGGCTGGATGTACACAGCTAAGGAAATTGTTAAATTTCTAGTGGAAACTAAAGGAAAGTTGGTGGTGCTGTCAGATTATTTTCCGGACGGGAATAAGTTTTTAAGGGCCCATCAATAATAAAGAAATGCATGCAAATTTCCCATAGACTTCAATGCATTGTATCGTGGTTGCAGGTCCCCCCCAATCATATTTCATTATATCATTTTCGTAATTGAAATTGCATAATTCTGTCTATTTTGAATGCAATTTACATGCAAGAAATTACATGTACAGTATACATGTACATATGATTTAAAAAAAATGTTTTTTTTACGTAATATCAATTTCGATCTTTATTTCTCGATCATTTAATGTTACCAGAACAACCTCCAGATGACCAATTTAAACAAACATTTATTGCAAATGACTACATGTACAAGACTCATGTATCATTGTCATATTATTACAAGGAAATTGAATTATAACAATTGAGTAGTGCATAACACTTATCAAATGGTTGTGATGCCATGTGAATTATTATGTGTAACTTTAAAGGCCGTTTTCTCAAAATGTCAAATTTGCATAACCTGCCGCAGCAAAACGAATGTATTTCCATAACCGAACATCAGAATTGCACCAAATTCTGCACAGATACTCTATGATACATGTTCCATTAAGCCATTTTTTGCTATCTTGCATACTTTTTAAATTACAGCCTACTGTTTTTTGATTGGCTGCGGCCGTTGCCATGGCAACAGCTCTATGGTTCAATGCGGAATTTACTGATGTACCATCTGATGAAGTTTCATGAAAATCCATTAAAGCATGACGGAGTTTCATTTGTTTTGCTGTAGCACCATTTTACATTGAAGTCTATGGGAAATTTGCCTGCATTTCTTTACTGTTGATAGGCCCTTAAGATCGGTCAAGTCATTGTATATAAAAGCCGATTTACATACTCTGGGCCTCATGTATAAACGGTGCATACGTACAAAAATACGTACATATGCGTATGCCAGTTTCCCCGGCAATTCCCATAGTCTCAAAAATGTGTGTATGCATGAGTCATACTCTGCTTGTTTGTTTTTATAAATCCCAAATCCGTGGTAAAGTGGAGTACACATTTTATTGTACGTATGCACGTATGTTTATACATGAGGCCCAATGTCTCCTAAAAAGAGTTTTAAATTTAGGAAGTGGGCGACCTAGTGCGGAAGATAATGCACTTTTTTCTTCTGTTTTTTTCACGGGTTTCTGGCTGTCTGTTTCCCTTTCTCAGTATGATGGAGCTTTTACAAATAGGCTCACATACAGTTAAGCCGGAAAGTCTGCACACTCCTTTCACCTTCTCCACGTTTTATTACGTTACAGACTTATACTACAATAGATTGAGTTCATTTTTTGCCTCAAACATCTACACACAATAGCCAATAATGACGAAGTGAAAACAGGTTTTTAGAAAATATGCAATTTTATTTTACTGACAAAAATAGGTTTTTTAGGGGTTACATATCTGTACACACCCTTAGCCTAATACTTGGTTGCTGCACCTTTGGCAGTGATTACAGCTTCAAGGCGTCTTGGGAACGAAGCTACGAGCTTGGCACACTTGTTTCTGGACATTTTTGCCCATTCCTCTTGGCATATCCTTGCAAGCTCCGTCAGGTTGGATGGGGAGCGTCGGTACACAGCCATTTTCAGCTCTTTCCACAGATGTTCAATTGGATTCAGGTCTGGGCTCTGGCTGGGCCACTCAAGGACATGCACAGACTTTCTCCGAAGCCACTCCTTTGTTCTCTTGGCTGTGTGCTTCGGGTCGTTGTCATGTTGGAAGGTAAACCTTCGCCCCAGTCTGAGGTCCAGAGCGCTCTGGAGCAGGTTTTCTTCAAGGATCTCGGTGTACTTAGCTGCATTCATCTTTCCCTCTATCACGACTAGTCGCCCCGTTCCCGCTGCTGAAAAACATCCCCACATCATGATGCTGCCACCGCCATGCTTCACTGTAGGGATGGTATTAGCCAGGTTTTCTCCAGACGCTTGGTATTCAGGCCAAAAAGTTAAATTTTGGTTTCATCAGACCAGAGAATCTTGATTCTCATCTAGGTGCCTTTTGGCAAACTCCAAGCAGGCTGTGATGTGCCTTTTACTAAGGAGGGGCTTCCGTCTGGCCACTCTACCATAAAGGCCTGATTGGTGGAGTGCTGCCTGGATGGTTGATCTTCTGAAAGGTTCTCCCATCTCCACAAGGATACGCTGGAGCTCTGTCAGAGTGACCCTCGGGTTCCTGCTCACCTCCCTGGCCAAGGCCCGTCATTATGGGCTATTTTGTGTAGAGACAAAAAATGAACTCAATCTATTGTAGAATATGTCTGTAACGTAATAAAACATGGAGAAGGTGAAAGGAGTGTGCAGACTTTCCGGCTTGACTGTAAATGGCGCCAGAGACGATTTAAAAAGGGGTCTACTCTGCTGTCAGAGTTAGTGCAGCAGAAGAGAGTCAAGATTGTATTTCTTCAGGAGACTCACTCTGATAAAAGTAATTAAGTTGATTGGGGGATCTGGTGGAAGGGGGTACATGTGCTGAGCCATGGTACTAATTTTAGTGCAGTGGTGGCAGTGCTGTTCTCCAAGGCCATTTGTTGATTGTGCATGCATGTGTGCAGCAACAAAAATTTGTCTTTATAAATGTGTATGCTCCAATGATGGTCAGGCTCAGGAGGGCTTTTTTGCACAGTTAAAGCAGAAGCTGCTACAAATCCCTCAGGACAGTTTTTTGATTATGGGGGAGATTGGAACTGCAAGGTAGGTTTTTACTATTGATAGGAATGGGGAAGAGCCCCATTTAAGGTCAGCTAGGGATTTTGGTGATCTACTGGTGCAGTTTGACCTCACAGATATTTGGAGGAATAAATATCCAAGAAAGAAGGGGTACACATTGTTGAGAGTGGTTGGGCAGGGGGTCAGTGCGGCCAGGCTGGACCGGGTGTATATTCTTGTAAGAGCTAGATTCTCCCTTTTGAGGGATATGGATGCTCCAAGTTGTTTTTTTTAAAACTTGGAGAGACAGGAGGGGCAAAGGAAACAAATGTATTGTCTGTCTTCCAGATGGATATTTTAGGTCAGATCCCAGGGAGATAAGAGGCAGTGGACTTTTACTTGCAGCTATATGCTGCAGAAGTGCAGGAGCTCACTGTAGCTATGTGGCAAATGGCAGCAGGTCGGGCCCCAGGGATAGACGGGCTGCCTGTGGACTTTTATAAGTGGTTCTGGGGACACATAGGAGCGGACTTTTATGACATGCTGCTGGAGTGCATGGAGGCAGGGGAACTTCCAGCCAGCAGTCGCCAGGCAGTCCTCACGCTGTTACCAAAAAAAGGGGACTTATGTTCACTGAAGAACTGGTGGCCGGTGGCACTCCTTTGTATGGATTATAAGATCTTTAGGTCAGTCACCCTGCACCGGTGGTTTGTGGAGGCAGGCATATGCAAGCTGGCTCACCTGCGTCAACCAGATGGGTGCAGTTTGGTGACAGCCCAGAGACTGATAGGCTACACAGGGATACACTCCATTAGGATTCTTGAGAGGATTCTGGGGGATGTAAGACGGGCCTTTCCTGGGCTGGAGAGGGGAGTGATTAACCAGGCACCTGAAGGTGAGCCCCCCCCCCCCCCCCCAGTTCCTGTTGATTAGTGTGACAGCAGCAGTAGAAGAGTGGCAGGAGGGGGAAGGGAAGCTGTTATCCTTCACTTCTCTGTGCTTGGGTTGGGGAAGTTCCAGGAGGTGAAGGGGACAGACCTGTATGCAGTGTGCATCAAGGCCAGGCACATGAGGGCTTTATGGGAATAAAGAAGCATCAGTGGCAGGATGAGCTAAGTATAGGTGGAGGGTGTTGAACAAGGCCCCCGTCCCTAAGAGGACTGCGGATCTGCAGTGGAGAGTGTTGTACAAGGCCCCATCCCTAAGAGGACTGGGAATCTGCAGTGGAGGGTGTTCTACAATATGTTTCATTTGAGGGTGGGGAGAGAGAGAGAGAGAGGGAGAGAGAGAGAGAGAGAGAGAGAGAGACGGTATCTATTCTTTCCTGCAAGGAAGCATAGTTGGGTCGCCAGCACTTTGCAAATCGGCAGTAACCTACGGTTAGTCACTAGTGGTAGGACTGCCAACAATATTGTATTCTTTTAACAGCTGATCCTCATCGCACATAGCCCACCTGTCTTGCCCTTGCTTCAACCGTCTGACATCCGCTGTGGGTAGCTAATGCACTCTATATCTTATTTAGTGATCTAAAATTAGTAGCATACCTACTCTTCTTTCAGTAGGCCATCAGTATTTTTTGCCATGTTGGACACGGTTTATTCAAAGTGTTTAATACGTTACACACAAATTAGGCTATGTCCAGATCTTTTTTTAAATATATTTATTTATTTATTTTTAAGTTGCACTCATACCTTTCGGATATGAACAGAAAACAACCAATGTCTATGTATTTATTTATTAATAGCATGTGCAAATTCATTCGTTATGTAAAACTGTTATTTTTGGGTTTTAAAATTTGATATTACCTGCATTGGGATGGGGATGGGTTTTTCCACTCCGGTTTGTATCTGGGTATGTCAGCTTGCTAAATTTGCATGGTGACATGGCTTGTCATGCATGTTTGTCTGCCTCTAGCTCTTGCCCTGCCCTGTTGTTTGGATAAAACCAAAATGCAAACTATCATGTTCTCTCTGTTTTAGAAAACATGTCCTGGCTTGTGCTGTATGCCTCATACATTGTGTGTGCTCTGCATTCTTTAATAAATTGTCTTCTGTATGGTCCATCGATATGATCTTATATATCCATATATATTTTTGAGTGCGCTTCTGAACAACTGCATGACCCTCCTAAGTGTACAGGGTCAGTCTGGACCATAGAACAGATGTTGGCTATGAAGTACCTGACCTGAAACAGTCTTCATAAATGGGGCCTTAAATTAATTTGAATTAATTCCATTAGTGAGAAGCGGGAACTTGAGAGGAAGAAGACAATTTGTGCAGAATATATATAGCCAAAATCCCAGTCTCTGTCGAAGAGGGGGTGGGGTTGCTGTTATTTATAAATCTGTCTTTCAGTCAATTCCAAAATTTGAGTATGTATTTGATTTGTTTGAAGTGTTAGTTATGAACACTGAGCCAGCAGTGGTTGGTAGGAACCGCCCTCTTCTCAGCCTATTTTACTTGTGACCTCCTGGCCCATATTCTGGCTTTACTCATGAATTTGCAGATTTTCTTTCTCATTTAGCTGTAAGTCATGACAAAGTGTTAATATTGGGTGTTAATATTGGGTGATTTTAACCTGCATTTTGAAAATACAGATGATCCTTTTACCTCAGCATTTATGACCATTTTGGAATCAATTGGTTTCATTCAAAATGTTGTCGGCCCCACACATTATTGTAGTCATACTTTACACCTGGTCTTCAGTTTTGGTATTGATATTGTTAATGTTAAAATTGACTCATATAATCCTATTCTGTCTGACCATTTCCTCATTACTCTGCATGTAAATTAGCCCACCCTGTAGCATCTGAATTCAGAACGTATACAGTTCGCACTATCACTACCTCCACTACTAGAAACTTTATTCATGTGCGACCTGCTTAATTTGATTTAGACACTTCAGCCAGCTCCCTGTCAACCAATGATCTGGCAGAGGAATTAGCTACCGGTACTGCTCTACACAAAACCCTTGATGTAGTTGCTTCGTTAAAAAGTAAAAAAGTAATTGAGAAGCGGCTTGTCCCCTGGTACACCGACCACACGCGGGCTCTTAAACAAAAGTCTCGTCAGCTTGAACGCAAATGGCATTCCACTAAACTGCAGGTATTCTACTTGGCCTGGAAAGAGAGTCTTATAGTATCTATAAGCATGCTCTCTCCAATGCTAGGTCCTCTTACTTTCCAAAGCTTATACATGAAAATAAGACGAATCCCCGATTTCTATTCAGAACAGTTGCTGAACTAACTAATAATCATGCAGCAACTAACCCTCAAATTCTTGAATCATTTACTCCCATACTTGAGAGCGAACTAATTAAATTAGTTTCTTCTTCGAAATCATCCACCTGTCTTCTAGACCCCATACCCACAAAGTTATTGAAGGAGCTATTGCCTATGCTCATCAAACCAATTCTTCACTTAATGAACTCATCATTGCTATCGGGCCATGTTCCTACATCCTTTAAATTGGCAGAAATCAAGCCACTACTTAAGAAACCAAATTTGGATCCCACTGTCCTGGCTAATTATAGACCCATTTCAAACCTCCCATTTTTATCAAAGATTCTTGAGAAATGTGTCGCGTAAGAGCTTTCTTCATTTACTAACAACGTGTATGAGAGGTTTCAATCTGGGTTTAAGAAGCACCAGAGCACCGAGACCGCCCTTGCCCTAGTAATGAATGACTTGTTCCTCTCTCTTGATTGTGGCTGTATTTCTATTTTTGTTTTACTTGACCTGAGCGCTGCCTTTGATACTATAGACCATCATATTCTCCTCTGCAGGCTAGAAAATTGAGTTGGTCTTACAGGGCATGCTCTTATGTGGTTTAAATCTTATCTCTATGATAGATCCCAGTTTGTTAGGGTAAACAATCAGTCCTCTGAATTTTCTAGGGTGAACTTTGGAGTACCACAAGGATCGGTTTTGGGTCCTCTGCTCTTTTCTCTGTACATGCTCCCTCTTGGGAACATTATAAGCAGACATGGGGCCCTATCTTACACCCGGCGCAAAGCGGCGTTAACGCAAACGCAAGTGTCTTTGCTATCTTACACCCGGCGCTAGGTCCATAATAACGTCTAACGCCTACGCCGTCAAACTAGCATTGCGCATTAACTAGTCTTGCGCCATCATTAGTGAACTGGGCGTGTTGGTCTAAAGATGAGGAGTGGCCGGGATTCTTTTTGGCGTATTGCTATCTTGAGCCAGCAGAAAGCGCTTGCGCTAGAACCACCACAAACCTGGTCTAAAGTCATGTCGCAGTTGTTTACATGCTATTTTAACGGCGCATATAAGTGCGTCTACATAGGCGTGTGCACAACGCGCATACCCTCCTGCCTGTTACACACAGGGGCGTGCACAGGCATGACTAAAATATCTAGATCACAATGTGAAATATTATTATTGTGTAGGCTATATCAAAAATGCATAATAATAAAAGGTTCCATAGGTCCACATACCTTTCCCTCAGCGAAGGGAAACAATGCCACATTACATTGCTCTCAGCCCACTCCATCAACATCCAGGCGATGTGCGATGGTACGGGACAATGGCTATCCATTAAAAAGGAGCTGATAACACCTATAGCTATCAAGCCTAATGCGCAAATTGTCTTTGCACCTAATGCGTGAATTGTCATTCAATGGAAAACTCGCGCACGGCAATAGACGGACATTTAAGTTCTGAAAATGCGCTTCAGATGTCATTACAATACAGCTTTGTTTATCTATGAATACAGCCTGTAAGTAAATAGAATGGTTTGTGACTGAAAAAAGTTCAAAACCTTGTCCAGTGAATATTGCATTTATTGTTTTTCAAATAGCCTAGGCTACAGCGAATTCGCTGTGCATAAGGTTTTTTTCGATAGCCTATGGTTAAAAAACGGAGATGTCACCATGTTAACTAAATTGTAACCTTAGCTATTCTTCGTCCTTCATATTTTTTTAAATTACAGTGACCAGGTTTCCATACTCTCACCGTTTAAAATCCAGCTGATTTCACCCGTTATTCCTTAACTGAACAAAACGATTTTAAAGAGAACTAAGCGTCTAATTAGAAACTAAAACAAATTTGCAGCACGTTACACAATTAATTCACAATTAATTTTAATGCCATTCTCTGCACGTGAGCTGCATGTTCTCTGTTTTCTCTGCTGTAAGTCGCACGTTTAACGGTCTTCCTGGGAAAGTGGATTGTTTTAAAGGATTACGCTACGAGTAAAACAGGTTGGTCACATTTCCATAAACAGGACATTATTAAACAAGGGGAAATATGCGTGAACTTATGGGTTGCGAACCTGACAGCTTTATTGTATGGCTTCTTGGAATTGATGTTTGACACTTTCATTGCATAATCAAACGAAATTCGCTGAACAAGCAGGCTAATTTGGCGTTTTCTAAGGTGAGACTGAAGCCATTGATAGCTTATTCTCAGCTGTTGCAGGTCCTTTTAACGAAATTTAACCGCACATATTTTGTAAAATAACAGCCCTGTCTGGAATTACCGGGAACTCATAGGCTAATGGTTAGTCCGAATAATATTGATCATACTCCATTTAGCCTATTCCTTGATCACACTAAACACGCACGAGCATGTCTGTTTCGCCATCATAAGCAATCCGCCAAGGTGGAAAAGCAGGCTTTTAAAGGGAATGGGATATGACATTTTGATTGGTTTATTGAATGTCACGCTCAAGACACACCTATAATTAATGAAGCGACTAGGTTCAGCCCAGTTGCGCCATGCGCCGTGCTTAGCGCCAAAAAAACACGCCGTTAAAATAGCAAAAGTGGACTTGGACACGCCCTAAATGGATTTAGCGCCATGCGCTTAGACTAAGCGCCAAGATCGCCAAGATAGGGCCCCCGGTGTTAACTACCACTGCTACACAGATGACACACAACTGTATATATCAGTTAAGCCAGGTGAAGTTGACCAGTTGTCTAAACTAGAGACCTGTCTTAAAGATATAAACACCTGGATTTCCTCACAATTTCCTCTTATTGAACTCAGATAAGACTGAGATATTAGTATTAGGTCCCAAATCCCTTCGAGATAAATTTTTACAGTTTTCCTTAAATTTAGATTGCTTCTCTGTCTCCGCCATCAAGGTTGTTAAAAACCTTGGTGTAACTATTGATTCAGATCTCTCCTTTCAGCTCCATATTAACAATATCACAAGAATTGCCTTCTTCCACCTGAGAAATATATTTAAATTAATGAAGGTATTGTCCCTGGAGGATGCTGAAAAAATGGTTCATGCCTTTGTAACCTCTCGACTAGATTACTGTAATGCTTTATTGTCTGGTTGCACTGGCTCAGCCCTGAATCATCTCCAACTTGTACAGAGTGCAGCTGCTAGGGTTCTTACTAGAACCAAGAAATGGGAGCATATCAGCCCAGTGCTCAAAACTCTTCATTGGCTGCCTGTCCAATTCAGAATTGACTACAAGATTTTACTTCTACTTTCCACATCTGCTATGCCCGTTTCAATGAGGGCATACATTCTGATAACAGCTTATACCCTTTTGAAATTCTAAAAATGGAAATAAAAACAGAAATAACCACACTTGGATTTCTGCACTCGGTCATAAGACTCTTTGTGTGTTCGTGACAGACACTTCTACCTTGTCATTATCATGAAAGAAGTGGTTATTTCAACACTTTCATGATGACACATGATGTCACAAGACTGGAGCAACGCAACTGTCCATCCAGCTCAAGATCACAATACCAAGACTGTGGTTAACTGGAAGCCTGTGTGAAATTTCATTGTCTAATTCACGACATCTCCATAGTGTTATTTTATGTTGCTTTTAATTTTAATGAAATTGACTTGCCTGGGGCCAATTCTGTTATTGTTATAATTCTGCAGTGCTAAAGTGGGTGTGTTATCAACGGTTGAGCTAAATTGCAATACTATTACAGTGAAGTTTCTTCATGTCTTCCTGCCTTTTGTATGCATACACTGTATGTTGAGAAAGGCTAGCCATAGCTTGGCAGATCTGGAGGCCGGAAGATTGCCTCAATGAGAAGGAAGCTGCCCACAGTCTTGTCATTGTGAGACATTTGTAATCCACACTAATTGTGTAGCATGTAAAGAACAGTCTCAGCTTGATAAAACAGTAATCTGGGAAATCAAAAGGACATACCAGAGTCCAGTGCTTGTTGGGAATTGTTCTGTTTCTAAGCCTTTGTGCTTCATCTGTTATATGATTCTGGAGTTGCTTCTGGAACAATCCAAATGTGAATTCAATGTGAACGTGAAAGTGAATTCTAACAAATCAGGAACGGCTACTATTTTGGTTGCAGTTGTCCTGCTAAATTGGATGCAATTGCCATATGATGAACTAAAGTACAGAAAAATAATAAT
Source organism: Synaphobranchus kaupii (assembly GCA_029718625.1). Lineage (NCBI taxonomy): Eukaryota > Metazoa > Chordata > Actinopteri > Anguilliformes > Synaphobranchidae > Synaphobranchus > Synaphobranchus kaupii. The sequence continues at coordinate 35,498,082 of CM056389.1, read as the reverse complement.
AATAATAACAATAATAATAATAATATTTCCATGTTCCACATCTGTAGCATTCGAGCAACACACCACAGAGATCAAGGGACAAATTGGAGAAATAGTGAAAGAAGTATACTTGCAAAGAAGTAGCCTATATATGTATATATATATATTATATGTATTTCCATTAAATATGTCATTGCAAGTTAATTCAGATAGTAAAAGACATACTTGACCGTAATCAAAAAATATTATTATTTTGGGCACCGCGGTGGTGCAGCAGACAAAGGCGTAGACTTTCTATCTGTGCGGGTTCGATCCCCGGTCCTGCCAGATCCGAGCATGGCCGGTGCCCTGAGGGAGTGGCAATTGGCGGCTGCTCCCGGGGTGGGGGGAGGGACTCGGAGGAAATCGTCGCCCATAAGACAGCCCTGGGTGAGCTGGGGTGGATTCCAATCGCTTATTTTATCCATCCTCTTTTCCTCTGTCCTCGCCTGACCCGGAAATCGTTAGGTTAGGAGTCACAGTTAGGAGCTTGAGGAGTCGCGCCCTGAAGAGGACGCGGCGCCCTCTTTCCTCCCGGGGGGGGGGGGGGGGGGGGGGTTGAATTGCATAGGGTCCAATTGGCTACCAAATTGGGAGAAAAATGGAAAAATCTGAAAAAAGAAAAAAAAAAAATTTTTTAAAGAAAAAATGGTCTCTCTCTCTCTCTCTCTCTCTCTCTCAAAACAAGATATTTTCATTTCACAACCTGTGATGGCATGTCAATAGCTGCTTATTTGTTTTTAGAACCTGTTCCCATGTTTTTCTCTGGTACAGGTCCAAACAGAAGATAATCAGTAAGAAATGTTTGAGTGTGTGAAAATAAATTCATCTTCTTTCAAAATGTAATTCACACAAATGAATGCCTTGTAAAAACTTTCTATGTTGCATAATAAAACGATTCTGGAAGGCAATCTCTGTAACCAGCATGTGTTTATCCCCCAGGTCTTTGAGAATTTGCATATTTGGATTATATGAAATATGTAGTGTAACTTCAGACTGTGCAGTTGCTGAAATTACTGTTAATTATTAAATTAATCTCCTTGGGGATTTGCTGTGAGTGACTGTAAACATGTAACCTGGGTAATGCAATAGTCGTTATTACCACACCCTGTAGGAATTCTAGATGCTTCCACAACTGTTACTCTTTAACTGTTCCCAATGTAAATAAACGTAAAAGGCATCAAGGTACATCTGGTGTTTTGGCATCTCTTTTTTGTGATAATGGATTCATTTGTCAAGCAGGTAGGAACACAGTTTTAGTTTATTGCAGTGATTACAAATTACAGTGGTATGCAAAAGTGTAGGCACCCCTGATTAAATTGCAAATTTGCTGAATGAATTTAACATAAAAAAATAAGTAAGTAACAAGTACTTATAAGTATTTGGCAGAAATCACAGCTTAGAAATGTTTCTTGTAGCCAGCCAACAGTCCTATTCTTTCTTTAAGATTTTTTTTTCCCCAATCCTACTTGCAAAACCCTTATAGTTCAGAAATGTTCTCAGGTAGTCTTGCATATACTGCATGTTTGAGATCTCCCCACAGATTTCCAATAATATTTAAATCTGGGGACTCTTGATTGATTTTGAGATATGTTTTGGATCATTGTTTTGTTGAAATATCCAAGCTTCAATTTTTTTCACTGACTTTTTTCACGGACGTTAGCTTCTAGAAGCTGTTGATATTGAGTTGAATACATTGTTCCTTCCACCCACACAATATTTCCTGTGCCACTGGCTGCCGCATAACCACAAAGCATAACAGATTCACCCCCATGCTTAACGGTTGCACCTTGTGCAGGGTGTTCTGGGAAATGCTTGCCCTGCTTTTCTTCGGTGGGTGTGGCCAAAGCGCTACATTTTTGTTTCATCAGTCGACAGGTTGGTCCACAACGCTTTGTTCCAAAAAGTCTCAGACTTATCTAAGTGTTGTGTTGCATACTTGAGACTTTGACTTTTGTGACGTGATTGCAGGAAAGGCTTCTTTCTGACAACTCTCCCATCCAGATAATTTGTGTGTGTGCACCACTATTCTGGTATACACACAAATGAAACTATTTTCTGGAGGTCCTTTGCAGTGATATATGGGGTTTGCTTTGCATACCTGACCAGTCTACGAGCAGTTCTATCAGATATTTTTCTGGGTCTTCCAGATCTTGCCTTGACTTCAACAGTTCCCCTTAACTTAGCACTCCAAAATAATACAGACTCTGGAATTGTCTTCACCTGGCTTAATTTAAGACATAACAAGTCAATCAAGTATTTAGATATTTAAAAAAGAGTATTAATGAATCAACTGGAAGGGCGTCTTAACCTTTGCACATTTACATTTTTTTGCACATTTGCAAAAATTTACTGTTTTATTTTTTCAAACTTAAATTCCCAGTTCCCGTGTCCTCCACCAGAGGTCGCCAACATCTTTCCTAGTGTGTTTTGCCTGTCTCGTTTCCCTTGTGTAGCCCTTATTATTGTATTAGTGATTCTGTTCGACCTGCACGTGTCTGCTCATTTGCTCATTGTACTCACCTGTTCCTGTATGTATTTAAGTTCCCTGTTTAAGTTCACTGTTCGCACGCAGTCTTCGTTTGATTCTCTGTATTGTTACCAGCCCTCTGTGTTTTTGCCTCTCTAATAGTAGCTCTCTTAGTGTTATTTTTCTTAGTGTAGGTTTTTCCTGGTGTTTACTTTGTTTTATCTCTTGTTTGTTGTTTTATTCCTTCACTGCCAGTCCTTAAGCATCTTCCCGGTTTCCCAGATTCTGTCTCTGTGTTTGGGTCCACAACACATCAGCCACCCTGTGACAAAATCAAGCAAATTAATAGTAATTGTGCATTAAAATTGCCTGAATGTCATGTTTAAGTTTGTACATTGCAGAGGCTGTGGTACCTTTTAATTTATAGATTTAACAACACATAGGTACCCACACTTTTGCATGTTCCTGTATATGGAAAATTATGTTATAATAAAGAATTTCCCTGGGTTGTGTCTGTCATATGATTATATATAATGTATGGCTGTGTCTTGGTTAACAAATTAGGTTGAAGTTATTTTATAGAGTCATGTTTTCAATAATCTCACAAAAGTGTCTTCTATTTCAGTAATGCAATACTGTTTGACATTCTTTGTTCTTTTCTAGTGGTGCCCTCTCCTGGTTGTAAAAACAAATAACATGTATTTAGGATTACTTTGGGTCATGAGATTCACAAAACCTGGCTTGTGCAAGTCTGCAGATTACTCCACGGAATGATCTGATTAAAGCCTAACAGGGAAATCAAATGGATTGTTTGCCACATTTATTTAACCCCTTAACTAGTTGTTGCTAAAAAGAAGTCTGAACAGCGATACCTAAATGCTGTGGGATACTTTAAAAACATTAAAAACCATGCAAATATTACAAATAACCGACAACACAGATCTGACCATGCTAATAATAAAACATCAGCAAAACAAACTTAATGTAGAACTTCTGGTAATTGGTATTTCTACCTAAAATGTCTGCACGCAGTTCAGTATGGTCATGGATCCTAATGAAGAAGGTATGAAAGCACAGCACCTCGGAGGAGTGTTATTGGGCTCATATCAGGTGTATTTCCTGCCTGCCTGGTCCATCACAAGCACATTGCACCATGTCAGAAAAGCCTGAGGAATGGTTAGGTTGGGTTGCAACGTGGGTTGTAATGCAGAAAACTGAAGATTTGCTCCAAGGTACGACAGCATTGCTGTGTCGGGGAATTCCTTACCCACTATACTACACGCCCCACCCTCACTGACCATGAGCCATACACCTGGGCCCATATTTTATAAAGAATCTTAGGAGTGCTGATCTAGGTATGGTTCTGTGTTTTAGCTCATAATGGACAAGGTTATGATATAGACAGGGAAAGCAGTCCAGAGGCTAAATATGAATTTAGACGTTGGCATTTCAGATGGGAGGTACCAATGATGGATGGGAACAATGTCCGTCCTCCTTTTTATCCTTTCTGGAAAAGTAGATAATGAGGATAACCCCCACCTCCCCAATAAAGATCCCACCTCCTTATTGGTCCTGCTGTATCTGTATCTGTGATGCTGGCTGTAGTCTGTGTACATCCTCCTGTTGTGAGGGCAGTTCTGAGGGAACGCAAAATGCACACGCGCGCACAAACACACACACACACACACACACACACACACACACATGCACGCAAACACACACAAATAAGGCTCCGCACAAATTTTTAAAGAGGACTGATATCAACAAACTTTTATTGTTCAATGTACCTTCAACAGCAGGGCCTCCTCCACAAACAGTAAGTGCTCACACATCCCACCCATGGTCACAACAATTCCCCTTTCAAGAATTTACAGATGGACCAGTTAGAAAAACTATCACACTGACAAAGCCATGCAATGAGCATGTCAATCTGACGGCCAGCATTAGTGGAGGATTTGCTAAATAAATCCACATGTGATACCAAGCAGGCAAATCTTATTCTATTAAAGGAACAAAAGGTCCTACAGGCACTTTTAATGTGTGCAAATAGCGCAAGGTTGGGAATGGGGTCATTTCATGCATATGGATCATGGTTTTTGGCAAAGCTAAGGTTTGTGCACACTTGTATGCTGCTGTGATGTTCTTGGGGATTCTGAAATGATTGGAGCACCCTTTGCTTCAGACATTACAGTCAATCAGCAAAATTCCTCACATTTACAATGAGCTATCTTTGTTGTTCTAATACACTCACAGATGTGGCACAAAAACACAAGACCGCACATATTCCTTCCAGCAAAAAATTATCTTATACGCAGAATTTTCTTATACGCATATGCCACAGCACTGATTTGGGAATTAGATTTCACAATTACTGCCAATCTACTAGTTATTTGTGTGATTTAGCCGAGATTTCATGGAGGCTCCTAAAACAAGTGACTGACAGACTGACAGACAGACCAGATAATCAGGTTCAGTTGATGGTTTTAAAAAATTGTACAAAAATGTCTGTAAAAATGCTGCAGCTTAATTAAATGATGCACCTGCAAATCTGATAATTTTTTTGTTCACAGAGGAGATCAACCTTTTTTGGCTTGAAAAGACAAAATAAAGAAGTGTAATATTCAAGTCCTTCATCATTAAACAGAATATGAAGAATACAAAATAGAAAGAGTAATACTGATTATATCTATAAAATATTTTAAATGAAGAGAATATCTCTTCAATGCTTAAATACTGTAAGTATAGTAAATAACAGTTGATATAATTAAATTGAATATAATCTTTGTAATACATAACCCTCGAACGTACTTGAAATCACACTAATTTTAAGATTTTCCCTTTACTGTTGAACATTCAGTAAAAGCTTTGGCGTTTGCTTAGATAATTTCCCGCCCATTGCTTCTTAAGTTGCATTTTGTATTCTGATTGCTTAGCTACAAGAAATAAATGGTTCAATTCAAATGAAATTCTGTTATGAGAATGGAATAACAGCATTAGCACTGGCAATGTCCTATTAAAATGTAGTTCCATTAGTCACTCAACAGTTTCTAATACGTTTGCTTTTAGGGCCTGATTTACTAAGATGTTTTGTGTGTGCAAAACCTTTTAGCACATACAAAACTAATAACACAACCAATGATTGGTGCAAAAAAACAAAAAAACAATAACCAATCATTGGTCAAGTTATTGGTTTTGCGTGTGCTTAAAGGTTTTGCACACGCTAATGGTCTTAGTAAATCAAGCCCTCAATGTAGTATTTTCTTGTATGTCATGAGGCTGACAAAACTTCTCTTGAATATTTAAAACCTGGAAACATACAGTGTAATATATCATGCAATATTAGGTATGATTAGTCATGGCTTTTGGAAATCAAAACCAAAAAGATTTGTAATCATGTATCTAATTTCCTCTTGAAATTACCAACCATATATCAGTAATTGTCCAATAATTACCAATCAAATTATAACTGGCAAATAGTTTAAAAAAAACAAAAAAACATTTTTACATATGTGTAATTGCTCGTCCTCCTAATTCAGACTTGGTAGTGTTGAAGCTTTGGTACATATGTTACATCAAGGGTTTCAAACTCCATCTTGGGGACCTAATGTGTGTGCTGGTTATCGTTCCAACCATAATATCAACCGCTGAATTGTAATGAGCTGTTGCTTGCCATTAATTAAACCACTTTTAAGATCGATTGACTAACATAAATAGCTATGCATGCAAGCAACAAGCCATATTGCCATTCCACTCAGATCGACTAATGCTTTCATTTTCTGTAATTTTCTATATCCACTTACACTAAACCATTCATGAAAAAAGTTGAAAAAACAAATGGCAATGAACCACCGTGTTAAGGTTATAGAAAAAATAGAGGAGAAGATATACATGTTTTCAAGAACCTCATTTGATCAAAAGATTGGATGTAACAAAAGCCAGCTTGCACTGTGGGCTCCAGGACTGAGTCTGAGAAGCCCTGTGCTATTCTGTAGCAAATTTGGACCCAGTGTACTCTTTCAGTAGCTTACTTATCTTGGAAACACATGCAGTCACCTAAATACTATGAATATAGGTTATCAACAAGTAACACAGCAACATCTATGATCAATATACCGTACCACCGTTGTGTTTTACATTCTTTATGATTGTAGACATGCCCACTTTCATGGTAAACTGAAGACAAGTGTAGTTTTACAAAGTTGAGAGTTGGGAAATACTCAATAACTGCAAGAGAGGATGACCCCGGCCAGAAACAGACCCCGAAGCAAGTGCTTGTGTTTGTCTTCAGGCCGACAGGAGTCTCAGAATAACAGGAAGTGGCATCACAGTCAGCAGCAGGCTCGGCGCACCGTGGAACAGGACACTAAGGGCAGAACAGACAGGAACATTCCCTGGAGAAAGACACATGGAAGATTAATCTTTCACGCATTGCACATTCACATTAGCCTATCTGCAGTGCCAGTGCACAACCATAGAAAACTAAAACAGGTATCACTATACATGGGACATTTTCTTTTTTAAATACGGTACATCCTGGCTGTTGGTTACCCTATAGAGGTAGGGTTCCTTTTCACTCACTCTGGTGTAATGCCATGCTGTTCTCCAGGGCCTGTGTCCCCTGTATGACCCGGCAGGTGTACGTGTAGGCCTTCTCGTCAAAGGAGCCCTGGACCCGGGCATAGGTCAGCCGGCACTTGTAAGGATCCACCAGGGTGACGTTGGACCTCCTCTTCAGCTCGGGAACAGGCTGGGCATTGGGCAGGGTGCTGCCCATTAGCCTGCTGTCCTGTTTGAACTCACAGAAGGGCCCGGGCGGGACTGGGCTGGTACGTGGGAAGTCACAGTCCACCCTCAAATTCCGCTCTATGAGGGTGAGGCATGGGTACAGCTGGGGTCCCCTTGGGTAACCTATTGGCTGACCTACAGCCATGGCAACTGATAAGACACACAGTATGAAAAATAAGCTGTTACACCTCACACAGGCCACCCCTGCAGCAAAGACATATTACATGGAAGATAATCATGTAGACCCTAGAACTTGTCTTTTCAATAAACCCTAGTTTTGTCCTGTCGATATCAAATTTTGTTTTAGGACATTTCAGGTGTGTGCAAGACAAATGCAAAAACAAATTTACGCTATCTATATATTTAAATCATAACACTTGCTGCATGTCTTTTCCTATCTTTTGCATACCTGAGACTAACACTGATGTTCTCCTTTGTACGTTGCTCTGGATAAGTGATTTGCTAAGTGATTGTAACGCAACACAATAATTGGACTCCACTTATGACTGGTGGTGATGGTTTTGTAATTGGCCACGGCCGGGTCATCCCTGCATGCATCGAAATTAATTATTTACAAGTTATCCTTGTGATATAAATGCAATCCTGCCATTTTGGTGAAATTTATCATCATGAAATATAAGTCTAACCAACTAGATTCCAGGGTCAGTACATTCAAAGTGCAAAGCATTTTACAGCAATATCTTCTAAAGGAATTGGGATAAAGGAAGGGATAATATTGTACTATTGAAAAACTGAGAGTTGTTTGTTGTGAGACATTCAACCTAGTCTGTTTCTGGTTCTTGCCAATCTTTTCATTTTATTGGCAGCAGCGAATGAAAACCCTTTCCCAGTTGCTATGCAGAGTTTCCTTCGTACCGATCAGGAAAGCCACTGTCGCAGGGAGATGCAGCTCCATGGTGCTTCTTCGCTCGTAGTCGATGTCCTGGGACTGTTAGAAACGGGGGGGGGGGGTCTGAGACCGCTTTAGTCCACACCGACCCATGCATTTAAATACACCTGCTATGGCATCTTCCTAGAACTGAGGCACTTGTAAAATAAATATTCTGAAATAACAGGATTGATTAACTGTAACTGTAACAAACGGAATGCCCACTTAATCCTGCTCAAAAACGTAGCCTATATGGAGTAAATTATAGTATCTGAAACGTAATACCACAAAGATCAAATGCCAATTTCAGTTTATAGTTCTAAGATCAAAGGGAACGGTAACGATGACCATACATATGGCTAATTGTGTCAAATATGTAGGCTTCCCACTACAAATACCTTCAACTAATTACGCCTGTAGTAGCACGACAGTACAATTTTATAACATTACAAGTGAACACTTAAATCACATAAAAATAGCAAACCCGTAACACTGTGTAAATTAACAGTGCTGCTGCAATAAGCTACTGCTGTCGAGCAAATAAAAACATGAAAGCGGCATAACCTACACACTTCATCCATATAGTTCCTTGGATTTAGAAAGGCTATATGAAAGAGATTACCCAGTTATTATCGAGAACCTTTCACCACGGTCTGTGGGCGACTCCCTGGGAAATATCCAAAATGGTGCATTATAACGGGAAACGAATGACCTGCAATAAGCTCCATGTTCACGCATCTGTGCATAACATTGAGCCAGTTGTTAAAATTACATTTAATAATGAAATACGTTGAAAGACAAGCAGTTCTATCCATTTACCGTATGAATTTATTTGATCTGCCTTCCTCGCTGATCTTCGTTTATCTGAAACGAACTCGCCTGTGTCTCTCTCCGGGATCTGTTACTTGCGCAAACTCGAGGATATGTAATTGACCACAGAGCACTCAAAAATCTGGTGCTAGGCTACTTGTGTGTGAACTGCATTAACATCTGTGCAATTTAAAAAATATATTTTTGCATTCCATCAGATTAGTGATTAATATAATTTCTATCACAATAATGCCTTCTAAGATTATCCACACCCTTCTTAAAAATTTGCAAAGTAGGCTAGAAAAAATTGTTCATGTAATGAGCTATATTCAAAAATGAGAAAAGATATTCCTTTATATCACATTGTCTCAGAGAAAAATATTATGTTTAACAAGTAATATTTTCCCCAAAATTATAGTTGCCAAACTTTCTTCACACCCCTATTTTCAGTACTTTTCATTTTCAAGGATAACACGACATCTTCTATTGTGTTTTATGAAATTGGAACATGTTGAGGGATCTTTGACCATTCATCCGTACAGAATATTTCCATATCCTTCAGAGCCTTCAATCCTCGTAAGAACATCTCTCAAGAACGAATATAAGAGAAAGTAAAGAGAATAATAAGTGAATGTTCTTACATGAGGCCAGATTTATTTTGCATACTGCTTGCTGTTACAACCCTTTTGAGCTGGGGTTGTATCAGCAAGCTGTGTGCAAAAGACATCTGGGAAAACTCTTTCCAAACTAGCAAGGAAATAGTTTGTAATATTATTTTTTTGAAATACATGTTTTTATTGAGAATATCAATCAGTTAACATATGACACTGGTTACAAAGTAGATTAGGAATGAAGATAAAGAGAGTAGTTTGTAATATGTCCTGCTCTTGTACTACAAGTTGTAATTTTTACTTCCCGAAATTGTCGGATGAGTGCACAGTTCTGTGGATGAGTGTGGTCCTGAATCCCCACAACAAAACCCTGGAAATAAGGGTTTCATCCTAGGATTTTAAGTGCCCCCATTTGTGAGAAAAAGTTGCCCTCTCAAAAACGTTTTTACGAAGTTGACTCAAATATGCGGGCTCAAAGGTGTCATGGTTTTAACCCTTTTTGCCTATGCGGTCGTTCTCCTTGGTGGCCACGCGAGGGCGCTGCTCTTTAGGTGGATGCTTGCTCTGCCCTGCTTAGATTACAGGGCTGCTGTTAGCGCCCACACCTGTGCTTAGTCACCTGGAGAGATGTATATAAGCCTACCGTTTCCTTCGTTCGGGGCTTCTACAGTCATTGTTAATTGTTAGTACTGTGGTGTATTGTTGTCTGTGAGTGCTCGTACCATTTTGGCTACTCGCCCATTCTTAGCGTCTCTTTGTAGAGGCAGGGCTTATTTCTTACTGGCTTAGGTGGTTAATTATCTCGTAGGAGTTTGGGACCGTAAATCTCTGCTCTATTTCGCGTTGTTGTGCGTAATCTCAGTGTATGGATATTTGTGCGATTCTGTTGGGAACTTTAGTTCTGTTCGCCTTTCGGCACATGTCTTCCCATAGGGGATTCGGGCGTTTTCGCTTCTACTTAGTTTATGAGCTCGTAGAAGTATAGAGTAGCAGTTTCTCTGGTCCATTTGGTCGCCTTTTGATTGGTTTTCTTATTGAGAGACCTGGCGTTTTAGCTCCACTCATTTCCGGGTTACGGTAAGCCAGTTAGTAGGTTGGTACGTGTTTCCCTGTTTGGTCTCCTTCTCGTGGACTGCGTCCCCCTTTGTTGTGAGTCAGGGTTTTTATTTGTATTGAGAGGCTGTCGTGCTATTATGTTTGCGCAGGTCTTTTGTTGCAGCTGTCCTCTTCGCCCTTTTTGCCTGCGAAACGATTTTGTTGTGAACTGTTGTTCTGTTTCGTTCTCCGGGTGTGTTGTCTCCTTATGTGGAGCTTGGGCGATGTTGTGGACGTGTCTGTGTTTGACTGCGTGTTTCTAATAGTAGCCTCGGAACGTTAGCTCTCTGTTCCTTCGCCTCGTTACATTTCTCCTGTCTGAGAGGTTAGGGCGTGGCTCTATTTTTAGCTTAGTCATTTTTGCTGGTAAGGCATTGGGACGACGTTGTTCTGTCGGCTCTCCTGTAAAGTGTTTCTCTCTCCTGGGAGATCGGGTGTTTACCCAGGTTTGTTTGCTGCATGTGATTGCTAGCTAAAGGAAGTAGCCTCGGAACGTTATCTCTGTTCCTTCGCCTCCTCCTATATCCATTAGGTATTAATTCTGTGTTTTATTTGCTGTGTGTTTTGATTGTGCTACTCGCCCGTTATGCGTCGCGTTGTCGAGACGGGGCGTTTGTTCCGGCTTACTCGTTGGTTACTTAACTTGTAGAAGTATGGGTAACAGTTCTTTGTTCCCTTCTGCCTTGTTTGGTTTTCTGGTTAGGAAACCAGGCATTTGTGCTTTCTCTCTTTGGTAGGGAACAGTGAGCCGTGGTGTGTGTGTGTGTGTGTGTGTGTGTGTGTGTGTGTGTGTGTGTGTGTGTGTGTGTGTGTGTGTGTGTGTGTGTGTGTGTGTGTGTGTGTGTGTGTGTGTGTGTGTGTGTGTGTGTGTGTGTGTGTTCGCTGTTTTGTCTCCTTCCCTTATCTGCGGGTTTTCCGCCTTAGTGGCCTAAGGGCTTAATGAATCCCCTTGCTGCGTTTGGCTCCTCCCACCTCACACGTCACGCCCCATTACAAAAGGGGTGAAGGGATCATATTCGGTCACGGTCTTATACTGGAGCCAGCCGTACTGGTGCCAGAGAGCAACAAGACCAGAAAGTGAGTTTCAAAAATGAAGCCCGGGCTGCATTCGGATAGTCAAAAAAATAGGTCCTTTTCCTTTCCTTGCAACTTTTCCTTGCCCTCGCTAGAAAACGTCACGGGAGTCAAGGAAAGGACGGAGATTTACAAGGGGTGCGTCCCAATATTCTTCACTCCCCAACTCCCTTCCTCCACTCCCCCACTACATACTCCGGAAGTATGCAAAACTGCCTGAATGTTTCGAGTACTAGTATTTACATGTATACAACGTACCTGACATTGCGGTTTGCGTTGAGACATTAATACGTAATTAAAGATGTAATCAGCAGCATTAGATTAAACACAAAGATCTGTTTCCGGGGCATGGAGGAGAGGAGGTAGTAGTGGAGGAAAGGAGAGTGCAATGTTTGAGTATTGGGAGGCACCCCTGGATTCCAGAGACCTTAGAGCAGGGCCGCCCAACCCTGTTCCTGGAGATCTACCATCCCGTAGGTTTTCATGTCAACCCTAATTTGGCACACCTGATTCTACTAATTAGCAGCTCAATCTGATCTCTAGCCGGTAGACCTTCTTATCAAAAGTTAGGAAGGGGGTGCATTTCACAGCAAGCTGAAATGCAGCCCTGCTGGAATATGCACCCCCTTGTAATTATGTTTCTGGTGACCCCAGCATAAAATGCTTTTTGGGGCATACATATGGAGCGAAAATGAGTTACCACTGTGAGTTTCATGGATGTGAGCTCTTCCTAGCCAAAGTTAGTTGGGGGTGCATTTCACAGAAAGCAGAAATCCAGCCCTGCCAGAATATGCACCCCCCTGTAATTATGTTTCTGGTGAGACCAACATCAAATGCTTTTTAGGGCATACATATGGAGCCAAAATGAGTTAGTACTGTGGGTTTCATGCATGTGAGACCTTTTTAGCCAAAGTTAGTTGGGGGTGCATTTCACGGCAAGCAGAAATCCAGCCCTGCCAGAATATGCACCCCCCTGTAATTATGTTTCTGGTGACACCAACATCAAATGCTTTTTAGGGCATACATATGGAGCCAAAATGAGTTACCACTGTGGGTTTCATGGATGTGAGATCTTCCTAGCCAAAGTTAGTTGGGGGTGAATTTCACGGCAAGCAGAAATCCAGCCCTGCCAGAATATGCACCCCTTTGTAATTATGTTTCCGGTGACCCCAACATCAAATGCTTTTTAGGGCATACATATGGAGCCAAACTGAGTTACCACTGTGGGTTTTATGGATGTGAGACCTTTTTAGTCAAAGTTAGGAAGGGGGTGCATTTTGCGGCAAGCAGAAATCCAGCCCTGCCAGAATATGCACCCCCTTGTAATTATGTTTCTGGTGACCCCAACATCAAATGCTATTTATGGCATAGATATGGAGCCAAAATGAGTTATCACTGTAAGAAACGCTGTCAGTAACACTGAATAGCCTACATGGAGGGTTGGAACCTGATTGACTTGGAACTAGGCGAAATTAGTGGGTGGACCAAAGCAAGTTGACAGATTGTGCTAGCTAGTTAGCTTTCTCTATCTGTCGTTTCTCTCAATATGTGAGGAATTGTCTCCATGAATGTATTTGCTCACATTGAGAAACGCTGTCTGCAGCTCTGAACCATTTCTCTACAGCCTATGCTCTGAACACAGTGTTGCCTGATTTTAAAACTATAAACATGCGAATCTTAATAAAAATAGCCCAATTTGGATAAAATAGGCTACATTAAGTTATGAACAGAAGGGGGGAGGGAGATTGGAGGTGGAGGTAGGCCTAGCCTACTGTCAGATAGACAATCGATAGACTGAAATGTTTATGAATATGATTTGCGAACGCGCACACACGCTTGTTATGCTTCTGCACCCCCTTGTAATTATGCTTCTGGTGACCCCTAATCAAACCTTTCGTGCTTACGCAAAATCGGGGAAAGCAAGCGTGCACACACAAAAAGCAAGTTGAGCAACATAGAAGTAGTTGGTGAGAAATGAGCAGCCTTGTTTCTATGTTGTTCAACTTGCTTTTTGTGTGTGCAAGCTTGCTTTCACCGATTTTGCGTTAGCACGAAACGTTTGATTAGGAAAATAGCTTAAACGAAAAGACACGGCAGTTAACGTGCGTTCAAAGATAAGACACAGTGGTCTACACAACAGTAAAGTTTACAGATCAGCGTCTCCCGTCTCCCCGTTAAAGCATGAACACATCATAACACTACTTTTCCACGAGAAACTGAAAGTCAGCGTTCTTTCTGATTTTCACGATTGTCTTTCTAACCCACTGGCAATCCTCTGCATATCAAACAAAAGCAGCGACTATTAACTGGTTTCAATGACAACCGAGGAATAGGCAGAGAGAGGAGGGAAAAACTACACCAGAGTTAATGTTAATAATTAGCTGAAAGAGGAAGATGAAAAAACGCAAAATATAGGCTAACAAAAAATAGCCCAAATTATGACAAGTTGCAAAAAGTCATTTCCCCCCGCACAATAACATAAAAATGAATATCCAAATTGGGCTGGAATACGCCCAATCTGGCAACACTGAACACATACAGTTAGAAGGGTGTGAACGAGGCGAACTTAGTGGGTGGAGCAAAGCAAGTTGATTGACAGATTGTGCTCGTTGGGAAATGACAATGACAATCGGTAAATATATATGGAAATAAATTGGGAAATATATATGGAAATAAATAAATGAATATATTTGAAAAAATATTTTAAAATAAATAAATGTAATAACTTAAATGAATTGCACATACATTTACATTTCTATATTAATTCCCAGATTTATTTATTTATTTCCTAATTATTTTATTTATTAATTTTTATATTTCCACATTTATTTATTCTTTTATTTATTTATTATTGTGGCACTCTCGGTGTTCCATATGTTATGAGTATCTAACTGGTAATGACAACGCATATAAATGTATTAACCACAAGATAATTGAATCTAGAGAGACATGCATACACATACGCAAACGCAGTCTTGCTCAAAGGTAGCCTACACATAAGCGTGGATTCAGTCATTTTCCCTTTACCATAAATAAATGAAAGTGTTAGTCATATTTTTAAATGATTTATGATATGTATTATATTTTACTTCATACAATTACGGTTGTGCTTAGTTAGAAAATGGCAATTCCCAACCATAGTGTTCAGTAGTTTGGAAAGGTCTAGCAAAACTGTTTCAATTCAATGTGCATCTTTCAAAATTAGCCTGTGGTAAGACCTGGTTTAAAACTAGGGAAATTAGATATGTGTATTTGGTTGAGAGGTACGACGTAGGCTACGTACAAGCGGAGACAAGTTGCTTTTCTCGTTGTACTTAACGCGTTTTCTTT
The DNA here is from genome assembly GCA_029718625.1 of Synaphobranchus kaupii. Taxonomy (NCBI): domain Eukaryota; kingdom Metazoa; phylum Chordata; class Actinopteri; order Anguilliformes; family Synaphobranchidae; genus Synaphobranchus; species Synaphobranchus kaupii. The sequence goes on along the minus strand of CM056389.1, from coordinate 35,483,000 downwards.
GTTCATTGGTTATTACGAATCACGTGGAGCGTTCTAGCCAATTGTAATTGTGCTTGTTCTATGCACCGAATGCGTACAGTGGTGCAGCAGACAGAGGTCGGTTAATACGTGGTGCGTCACTTCCAGGATGACGAGGAGGGGGTTGGTGTGACAAGTGATCAACAATAACAAGAATCACAGGCGACTAGGAGAGGGTGAGTGCAATCAAACTGTTGGTGTGAAAACCCACGAACATGAAATGTATATGCTATTCCTAAAGTGATAATTTGCCCACGTAGGCTATGCTTACAACGCATTGAGCCAATATAACATTCCGGGTCAGTGATGAGCAGTTCTTGAATCTGAAATACGGATAACATACCTGGCTACATTAGCTGTTGGTAGCTAGATAGCCAACCAGTTGTCTAACGGTAGATCTCTTTAATTCGTAAGCTAGGTAAGCCAGTCAACAAACCAGAAAACGAACAAACGTTAGCTACTGTATCTACACGCCAACTGTGCACACGTTGCAGGTGTTTGAGCTTGTTAGATTTCCATAAATAAAATGAGAGTGGTAACTTCTAAGGAATGAAAGCTGATTTCATATCACTGAGTCATTTTATCTCGGTATTTAATTTCGTCACAATAGCTAGCTTGATAGCGACCGAGCTCTGTGCGCTTGTCTAACGTTCTTATTGTGAGCTCGATCGCTACTTTTTGTCCTGTGTAATGTGATGTTATTGATTTATCTCAGGCGCTGTGCACAGAGATCAGCAGTACCGTACAAGGAGATTGTGGCGACCAACGTAACAATGTAACAAAGTAGTGTGTCAGCCATCCACCTAGCTGCGATGATACTGCAGGGCTAACTAAAAAAAATAAAAAATACTGCATCGCTAACTTGCATGCTAGCTACTGTATATCCGCTATAGCTATATAATTAGATGCAGTACATTTTGTTATACAGGTGGCGGTTAAATGGTTATGTAGCGAGCACGCTCACGATCCCCTCGCCAAATTAGCGAAGCTAAAGTCTCCTAATGGAATGTTGAAAAACAAGTTTTCTGGCTTGATGGGTATTAACATAGAATGGCCGCTTAATGTATAACGGCCTTTTTCGCAACAGGTTTTTAGCAACGTTAAAATGGGACAGTTTGCCAACACCCTAAGGATGCATATATTTACAAACCATCTATTGCTAATTAAAAGCCTGATTGGACAGCAATGTGCTATGGCAATAAAGTGAAACTATGATATATTGGGGCAAATAGGTAGGCTATATTTCCAATGCAGACATTTAGGTATTATGGAGTATCCTGCATGTACATTCTCCTCCCATGGTCAGTTCTCCAGAGCTGTTCCATTTATGGTTCTACCCAAGGCAATCTGACAAAAAACACACCCAACAGAGGCAGGGTTTTTCTGCTGCTTAGCGTGCAGGTGTGCATTTTTATGTCCCCCACAAACACACTAATTTCACTGCTTTTCAAATAGTAAAATAAACTTTGTCATCCAGTTATTTATTTTTTTAAAAGTTTATAGCTATAGAATGTTTAATAAGCTACACAGTTGGAGAGTAGTTCTTTAAACTATAGGTAGACCTAAGGGTACAAACACATTAGTAAAGTAGACAGAGTGGCCCAGCACCTTTGAGGAGAATGAAGAATATTGGCAATTCTTTTTTAATCGCAAAGAACATTTCAGTGTCAAAGCCTTCAGTTCACTTCTGAGGCTTCCGAGATTCCAAGTAGTGGATTTAGTTCTACCCGAAGCAGACCCCCCCCCCCCCCCCCCCCTGAAAGTTTGAGCTTATAACTCTGTTCCCTAGTGATGTTTCCATAGCAACTATGAACCCCTGGAGATAGTTTGAAACAAAAGTGTTGTCATGACAGCTGTTTGTTTGAAAGTCCCCCTTTTGTTGCCACAGACTTTTACAGTAAGAACAACTGCCTCTGGGAAGTTGATATGGCCCAAAGTGTCTTTTGTCATGTAAAAAGGGTGCTCCTAGCTAACAGGCTGTTGTAAGCATTAGGGTTTAAAAGACCCCTGGTGCGATCGTTGTCTGCCAGCTATTGTATTCATGTTTACAATGTGAATAGTTTTAAACTATATTTCCACACTGTTTAAAATGAGGAGTGAACTGAAAATGAACAAAGAATGGCACATGTTTCAGTCAATATGTTGATTGACAGTTGAATGTTTACAAATAGCTAGCTCTGAGCTTGGTTTGTGTCTTTCGCCCCACTATGCATTTGATGTATATGCCTATTGCCTCCTGTCTAAAACATCAAAGTATGCTATCAAGAAGGACTCGCATTTGATAAGGATTGTCAGGTATGACTGCCCTTTGGTCTTGGGAAAACAGTGAAATGGAGGATACTGGACTGAACATCAGAAGCCTTTTTGGGTCAGTGACACCTGTGCAAGTGTGCGAACATCACAGGCCTGTTTGAAAGATCTCTGTCTGCGGTGGTTTCATTCTGTTGGCTGGCTAACAGTTGGAATAGAGACATGCTCGGACCCTCGTGCTGATTGAGAGGATGTGACGAAGACACAGTCCAACTTAACAGGCTGAGCGAGGAAGCACAGTGTAATTGATAAGCCTAATCATTACTGGCAATCAAACAGGACCCCTTTCTGCTGTGGTTGTTGTCGTCTTGTTTTTTCCATTTGTCTTCTGAGAAAGAAACAATAGTAATCTTGGTCTGCCAGTAAGAACTAATGGTCAATGAATATAAAAACTAAGAATATTCAATAAAATATTATGATAAGAATGTTAAAAAGTACATTACATTACAGGCATTTAGCAGACGCGAGGCTTATCCAGAGCGACTTACACAGCTTTTTAGCATTTTTTACATATTATCCATTTATACAGCTGGATGTATATTGAAGCGATTCAGGTTAAGTACCTTGTTCAAGGGTACAACAGCAGTGTCCTACCTGGGAATCAAACCTGCTACCTTTCGGTTACAAGGCCAGTTCCTTAACCATTATACTACACTGTCGCCCAAGTAAATCAGTCTACATCTGCAGACCTCTCCTCCCACAAAATCAAATCACTGATACACAAGCACCACTCACATTCCCAAATACAGAATCAGAATCTGGATAAAAATAGATGACACAACCACTCACTCAACCCTAAACATCACAGAGAGGAGTGGGGCGAACATGACTCTGGCTGGAGGGAATGCCTGCCACCAGAAGCACCAGTTTAGCCCTGGACAACATCTGCTGTCTCCTTCAGGATATAATCCTACCGCTCAGTTGCTTTGGAGAAGTATCTTTATGGTAAAAAAGTGCAATTTATCCATACTTTAGGCCTATATCTTGCTGTTAACATTTGCTTTGTGGTACACTGTGAGCAGCAAAAACACTAGGCCTACTTTTACTATTTTTAGTCATTTCTGCCTTTGGATGCTGTGTGCCACCAGAATTAAATTATTTTAATTACTTAATTGATTCATCAGAGGAGGTTTGAGCAGCCAAGTCTTTGTAGGAAATACAGAATAAAAGCTCACCCACTTACTTATGCTCCTGATACAAAGATATTTTAAAGTTTACCCATGTAACACAATATTTGGACCTTTGTGTCTTCATCAGAACAAGTTGACCAGTTCACACAGGTCTGTTTAAATAATGCACCTTAATTAGCCCAGAGGTGTGTGAGATGCCCACCTCCCACATACACACTTAAAATGGGTCAAACATTCTATGACTTCATTCTATGGTTGAATGTGAAAAAGACAACCAAACGAAAGTAAACATATTATAATATTTGATTCACCATTTTGCATCAGAAATGATGAAACATGACACAGTCTGACAAAGAGAAGAACAACACATTTGTTGATACAAGATGTATGGTGATCTTGTATCTTTTCAATTACATTTCAGTTTTTTAATACAGATCTTAAACATCCAATACCCAAAAGCCACAAGCATGGCTTTGTGAAAACATCTTCATTTTTCATTCTTTAAATTCATAAAGTGATTTTGTGACCCTGAGCCAAGGACTTTCCAGTGTGCATCTTTATTATCTCACAGCTGAATCTTTTCTGAATTTTTTCAAAATATAAGGATTTTGTTTTGCTTAATGATGTTGTCTGGTCATTTTACCAATTTAATAGTTACTTGTTCATTTGTGTGTGTGTGTGTGTGTGAGTAGCCTACATTTAACCAGAGGTAGCCTAATCCTGTATAATTGAATCAATATATCATAGTTCATTAGAAATAATTGCATTGGTTTTGTGTATTCTGTAATTGACTGAGACTAAATAGTTTACGTGGTATTTTCTTGTGTGCATGAGCACCTGGGATAAATAAAATCAGCTCACCCTACAATTCTGACTTAATTAAGAATGAAATTCTGGACGTCAATGAACGATATGCAAAGAAGAAAAAATCGGCACAGGCAGTTCGATCTCGGTCTATAAAAACTGAATGGGGAACATGAAAAGGAGGAAAGGGGAAAAGCTTCCTTCTAAAAATAGGTATGCAGTTTTGTGTGGTGGGGTGCAAGGGGGGTGAGTTTGGCTCTGTGTGTGGGGGAGGTTGGGGTTGGGGGGGGTGTGGTGTCCGTGACTTCCCAGGGTTCTGATTACTTGCATCTTTTCCTTCACCCCCAGCTGAGCTCCCAGGCTATTCTGTGCATCCCTCAGCCTGCCTCTCTGCGCCTCCAAGCTGGGAAGGGTCATTTGAGAGGGAGTCAAGGACAATCCCGGGGCAAAGGCCTCTCTGTACAGCTGCCCAGTCGCAGGGTAAGGGAGCAACACACAGCCTATCCTCAGACAACCTCCAGTTATATCTCTGTCCACAGAGAGGTACAGTTGGAAGAACATTCACTGCTTTTTATATGGCAAACAAGCCATTTTTCTGACATAAGGGAGACATCACATGCTCCCACTATTGTATGATACTTTCTAAGCAATAGCCATTTGTGAGCCTAACTCAGACAATCAAAAAACCATGAGAGAATAGACTAATGTTAATGCTTGTTGACTAATGTTACCTGCTGTCAAGCGTTAACCCATACCCCCACCCTGTAATTATGGTTGCAGAATTCGATTATATGGGCATAAAACACATAGAAAAGCAGAAATAAAATAAAATTCAGGCAGCTCCTCCACCACCATTGTCGCTGGAGGAGCTGCTTGTACTACAGTACTTCCTGTGTCTTCTGAAAAAATGAGCCAACATTTGGATTAATGATTAACCTGCAGGTGTGATTAAACGAAGGAAAATCAAAATTGCAGTTGCAAGCATTCAGTGTCACACAGGGCACAGGCTGAGGAAGAATTATGGTGCATATGGTGCAATTATAGTGCAGCTCCATACATGAATGGCAGCAGTACTGTCATGGTTTTTAACCCTTTTTCCCTATGCGGTCGTTTTCCTCAGTGGCCACGCAAGGGCGCTGCCCTTTTGGTAGATGCTTGCTCCGCCCTGCTTAGATTGCGGAGCTTCTGTTAGCATCCACACCTGCGCGTGGTCACCTTGAGAGCTATTTCAGCCTTCCGTTTCCTTCTTTCGGGGCTTCTATATTGATTGTTTTATGATTTGTATTGTGGTGTATTGTCGGGCATGAGTTATGCTGTTTTGTGTGTGGTATTATCCTGCCCTTTGTATTTTAAGTCGGTATTATTTTGGTCTAGGTTTTAAAGGATACCGTTTTGCTCCGTTGTGCGTCATTGGAGTTATGCGGGACACGTCTATGTGGAAGTAGCTTTTAGGACTCGTCCCCCCTGGCTTACCTGCCTATGTGGATGTAGTTATTCGGATTCTTCCCCCCTGGCTCTTTTCTGTCCTCGCTTCCTGGTTTTTCCTTTTTAGTCCGTTGCCTAGATTTTGCCTTTCTATGTCTCTTTCTCCTCTCTCTGTCTGCTTTCTTCCGTGAAATCGAGAGGAGTCTTTGTTTGTTTGTGTGTATTTGTATAGTAAGTTCTTACTAAGAGACAGGGCATTTTTATCATACTGACTTTAGGGCTTTATTTATTTGGTGTGTGTTATTTGTACCTTTCATGCTACTCGCCTGTTTTAACGTCTCGTTGCTGAGGCAGGGCTTATTCTTGCTGGCTCTTTAGCAGTGGCGTAACGTCGGCTGTAAAATAGGCCTTCGGTAACCTTACCTTTATACGGATATTACTCTCAACCTGTTTCTACTTATAGTTCTTAATTATCAATCAAGCAATTCAATAACTGAATAACAAACATCAATGAATATATCAAGTTTTTCTGTGCTAGTATTTTTCTTTGCGTCATAAAATGGGTAGCACTTAAATATATGTAGCGACGGCCTGCGCGTTGGAAAAAGTGGGGATTACTTGTTTCCGTTTATTTAGATTCAGTAGCCTAACAATCAATCCATTCATTCTCTGAATAATCAAGACCAATTTGTAGCCTATAATGATTTAGAAATGATAACGACAAAGAGACAATTTAAGATTGTTTAACAAGGATTAGGCAATAATCTGAATGCGTTAAAGAATGTAATTAATTTTAAGACGACACTAAAATTAGTCAAAGCGATTTTAACATTAGAAAGCATAAATTTAAAGAGGACAGCCTCTTAAGTGTCTCGAATCGTTGAGAGCAGCGCATAATACAGGCTAGAAATACTCATTTACGAAAATCTACGTTGAACATTTAAACATGGAGCATTTAAAAGTCAGAATCTTCGCATGATAACACAACATCATAAATGTCGATATACAAAAATGCAACACAAGTTTATGTTGCACAGAACAATAATGCTATCTCAAAATAACTTGGTAGCCTAATAATTTACTTCTTGTTCTTGGTTATTGAGTGAATCAATTATTTGATTGACAATCAGGAAAAGTAAATGGAAACAGATTGAGAGTGATCATCCTTTAAAGGTAAGTTTACAGAAGGCCTAGTTCTACTCCCATGGTACGCCACTGCTCTTTAGTTACTTATTTCGTAGAATTATGGGACCGCAGATCTCTGCTCTATTTCGCCTGTAAAATGTTTCTCTCTCCTGGGAGATCGGGCGTTCAGGCTTCTACTTAGTTACTTAGCTCGTAGAAGTATAGGGTAGTAGTTCTTTGTTCCATTTCGCCTTTGTTTGGTTTTCTTACTGAGAAACCTGCGGTTTGAGCTTCTACTCACTTCTGTGTTACAGTGAGCCGGTTAGTAGCTTCGGTACGTTTGTTCCCTGTTTTGTCTCCTTCTCGTGGACTACGTTCCCCTTTGTTGTGAGTCAGGGTTATTTCTATTATATTGAGGTAGTGCTTGCTATTTTCTATTAAGTTTGCGTTGGTCTTTTGTTGCAGCTGTCCTGTTCACCCTTTTTACCTGCAGGACGATTTTGTTCGGAACTGTTGTTCTGTTCGTTCTCCGGGTGTGTCTCTCCTTATGTGGAGCTTGGGCGATGTTGTGGACATGTTTGTGTATGACTGCGTGTTTCTGAAAATAGCCTCGGAACGTTAGCTCTGTTCCTTTGCCTCGTTACATATTTCTTTACTGAGAGGCTAGGGCGTGTGTTTTCAATTTAGCTTGCATTAGTCATGTTTAAAAGTAGTTATGGGACGATGGTGCTCCGTCGGCTCGCCTGTAAAATGTTTCTCTCTCCTGGGAGATCGGGCGTTTACCCCTTTATGTTTTCTGCATGTGACTGCGAGCCTATGAAACTAGCCATGGAACGTTAAATCTCTGTTCCTGTTCACCTTGTTACATTCCTCTTTATGGAGTGGTAGGGCGTTTATTTTCAACTAATCTTGCTTTGGTCTTTTAGCCGGTAAATGTCCGGTGCAGCCTGTCCTGTTCGTTCCTTACGGTACCTTTCTCCGTACATGGAGTTTTGACGATTTTGTTCGGAACTGTTGTTCTGTTTCGTCTTTCGGTGCATGTCTTCCTATAGGGAAGATTGGGCGATGTTGTGGACATGTTTGTGTGTGACCGCGAGTCTGAGAGTAGCATTGAAACGTTGGATCTGTTCCTTTCGCCTCCTCATTCTATCGTATTATTTTGCAGTGTTTGTTAACAGTTTTATTTTTTGCCATTATGCTACTCACCCGTTCTTGTGCGTCTCTTTGCCGAGACAGGGCGCGTATTATTTCTGGCTATTCAGAAACCGGTCCTTGCGCTTCTACTTATTTGCGTGTGACAGTCAGCCGGTTAGTAGCGTCTGTAGGCGTGTTCGTTGTCTTGTCTCCTCCCTTAACTGCGGGGTTTCCCGCCTTAGTGGCCTTAGGGCTTAAAGAATCCCCTTGCTGCGTTTGGCTCCTCCGACCTCACACGTCACGCCCCATTACAAGTACAGTATAATGCTTAAGGAACTTGGCTTGTAACACAAGGTTTTAGATTCAATTCCCAGGATTGTACCCTCGAGCAAGTTACTTAATCTGAATAGCTTTGGGATACCATATGCAAATGTCAAATTGTGTCACAAAGTCACTCTGGGTAAGAGCATCTGCTAATGGCTGTATTGTAATGTATTTTAATGTCATGTGATCTGTTCCATAGAAAATGTCCATCTGAACCACAACAAAACCCGTCCAATTTCCTTGGTTTGTCACCATCCGCTTGCTTTGGCCTGTGGTTTTTGGAGAGGCATTTTAGGACCAGGCTCTCTATGCAGCTGTCTCTCAGATCAATCCAACCTACTCACTGGCGTTCCAGACTGCCACAAGTAGTCCGCAGAATGTCTGTAATGGATTTAATTAAAAGCGCAAACATGAGAACTCCCACAAGCAGCAAGTCAGTAAAAATATGGAACATCTTGACATGCTAGCCAGACATAAATGACTGTGCAGTAGTTTAAGTGCAGTTGCCACGTGAGTCAAGGTTAGTCTGGGTCATGCTTTCTTCACGTGGCCCTAAAAGGAACATACCTTGCCTGATATTTGAAGTTTGACCGTACAGTCAGCTGAAAGGACTGCGTAAACTCATAGAACATTTAAGACCGAAGCAGATATGGGTGTTTTTTATCTGAATTCCAGGCTAGGCTTTTCTGAGTTTGCTCCGGAACTGGGTCAAATTATTACATGAAAGACAATTAACCCTGCAAATACCAGTAAAATTCATCCAGAATACAGACAAATGTAAAACTATTTTCTCAAATATTCAGAACCAATTTTTGTTTATGATTGTATGTTTTGGTTAGATGGCAAATCTGGTCAATTCTCACCTATTTAGGGGGTGCTCTGTTTAAGGCTTTATAAATCCAGGGGCCACATGTATAGAACGCTGAGTAAAAGAATCCGTAAAAGAACGCTCAGGGTGAAAGTCAGAAATCTGCTTTAAAAAAGTTTCTACCTCTGCCTTTCTGTCACGGTGTCGCCATATCACACGGACTCCAAACATTGTGTACGTATGGTGTCCATCATGTGCAGAGGTACGCAGATTCTCACAGCACGTGTTATATTGAATTTTTTATATCTGAATTTCTGCGTGGAAACTCGCTTACGTTGGCATTTTTCTGCTCAGCACTGTTTATACATGTGGCCCCCAGGTGTGGGCATCACAGAAGCAAATGGCTTAAATAAAACAAGACCTTTGTACCATTTACAATACGAACTTTGTATTTGTTTATTTTAATAATTTAAGTCAAAATAAAGTGCCACAAATGCAAAGAAACTTTAGAAAAATGCTATGAAAAAGTGAATAGTTTGCAATGAACTGCTGAGAGCTCTAAATCATAAAATAATGATATTTTTACCTACAAATCAACTGTTTTGGATAATAAAACTCATCAGTATGGGTCCAAAACCCTATCCAATACATGTCATAAAATGAATAAAATTAGTTTTGTCCATTATAAAGCATATACATTTGCCCCTTCTGATGGCTTAAGATGAAAACATTGATATCACACTGTTACACACACCTAAATATGTAGCCTAATTATTCACTCTTGTACCTCAATAAGACATCACTTCTTCCTGTACTCTACAGTATGTAAACGTTTGCCCTGGGATCGCATTATTCATTTCATATCGAGGATGAAAAACTCTCGTCAGCGAATGCGTTTTCTGTAGCTGTTTGCGTAATAGTACATTGTCTAGATGTACTATTCTGTTATGCTGGGCTGTAATTTATTGTTCAAAGCATCCCAGAAAAAATTGCAAAGACAGTTGAAAAGGATATACTGTCCTCTATCGGATAAAACAGTTGTGAATAAAACTGGAATGACGTGAAATACTTCAGAGCTGAATGTAGGGCATATGGGGTTCTGCACACAGACGTTCCACATCGTGTTATAACATGCTAAACTGGTGTGTATTTCTCAAACAAATTGTCCAAGACAATAAATGACCACTAAATTTTGAAAGGAACATCTCTATGTGTAAAACCAATGGTAGGATTGTATATTTATTTCATATTTAGTAGCAGATATTGATAGTGACGTGGTATAATGACACAATAATTTTGCATGTTTATTTTGCATTTGAGTGAGCAGGGCTTTTCACAGCTTTTTTGGCATACGATCAGGCTATTGTTGGGTTTATCTTGTTGCTATGACAGAAATCAAATTTTATATGATGAATATATTTATGAACTCACACATAGACGCTGTTGTCCACTATGTCACGCATGGGTAGGTATAGTTGCAGGCGAGATTGGGTGGGGTGTTGGCTTGTTAAATGGACTTTCTACGGGAAAATAGTGACGCTTAGGAACTACGTATTCAGCAGAGTGGTCACAAATTGTGTACTGTGTGCCGGTAAAATACGGAGCTTGTGGTTTCCACTCATAGTTTGGCTGCAGGAGCAACGAATGTCTCAGTTGAGCAAAATCTTGCCGCTGGCGCCATGGCCACTAGGCATCTGCGCAAAGGGGTTAACTGAAAATTCTCAGAGACCTGCATGAGTGTTTGTTAGCATTTAATGAGCTAAACTCGTATTTGATCCAGGTCTGTACTGCTCTACGACCCTGTTCCTCGAGAGCCACAGGGTCTGCTGTTTTTTGTTTTCATCTTAAAAACTAGTTCCGACCCAAGAAACCAGATGATTTGAGATGAGTCAACAGCTTGAATTGGTCAACCAAGTAACAGCTGAAACCAGCACATCATGTGGCTCTTCAGGATCATGGTTGCATACCCTTTTTCTGGCACTTGTATGAAAGCTGGAACAGAGAGTGACGTGCTGTTCACAGCCACTTTTTCAAGAAGATTGACAATCTGCAGCTGCAGTGCTGTGCCATGGAATTTGCTGTGTCAACATGACCTAAAGATGGTCTGTGTCATGGAGATAAGCTCTCAGTCACCACCCAGACTGTCACACTGTGGGTCACAGAACCTTGATACAGGAGGGACGGGCATATCAGCAAAGCACACATACAGTATATAAAGAACTATGTGTGGCAATGTCCAGCTGTAAATGTCAACAGTATTGGTGGGGAACGCACTTCCTGGAAAGCCACATTTGTTTCTGGATTTCACTCCTCTTAAGTATTTAAGCTGCTCATTTACGTGGTCCTGCTCGCTGCAATTAATCATAAGGTCATGAATGACAGCTGAAGGCTGTTCCTGCATTCTTATATGAAGTCTTTTACAAATGTCTAATCTATGAGTGAACCAGTGTTGGTGTAGATAACTAAATGACGCCAGCCCTCCAGAAATGGAGTTCCCCACCCCTGATCTATGGGGTTCCCCACCCCTGATCCACCCCTGATCTATGGGGTTCCCCACCCCTGATCCACCCCTGATCTATGGGGTTCCCCACCCCTGATCCACCCCTGATCTATGGGGACACAGGTAGATAATTGACGTGTATAATTGAAGTGTAGATGTTGCCATGTACTTGGCTGAAAAAACTGTGGCCTTTCCCAATCCTAAACATTTATTCTGGGATGAATGCCCCTAGACTATATTTAGCACTATACCCTCAGATCCAGTATGCTACTTATACCATGGCAAGTTTGCATCATGACATTTACTGTTGGCTGTGTGGCTAATAACTGGGCAAGTGTTCCTATTCTTTGCCTAACTTTAGTTGTATGGATGTTGTAAGTTGCTCGGCATAAGAGCATTTAAACAAGACTAGGCAAGCCTAGCTCAGCCCGGACGCCTGCATGCAGCCAGTGGGGAACATTTGACAAGGCACGGTGGATATTGTTCTGGAGCATGCAGGTTGGCCTGCATACTAGGAGGACTGATTCTCAAAGGTGTGTGTGTCAGAGTATATGAGCGGGAGCGAGCGAGGAGGGGAAGCGGATGTAATTTAATTAGAGTGATGAGCACTGTTAGGACATTACCACTCTGCAAGCTCCAGTTCACTCCGCTTTAGCCTATATTTTGTGATAAAAATAGACATCACATGTTTTTGTTTAGATACCACATTAGTTCAGTTCATAAAATATAAATTTATTGATAATTTATTTAGCCTATATGGAGTTGAAGTTGTTGATATTTTCTGTACACAGAGAATGCACACATTGACAGCATTCTCACAAGCTTTTTATTTGCTCAAATACAATATCTCAATAACAATATCCTCTGATCTACTTGGAGCTTGCTTGTCTGCACTCCTCTCTAAAATAGAATGTTTACTGAACCGCAGCGTCCAGACAGTAGCTAATGAAACCTGCAAATAGCCTACATACGTTGTCTTTTATGTGGGTGGTTTAGGTCTGATCGGTTTTTTGTAATGAACGATTATTTTGCTTCCGCCTTTTTATCGTAATTACTTGAAATTTAGGCATGACGACCCCTGCTTTTAGCCCTTTCCCATGTACCATCACAAATATGTGATTATTCCAGAACTGGCCCAAAAGCGTACCATCACAAATATGTGATTAGAATGTATCATTAGAACGTTCAGTCGTCACAAAGGTCACTGCCTTCAAAAGTGCAAATATGACTCCAGTGCGGTGCCTAAAAGTCGTTTATTGTTGTACTATAATACAAATTATGTTACTATAGTTGTTATCATCTGAGTAGTCATCTAGTTTCTTTTGTAGCCTACTGTAAAAAAAGAGGACGGGGCGAGCGGAAGCTATGCCTTTTTGAGTATTTTAAATGGTTATAACCTAAATAGGATAGTCTCAGCTTTCTGCCGATGACAATATTATCTTTCTACTCCAAATATTAAGCGAGATCATTAAAATCATAACTGTCACAAAACTATGTTGTTGATTTCTTCAAATAAATTAGAAGTAGCGATCTGCCGAATTCATTAAAGGCTACAGAACGTTAATTCAGACATATATCAGCATTAACAGTTAGCCCACACGTTATCTTGGACTGTGTGGAAATTAGGCATGTCGTTGTTTGTACCTTTGTGCAGAAAACTTGGCGACGTACCATACGACGAACAGGAGGCTAAATGCTTTGAATTTCTGTGTATTTATTTATTTATTTATTTGTCACTCGACAGGTCACGTATTTGCCAGGACCACAGTCAAAAAAATAACCTGCTTTGAACTCTGCTTACTTTTCGTTAGTTGTTGCTCCTCTGACATTGATTGAGTTTAAAACATGGGCGATGTCTTCCTCTGGAGAGTGTAGCTATCAAGCCTAACTTTCCTGAAGTAAAAAGTTGTGAGTAACATTTCAATACCAATGAAGTCCCCCTCCCGCTGGTGAAACAATATTGACTGGGTGATAACGACAACGAGAAAGATTATACATTTCAGCCAATTGACCTGTATGAGTCAATTTTCTCAACAGGTGTGAGATAAGGGAGTTGTTAGCCATGGAATTGTGTTTGCAGTCTTGAGGTGCACCTGTCAGATATGGAGCCTGTCCTCATGGTTCCAGAGCCCGTGTGGAAATAGAATATAGTACAATATATTGAATATGTGTGGACCTTTTGGATAATGATAAATATATGTTATAATATATATATCAGTCTACTTCTCATGTGTGGCAATATCTGCAAGTGATAAGCTAGATAAGAGTTTGCACGTTTGTCTTATGATATCAGTATCTGGATTGAGATATTTTATTTCAATGTATTGCCAATATGTTCCATTTCCATTAAGGAGGGCACAAGCTACACAGACTGTCCCAGACTTAGCTAGCAAGCTAAATTTAATCTGTTGTCCCTGGGCAGGTGACACTAACAAACAGTGATACGGCAACACAGTGATTAATACAATGGGCACCTCAAGCAGACACAAACATTACACGTCAAGGCTAAAACAATGATATTCCCACTAGTAGGACAAGAGAAGGATAACTATTTATTTCTTGCTTAGAGATAACATGATTGATTTGCATGTATGATTTGTTATAATTCAAAACTTGAAATCACTCTGAGGAAAGTGACTGAGGTTCCTGTATTTTCTCCACCAGCCATTCCTGCCCCAGCCGACGTCTATGAGTGTTTGGCTTTTCTACTGTTTTGGGCCATCGGACAGAGAGGGGATGTGGGACGGGACCACAGAGCCGCCCGAAGAGGAGGGGCGCACCTTCATGCAGGTGATCAGCGAGAAGTACAGCCCGGAGAACTTCCCATACCGCCGGGGGCCAGGCATGGGGGTGGTGGTGGTTCCGTTCGGCCCACAGGGGTCGCCAATGAAAGGTGAGCAGACAAACAGGCACCTGTGACATGCGCCTTACCTGATCTGCATTCAATAAGGCAAACATTAGCTATTGTAGTGGAAAACAATGTAATGCAATGTAATGTACTGTAATGTAATGCAATGCAATGCAAGGTAATGCCATTTAAGGTAATGTAAATGCGATGCATGTGTGCATGTATGTCTCCCTGCAGATCGCCTCAACCTGCCCAGCGTCTTGGTGCTGAACGGCTGTGGGATCAGCCGCGCGGGAGACGAGGGTGAGATCGCCGCTTTCTGCGCCCACGTAGTTGAGCTGGACCTGTCCCACAACAAGCTGCAGGATTGGCAGGAGGTGGGTACAGAGAGAGGCTCCCTTTATATTTGTGCACAAATCAGCTGGTGTTAACTTTATGACTGACACAACGTGCCTCTTTCTATGATCAAAAAGAATTTGAAAGCCAATAAACCCGTGGCACCTGCTGCACTGTAATCCCATCTCTGTCTGTAACCCTATCTGCTTTATCCCTGTCTGAGTAAAAGGAAAAAATACACAGGGCAGACTTTCCAATTTCCGTTAAAAAAAATATTGTAGAGCTTTGAAATTAGTGTGGCCTTTTATTTTTATAACATTGGAGGCTTTAGGCACCACATTAAATTGTTATTAAAATTACTTGTTTGTAAAAAGCTATAGTAAAAAGTAAGTCATATAATTGCTGAAATTCATTAAAAAGGAGAAAAGCTCCTTCAATGAAAAGACGGCAAAATCCTTTAATACCGAACCAAACCAGCTTTAAAATGCCTGCCTTAAAATATTGATGGGAGGGGACATAGTGTTGATAAGTGGATATTTATGAGGATAGATGGCTTTTTAATGTAAAATATTTATGAACGCTGTCCCATATTTCTAAAGAATTTAGTATTATTGAATTGTTTATATTAGTTTTTTAATTTTTTTTGCTTTCAAAATAGAGAATATTTTTTTCATTAATATGGGTATACATCAGAGCACTAAGTTATAGGAAAAGCACATGATGTATTTTACATCCACTGTCAAAGTGATCGTAATTGAGCTGCACAGTAATATCATTTAATGTGAGGTAGCCCCAGACCACCTGCCTTGTAGTATAATAAACTGATTCTTATACTGGGTAATAAACAGGCTTCATTTTTTTATAGAGGTATTCTGGAACAGACATAGGTCTGGAATAAATAATTAAACCTAGGTGGTTTATTCTACCCACAAGAGGTAGTTTACATGTGTGCTGTATATGTAGTTTAATTTATGCTGTATATGTAGTTTACATGTGTGCTGTATATGTAGTTTACATTTCTGCTAAAAAGTGGGAGGTCTCAGCATCATCATTGGCATCCTCCAATATGGCTACTGGCCAGTAATATCGGTTACTGATGTTGGTCCCCAGAATTTCCATATCGTGGATCTTAAATTGAGGGCTACAAAGGATCACACCTGCAATGAGATGATAAAATGCATACAAATTCATTATTAAAAAACGAATAAAAAGGGCATTACATGTTACATGCTGTGGATGATCGTATTATCCTTTGTGGATAGTACTGTACACTCTGGATGTTTGTGGGTGATTTGTCCTGCAAGTAGAGCCAATGTGCTCCACTTTTTTTAGCGAATACGACTGTTTGACAATAAGAATGCTCCTTCACTGTCATTAAGCAATCGCTGTAATCTTAAAGTCGCTGTAAAGTCTTTCCTCATTTTTTATAGATCAGTAAGATTGTGACAAACATCCCGAACCTGGACTTCCTGAACCTGAGCTCGAACCCCCTGAGCGAGTCTGTGCTGGAGCCCAGCTGTGCAGAGGCCTTCGTCAGAGTGCGCCGGCTCGTCCTCAACAACACCCGCGTGTCCTGGGAGACCATCAACAGTCTCACGCGAGAGATCCCAGAGTAAGGCGCCCCCTGCTGGTGGGACAGGAGAAAGCGCTGGTCCCCTCCACGGCCCTGTTCAGAACTCCTCTTACTGCTACTGCTTTAACACACTGTGCTAAATCTGTAGAACACAGTTTAATGTTCAGCCTTAATTAAACTACCACATGGATTTATGATTGTACACCCCTGACAGATATACAAGCAGCCAGCATGTTATGCTCAAATATAAAGAGCTTAGTTTAAATTAACTGAAAATACTGAATTATTTTCAAAATTATTTGAATTGCCTTGTCAAATCTTTCAATATTTTTATTGTATGAATTGGTCTTCCCTTTTGTCTAATTGTTGTTTGTTTTTTATTTTAAAGTGCTTTGAACCTTATGTAGTATTATTATTATTATTATTATTATTATTATGATGTATGCATCATCAGCTGTGCGCCCTTTGCCTCACTGCAGGTTGGTGGAGCTCTTCCTGTGCCTTAATGAGTACGACAGTGTGACGCCCTCCCCAGTGCCCTGCCCCTCCCTACGCCTGCTGCACATCACAGACAACAACCTGCACGACTGGGAGGAGGTGCGCAAGTTCGGGCCCATGTTCCCCGGCCTGGACACGCTGGTCATGGCCAACAACAACCTGACCTCCATCCAGGACTCCACGGACATGCTCTGCCGACTCTTCCCCAATCTGCGCACCGTCAATCTGCACAACTCCGGTAAGTCCCAGGTCCGAGTTCACCCGGGATTGCCGCCTTCAAACTCAGCCCTCACTCAGGTACATCCCCAGCCAGATTTAATCACGTATACCACTTTCAGCCAGAGTTTAAATTCTTCAGACCAGAATGGAAATAATGCATGATTTCAATGCTAAATTTATCGTTGTACTTCTGTTCTGCACTGCATCTGCAGCAGCCTAGTTCCCATACTTAGTGCTTCAGTATTACCAGACGTTTTCCCCAAACTATTATGTTAATGATTTGTTGAAGAGTGCGGGAATTAATTAAACAAAAAATGATATGAATAAACGTATTAAACGTTAGAGAGAAACATTCAAATCCGCACCTCGCCGTGTCCCCTGTAGCAGCTCTGGAGGAACAGTAGGAGGCAGTCTTCGCTCACTGTCCCACGAGCTGCATGAGTTGGGCACAGTGGTAGTGTGCCATCAGCCCTCCCGGTAGCTATACTAAACTTGACCCTTAGGGGATCTGCGAGAAGATACTGTAGCAGCAGAGTCACCTACCCATTAGATACCCGGCTTCTTGTGGTTTAAGACAATCTGTTTGGCTGGATGAGGCTGTTTAAAATCTCCCCTGTCCTGTTGCCACACACACAGACACTGAATCGCAGAGACACTACATCACCCACTGATACCGAATCACACATAGATCACATGCAGACACAGAATCACACTTATACTAAATCACACACTGTTACTGCATCACTCACACAGATGCTAAATCACACACATATACTGAATCCCACAGCCACTACGTCACACACTGATGCTGAATCACACACAGAAACTAAATCACACACTGCTACCAAATCACTCACACAGATACTAAATCACACATTTATACTGAATCACATACCGATACCAAATCATACACAGCCACTGAAACACACATATTCTAAATGACACACTGAAACTGGATCACTCACAGAGATACTAAATCTCACACAGATCTGCTCACACTGAAGAAATGACCCTCTCTTGTTGTGGCATGAAGACTTTGCTGAACTGCTATAGCTGAGCTAGCTGTTGTTGAGAATCTTTTTGAACTTCTCTGCCTTTTCCTCTGCCTCTTTCCCTTAATTGCTATGCAGCCTCTGAGGGCTGCTCATAGAGTACTCAAGTGACCTACGTCACGCTGGTTTCGGAAGTAAATTCCCCATTCATTTAGAGCATAGACATTAACTAAAGCTTACTTTTAAACCATTTATACTGATTATGTCTTACCGTCAATTTCCCGGATTGTTCAATATAACCCCCGTTCGCAAACTATGTAGTTTTTCTGGACCAGCTTCGAGTATATTTTACGTTTTAGTATTTTTTTTGTGAACATCCCAGCACTGACACTGTTTTAAAACTACACGTCCCATAATTCCCTCCGAACGAGCAGCCTTATCTCCAGAAGTTTTCATATAACGTTTCACACAGCTCCGTTTTTAAACACTTTTTTCTAACGTTAGCTAGCTAGCTTGAAGGACTAAAAGCTTGAATTGCTTTATGTAGTTAACCGTAGCATAGTTTCTGAACTTGTCGGGCGGGCTTCTCTACTTAGCAAGCTAACGTTAGCTTGTCTTGAGCGGCACTAGCCTACTCCCATCTGCCACAGAGCAGACAGACGAGATGATGATATCTTATTGGTCGAGAACCACCCGTGCGTTGCAGTAATGGATATGCAGTCCGTTAAAGTGGACTACAAGTCGAACTACAATCATTAATGCGTTACTTTAAAAAATAAAAATTGGAACATGCGATATATGGTCTATATCCTTGTACCACACAGGCTAATCCAGGAACGTTTCGGCTCATTCTATGAATCAGACTTCAAGAAATAGTCGATAGTCTCCGAAGCCCATTCTATTTTCCATAGGGAATTTGCTTCCGAAACCAGACTCCGCCCCCGACTGACGTACTCACTTGAGTACTCTATTGCTCAGTAAAGCTCCAGTCGTGTGTGTGTGCGTGTGCGTGTGTCTGTGTCTGTGTCTGTGTGTGTGTGCGTGTGCGTGCGTGTGCATGTGTGTGTGCGCACGCGCGTGCGTGTATGTGCTTGTGTGTGTGTGATAGGTCTGAATCAATGGGAGGACATAGAGAAGCTGAACTTCTTCCCCAAGCTGGAGGAGGTGAGACTGCTGGGAATTCCCTTACTGCAGACCTACACCAACACAGAGCGCCGCAGCCTCATAGTGGCACAGTGAGTATCAGCACCTGCATGCACTCAGCAGCACGCCATGCACACAGGTACTGAATTACATACAGGTACTGAATCACTCACACTAACACTACATCGCTCACACAGGTATACATTACATGCAGATACTGAATCACACATACCATGCCCTACCATGTACAGATACTCACTCTCACGTACAGATACTCAGTGTCTCAGATTATCTTGACACACACACACACCTAGTCATATATACACACACACACACACACACACACACACAGAGTCATACACACTGGCTTCCCCAGCACTCTGTACTAAACTCACTGACATGCGCAGCTGAGCTCTCTGTGTGACGTGGTCCTATGGCGCCCACAGGCTGCCCTCCGTGATGGTGCTGAACGGTAGCGTGGTGACGGAGGCAGAGAGAGAGGACGCTGAGCGCTTCTTCATCCGCTACTACCAGGGCTTTTCTGAGGAGGAGCTGCCTTACAGGTAAATCCCACAATGCACCTCTGCCTTCCGAGACACCGAACCTTGTGATTCAGTGAACCTCACCCCCACTCTGCATCTAGCCTTTGTGCTGTGATTCGCCACAGTAGCTAAATCACAGATGTTATATACAAATTGCATAGTCATTGCCTACATTCTTTCCATCCTCCTTGTTATCTACAGGAGGGTCCTGTTTGGTAATAGGAGTTTCTGGTGCTTCCGAACATCCTTTTGCAATATTCATATTCTTTATTTTTTTGAGGAGTTTTTCCACCTAAACTGCACCTAGTCACCCGCATGGTAGCCTGCCACTGCTCACACTGATAGCACCCTCCAAACCTCACACTGCGACCACCCTCCAATCCTCACACTGATACCACCCTCCAATCCTCACACTGCGACCACCCTCCAATCCTCACACTGATACCACCCTCCAATCCTCACACTGCGACCACCCTCCAATCCTCACACTGATACCACCCTCCAATCCTCACACTGATACCACCCTCCAATCCTCACACTGATACCACCCTCCAAACCTCACACTGCGACCACCCTCCAATCCTCACACTGATACCACCCTCCAATCCTCACACTGATACCACCCTCCAATCCTCACACTGATAGCACCCTCCAAACCTCACACTGCGACCACCCTCCAATCCTCACACTGATAGCACCCTCCAAACCTCACACTGCGACCACCCTCCAATCCTCACACTGATACCACCCTCCAAACCTCACACTGATACCACCCTCCAATCCTCACACTGTGACCACCCTCCAATCCTCACACTGATACCACCCTCCAATCCTCACACTGATACCACCCTCCAATCCTCACACTGATACCACCCTCCAAACCTCACACTGATACCACCCTCCAATCCTCACACTGATACCACCCTCCAAACCTCACACTGATACCACCCTCCAATCCTCACACTGATACCACCCTCCAATCCTCACACTGTGACCACCCTCCAATCCTCACACTGCAATACCATCCTCCAAACCACTCACTGATACCACCCTCCAATCCTCACACTGATACCACCCTCCAATCCTCACACTGATACCACCCTCCAATCCTCACACTGATACCACCTTCCAATCCTCACACTGATACCACCCTCCAAACCTCACACTGATACCACCCTCCAATCCTCACACTGATACCACCCTCCAATCCTCACACTGATACCACCCTCCAATCCTCACACTGATACCACCCTCCAATCCTCACACTGATACCACCCTCCAATCCTCTCACTGATACCACCCTCCAATCCTCTCACTGATACCACCCTCCAATCCTCACACTGATACCACCCTCCAATCCTCACACTGATACCACCCTCCAATCCGCACACTGATACCACCCTCCAATCCTCACACTGATACCACCCTCCAATCCTCACACTGATACCACCCTCCAATCCTCACACTGATACCACCCTCCAATCCTCACACTGTGACCACCCTCCAATCCTCACACTGATACCACCCTCCAATCCTCACACTGATACCACCCTCCAATCCTCACACTGCGACCACCCTCCAATCCTCACACTGCAATACCACCCTCCAATCCTCACACTGATACCACCTTCCAATCCTCACACTGATACCACCCTCCAATCCTCACACTGTGACCACCCTCCAATCCTCACACTGATACCACCCTCCAATCCTCACACTGTGACCACCCTCCAATCCTCACACTGATACCACCCTCCAATCCTCACACTGCGACCACCCTCCAATCCTCACACTGATACCACCCTCCAATCCTCACACTGATACCACCCTCCAATCCTCACACTGTGACCACCCTCCAATCCTCACACTGTGACCACCCTCCAATCCTCACACTACCACCCTCCAATCCTCACACTGATACCACCCTCCAATCCTCACACTGTGACCACCCTCCAATCCTCACACTGATACCACCCTCCAATCCTCACACTGATACCACCCTCCAATCCTCACACTGATACCACCCTCCAATCCTCTCACTGATACCGCCCTCCAATCCTCACACTGATACCACCCTCCAATCCTCACACTGATACCACCCTCCAATCCTCACACTGATACCACCCTCCAATCCTCACACTGATACCACCCTCCAATCCTCACACTGATACCACCCTCCAATCCTCACACTGATACCACCCTCCAAACCTCACACTGATACCACCCTCCAATCCTCACACTGATACCACCCTCCAAACCTCACACTGCGACTACCCTCTACTGCGTGACACCCTGGACTGACCACTGCCACTCCACAGCTTGAGTCCCGCCCCCAGATGTGTATGCATGCTGATATATCACATCAGGACTATGCAGGACTTCTGTAAGTCTTTCACAGAATTTAAAAATGCCTGCTTCATCACATTACATTATATTTCATATATTTATGTCAAAAATAGATATATTTATAAGTTCTTTTTTTTTTTTTTTTACATAATTTTTTATTTATTTTATTTATTTTTAACCCCTCTGTTTTGCCTTTCATCACAGTCAGAATCAGAGAGCATGAGAGCCCGGTTCCTTTCCCGGTGGTCTCCCCACTCGCGGATTGTGCCAACCCAAATTAGCCTGTGACACATGTATCCTCAGCTCGGCATCCGTATCGCATTATTCCCGACACAACGGGAGACAGGACAGCTCACGACAGCTCTGTTCCTCTTCCCCCCCCCCCCCCCCCAGCCTCATCGGCCCAGCCGTGTCTCCCCTCAGTGGGAGTTTTTCGGGTCGGCCCGCGCTGGGAATCGGAGCGCTTCTCCTCGCCAGGCGCATTCCACTTAACCTCGGGAGAATGCGGGGAAGGGATTGGTGGCGAGGCGAGGAAATCTAACCTTTAGGACACAATGTGGCCAGTCTCTGCCCGCTCAATGACTCCTTTGTGAGCAATACGCTGATGGGAAAATGGATACACAAGGGGGCAGGCTGATTTTCCTCCCCCTCTCCCTCCCCCTCATTTTCTCCCTCCCTTTTTTATTTTTCTTTATAAATGTAATTTTTTATTTATATTCTTTTTTTTTTTTTATTCTTGAAGGGGATTGGGCACTTTTATTCATTTATTCATTTGTAACAAGAGCCGATTCTGAAGGGGGGACGTTTGCAGGAAATGTCTGACTAATTATGACATAGACAGAGTGCCTTTTTGGACCGAGCGAGCGAGGAAGGGAGGAAGGGAGGGAGGGATTGTGTGGGTGATGTAAAGGACAGGGCATCTTGGGTATGCGGATTTGCTGAGTTTAAATTCATATATGCCTGTAGCGTAGAGGTTTCACCTTTCAGGTTTTTACACAGAAACCCAGGACTTAAGTATAAACACGCCTGGATTGTTGGCAGGGTTAGTGTCACTACCTCACTGTTACGTATGAAGGGCCCGGCTTACATAATGGGAGTTGTTGTCCCGCACGCTCTGTGGGGTCTGTAACGTGAGTGACGGGTGCCAGCCTGTGAGCGTAACAGCGAAGCACCGGTAATGGAACAGAGGGGTAAATTCAACATTTCCTAGACAAAGCATGTATTAGTGTCTCCTTTCCCTGAGAGTCTCAGTTGAAAGGGTAATTATATGGAGTGCGTCTCAGAAAATCATACAGCAGCCCTGCACAGCACAATGTGGGAAAGAAACTTGATCAGGCTGATGTACTGTTTTCTTTTGCAGGTTAGATAGGGCAGGGGTGCACAACTCCTGAAGGGCCACAGTGTCTGCTAGTTTTCGGTGCCTTTCAGCATAATTGATACTTGATTTGAGCCTTGAATTTGCCGAAGCGTGAGCACACTTTGTTTCCAAGGCGTAAATCATAGCTCATTGAAGAGAAAGCGCAAAGACGCTGTGGCTCTCCAAGGTACAGGATCATTCAACGGCGGTTTTCTTGGTACAATTGGCCAAAATGGTTCTTGGGTAGGGATTTGCAAATCAAAAATAAATGTATATTTGAGTAATTGTACTGGGTAAATGAAGCTAATATCCAGTGCATCATAATTTGAGTCTCATTAACCCCTTAACTAGGTTATTGTATTTGCATTCATTGCATTTTTTTTACAGTGAAATCTTTTTAAATGGTCTGGTCACACAATATGCTGTTTGAAAGTGTTAAAACTCACGATTCTATCTCTATAAACTATTTTACGATCCCAATGTTACAGCAACAACTTATTTTGTAACATGACACAAAAAGGGCTCAATCAAACCGACTACTCTATACATTCTGTGTGTTCCACAGAAATTCACAGACGACATGAATAACAGTAAAGTCAGTATCCTTGTCCCCGAAAAAAAATCTTTCACGCGAGAAAAAACTCACACTTCCACTGTGTTTGAGCTTCTGTTAATGTGTTTCTGTAATACGTAGAGTAATTGTGATGCTTGGAAAACATACTCCCAAGAGTTACCTTACAGAAGAGACCAGGATTATGCCTGTAGTGGTTCAAGAACAGTAGCCATTTTATTTTCGGGCTGGTGTTCAAAAAAGGTGGTGCTAGAGAAGGGGTTAAAGTAACATAATATAAATATGTCATTACCTGAGTTGTGGTAAAAGAGCCTAATATCTAATACGTCAGAACTAGAATCATGAGTCCCTGGCCCCAGACTATAGCATATGCTATCAAGCCTGGAGTCATTTGATAGCATTTGCTGTTGTTATTTAAATTTTTTTAAATAACATACATTGATAGTTATGGAATCGTATTTGTACTATACGTGACCATACATTGTTTAATTATCACAAAAATCAGAATTTTCCAGGTCAGTATGTAGCTTTCCTACTCTTGTGAGCTGAAATTAAAAATGTTAAACGTTGGATACCAGTGTCCTGGGTTCAGATTGACAGTGACTGCAAATCAATGTGCCTATGGTGGATGCAGACAGCATTTGAACTGAATTGTGATCAGCACAACGGAGACAGAGACAGGGAAAAACTACAGTGAGAACGCTGAAACTGTGCTTGACTTCATATACAGACGTGCTCAAATTTGTTGGATGAGTAAAAAGGGTTATAAAAAATGCACCATTTGGTGAATTAGCTTAATCTCACACTGAAAAAATTAGAAAAATCCAACCTTTAATTGACGTTCATTTATTATGAGGGGAAAAAAAACCCTCATCAAGAAATTATTATTTTTTAACAAAACCACGTTGGCCACAATTATTGGTACCCCCTGCATTTATATATTGAATAAAGTAACAATTTTTTATATTCGGTCACATATCTTTGCATGCCATGACTTCCTGATGTCTGTGACCCAACAACATCTTGATATCTTATATTCTGGTACTCTTACAAGCGATACTATAACGACTCTGCATTTGAATGGATCTCTATGGGAATTTGCGGGTGGGACTAGATTTAGCTGTAAATTATGCTGGAACAGTATGGAATACATGGTTGGTAAAATGGCTGTAAGTCATCAAGGGTCTAAGGTATCAAACGAGCCTCAAACCATCACTCTGCTGCCAGATATGCAGTAGATATGGATGGATCACTTTAAGGGTTGTTTCTCCTGACAAATTTTCCTATTGAACTCTATGGAAAAATAAGTCAGGAGAAGAAACCATTCAAGTTATCCATCCATATCTACTGTATTTCTGGCAGCAAAGTGATAGTTTAAGGCTTGTTTGATACGTCAGACCCTTGATGACTTAGAGCCATTTATCCAACCTTGTGTTCCGTACTGTTCCAGTGTAATTTACAGGTAAATATAGTCCCACCCCCCAATTCCCATAGAGATCCATTCAAATGCAGAGACATTTAGTATTGCTTGTAAGAGTACCAGAAAATAAGATATCAAGAGTCTTTTGATGTCGTTGGGTCACAGACATCAGGAAGTCATGGCATGCAAAGATATGCGACCAAATATTAAAAATTATTACTTTATTCAATATATAAATGCAGGGGTACCAATAACTGTGGCCAAGGTGGTTTTGTTAAAAATAATTATTTCTTGATGAATTATTTCTTCTTTTTTTCTCATAATAAATGAACGAAGAGGCACAAAAATCCATTGTTAGCTTTATTTACTTTGTTTCACTCTTTGCTTTGAGTTGGTTTCATTTGTGGGGTCTCAAATTCTGAAACTGTACATGAAAGTGAAGCTACAAAATTAGTGGCAGCATTGCATACCTAAGTTGAGTTTGCTTCCTGAGAAATGGCAAATTACGCATACACATAAATAATATAGATACGAAGATGCATGTGTATAACGTGTGCGGTTGTTTTACACTTGATGCTAAGTAAGTGTTAGCTGGCTTGCCTCTTAGTAGTGATGCTATATAAATCAGCTTTATTCTCAGACGTATTTCCTGATACTGGCTCAGCCACCTGGTTCAATATTAGCTATGTCTATCCTGAAGGGAAAGTGTTTGCCAAGAATGCATCCAACTCGGCCCAGGTGCAGTTTGTGTCTTCTGAAAAAAGGATGCCTTTATATTTTGGGGACCCAAGGGTATTGTGGGCCAAACTTGTTTGTTCAGTTCTCCATCATCTACCTATCACTTTTCCAACATTTCCATCTTATGTAAAGTGTCAATAACCACCACTCTTTTATGGTTTTGTACACCAATTCAGTATAAAATACGCTGCTTGACACCTTCAAGAAATGGATAATTATCATAGAAACAGCTGGGAACCAAGCCACTGATTAGTTCATTAGTTCTGTATGAGTAAATTTGGTGATGTAGCGATGGCGTAGGATTATTCTTTCTGACTCATGTGTCCCAAAACATTTCCAAAGACTCTGGTGCTTTAAAAGTCCATAAGTAAAAAATGTATTGAATGAAAATACGTTTAAACATTTCCAAAATGAATAGTCAATTTTTATCAACTGAAAAAACCTCCAAACTTAAAACTATACACTACAGTCGTGTGCACCGTCTAACTAGAAATATAACATTAAATAAACAATACTCAAGTAATTCAACCCAAATAATTCAACTGGACATTACATTACATTACATTACAGGCATTTAGCAGACGCTCTTATCCAGAGCGACTTACACAACGTTTTATCAATTTATTATTATTTATTTTTATTTTTTTTACATATTATCCATTTATACAGCTGGATATATACTGAAGCAATTCAGGTTAAGTACCTTGCTCAAGGGTACAACGGCAGTGTCCTACCTGGGAATCGAACCTGCAACCTTTCGGTTACAAGGCCAGTTCCTTAACCATTATACTACACTGGACGCAAATAGTATATGAATAAATCCAATCGTATTTACATAAGTATTGCTAAAACTGAATTTTGGATCTAACATCCCAGCACCTAATTGTAAAATGCATGGACTGCATTACAGTTACTACATATATTCAAATAGAGCCGCTAAATAAAACTCTGTAATTACTGGAAATTATTAAAGTTCATGAGTATTCAACCTTCTGACGTCTAAGGTTGCAAATAGAAATTGCAAAAGTAAAAAGGTGTGTGTGTGTGTGTGTGTGTGTGTGTGTGTGTGTGTGTGTGTGTGTGTGTGTGTGTGTGTGTGTGTGTGTGTGTGTGTGTGTGTGTGTGTGTGTGTGTGTGTGTGTGTGTGTGTGAGTGTGAGAGAGAGAGAGAGAACGAGATGGAGAGAGATGTTTTTGAGCTATGCTAGAACAGAAGTCTGCAGCTACACAATCAACCAATCAATCAGTCAATCAATCAATCACATTTATTTTTATGTTGTACTCTTCACACCAATGTCGAGCAGCGTGCTAAACGGTTCAAAATGGAAAAATACAAAGCAAGGCACAGTTCAGTTACATATAGATTACATAAAAGTGCAAGATTTTCTCAGACAAAATGAGACAACCCTGCGCTAAAGAAGTGGACAGCATATTGTTATTATATACATGTCTGGAAGGATGCACGTCCTTTGACCCTAAGGTTAAGTGTACCCACCAGATCCACTGGGACGCAGCCTGGCCTGACCCCTGCATAGGCTGCATGCAGTGTGGGCGAGCCTGGAGACGGTGGCCATGCCCTGCCCCGCTCTGCACAGGTGCCCCTTTGTGGAGGGCAGCTTCCCGAGAGGTGGCACACCCCTTTCCCGTCCAGTACAGAGAGGGGACTGGCATGGTCCCCACGCAGACCCAACAATGCCCACTTTCTTTATACTCACACAGATCTGGTGGCAGCAAAGAAACAGGTGCCATCTAGGCCTGTTTTTCACTCCCTCATTCTCTCTCCTTCCCCCTCTCTATCTTTCTTTCCCCCTTGTTTCTCTCTCTCTTTCTTCTTCTTCTCGCCCTCCCTCTCTCTCTCTCTGTCTTGGCTCCCTTGATTCAAACTGCATTTACTTGGTATTGACCTTGTGCCAGTTTCCCAGATGGAGAGAGGAGAGGTGCGGGGGTGGGAGGGGGGTAGAATGAGTGGGCAGAAGATGGCTGCCCCCTTTCTAACTAGCCTTTCTTACTCCCCCTTTAGAGATCAGACAGTGTCCTACCAGCAGGTCAGAGACTCTCCGGCTGGACTGCATCTTGAAAGCGGAGACAGACAGAGCGGGGCTTTACCGCAGACCAGACTGAGAATCCCATTTGTCAGGCTGAGTGCAGGTCTATACCCTTGAGTAACCCTAGACTCGTGCAAACGGAGTCACGGATGTGTCGAGCGTAAGAGGGCTTTTTAAACGAAGAGAAGAACAGGCGAGGTGAGGAGAGGGGGTGATGGAAAAAGTCCACAAGTAGTCCTGTTCACACCCTGCCTTTAATTTTTTAAAATATTTTTCTTTCTCCCAAATTTGCAATGGCCAGTGGTATATCAGCGCTCATTGCTGGAACCTCCACTATCGACTCGGGAGAGCGCAGCCAGGCACGTGGTCTCCGACAGGCACGCGATGCCAGGCGCCACTTCTTATTACAACGCAGCTCACGAGTCGGACTCGCACAGAGATGAGTCGGAGGAAGGCGCTTCGTGCGCAGGTTAACAGGCAGACTTGCAGGGGACCAATCAACCAGCGGGGGTCGCTAGAGATAGATGAGACACAAATCCCAGCTGACATAGCCCTCCCTAACCCTGGGCGACGCTGCCCAATATTATGCTTCTCAGTACGGGGCTACTGGCCACAGTCAGCGCTGGCATGGTCAAGCTTCGATCCCGGCCTACAGGGTCTCACACTCTGTCTGCCATACGGGTGGCTTAGCTGGAATGACGAAGGGTGAGAAAGAACCAAGAAAAGCAGCTGGAGGAGACAGGAATATCTAAATTAATGATGAATTGGTAAAATCATCTCTTTTGACCCTCATGGGGTTGGATAACATACATATTTGTATGTGTTATCCACATAGATGCATACTTATATATTTATCATCTGTTTTCAGCAGCTAATCAATACAAATATTTATATTGATTTTGTGAATTATGAAATGTTATGAAGAAATTAAATCACACTATTTCCTTCAAACACATATATATATATATATACAGTATATATATATATAAACAAACACATTATGAACAAATAAGAGAAACAACTTGAGAAGGTGACTTTATTTCAAGTAAGTACAGTATCATCAGATATTCAGATATGTGTGCTATCATTCAAGAATCCTTTTTCTGTTGTGTTGCTGCCGGTTCTGGTTAAGTGCATAGTACTGAATTAAAACGTATTGGTTTCAGCGGCGAACCCAGTGGTGGACCATAAAGTAACGTGATTGTGTGATGCTATTTTGTTGCCTATAATACACATATTTAGCAAATACAAATTGTCTATAAAACAGCCAGCTAGCTAGCTTCGTTTCGGCTAGCTCATTCATGTAGATTGTAAGGAGCAAGGAAAAAAATAACTAGCTGTCTAGCTATGTTACTGGTAACTCTTGATGTTTTGTTGGAATGCTGTTTGGCTGTTTGCATGGCACTTAGCATGGCACAAAATGGGGGTGACTAATGGTGTATTTCAGCCCCTTTGTGCAGATGTCAAATTTGGTCAATCCTCGCTTATTTAGGTAGTGTTCTATTTCAGGCATGTGTAACTTCAAGTGTGAGCAGCACAGAAACTTGAAAATGGCTTAAATAAAGCAGGACAGTTGTACCATTTACAATACTAACTCAGATTAGTTTTTATTCATAATTTACGTAACAATAAGGTGCACAGATAGTAGAATGACATGGTATAATTACACAATTTCACTTGTTAATTTATTGAGTGAGCAGTGTTTTTCATCACTGTATTGTCTTACTGTCGGGTTGTTGGCTTTATCTTGTTACTTTGATGGATGGCAAATTTTTGGTGGTGAAAGAATATTTTTATGAACTCCCAGATAGATGCTATTGTCCAATGTGTCACGCTTGAGTCGGTATAGTTGCAGGTGAGACTTGGTGGGGGGTTGCTTGTTAAATGGACAAGCTATGCAAAAATGGTGGCACTTAGAAACTCCGTATTTCACATGGTTGTCATGTGTCATTTACTACTAAGGCTAGAACATGCAGTGTGTTGTTTCCACTCATAGTTTGGTTGCTGGAGCAATGAATGTCTCAGTTGAGCAATCTCACAGCGCTGGTGGCAAGGCCACTGGAGAGGGGTCTGCGAGAAGAGATTAATTAATCTTTCCTCCTCTACTGAGGTTTAATTCTAAACCCCAGTCAACGTCTTGCAACATGCTATTCTTTGTTTGTGCAAACCTAATAGGTAGCCTATCTAGCTATCATAGCAGTACAGCTTGCTGTAAGTCTGTGGTTAATTGTGTTGTTTCTGTTGTGTGTCCCATTCCTCAGAGGGCTGCTAGCTATAGCGACCGACATGGTCTGTCACGCTGGCACTTATGACTTAAGACAGCAGCACCGCGCCGCCGTTCATGCACCGTTGACTTGTTAGGCCTTGTTGTTATTTTTTCTGTGACCAAATTTTTTATTATTTTTCACATTGTGTTGTTGTCTATCCTGTTGCTATCGATATTTGCTAGTAGTGGAGGCCTGTCTACAAGACTATCGATAGCTAACTTACTGCTACCATGTGCATGTTTATCCCAGCAGCAGACAGTGCTATCTACTGTCAGTAGAGTGTAGTGCTGACTACTCAATAATATCACTGTGTGTGTCTGCGCTACACTGCTACATTTGGCATGATGGCGCTGTTTGTAAAATGGATATTATTGGTAGTGTCACCTACCACTAATGTTTGACAAGATACTGTATTGCAGTTGTATTGTTTCATGGAGAGAATCGATAACGTATTGGGAAACAAGCATGTTTAAGAGCTGAGAAATCACTGTGCCAGGACGGTAGAGGCCATGTAGGCCATGTTACAATCTTCTTTTTACAAATCTTATTTATTTTTGAGGCTCAAATTAAGAGATGTCTCGACAGCACCTGATCGGTTTATTGACGATAATATGGACTAAACAGTCCTCTTTAGAAGCCATCACTCCCTTATTCCTCTATAATGTTGAGCTGGGAAAAATAAAAGGTGGCAAGATGGGAAGTCAGCTTCACCGGATATTGTTTTTGCAGCCGTACCATTGCCTGTTTAGCTTAGTTAATCTCCCAATAGAACCTCAAAAGCAATGTGGAGCTATATTTAACATTTTTCATGTTATTAATCTGTAATGACAGTTATTCCACTTAAAATAAGAAGTAAGAGAAGTATCCGCGAAGAAAGGCACTTTGTACAAAGCAACTAAGTGACATAAGATCAGAATTCCCATGGCTACATTGGGACTTGAAGAGAACTCCGGCCAGAAGCTGGCATTGTTGAGAGAGTTTTGGAAAAGAAGGGAATTTGCTTTGATTAGCCTAGCCGTTACAGTACCTTTCAAAGCAGAGCCTTTCTTTGAGATTTTATTTAATCGTTCCTGGCCTTATCTCTCCCAGCATCCCTCGGGGCAGACCACTTTCTCACGGCTGTGTGTGTGTGTGTTTGTGTGTGTGAGGATGGGAGGGATCACTGCACTCAAGTCTAGGTAGGAGAGGAAACCCAGTACTGAAATCTGCAAAGGTTTCTGGCTTCAATTAGAAAGGTGGCAGTGTATTTTTTCCTCTAACATGACGTGCTGCAAGGATAGATTGTAAAAGGGTTTATAAAATCAAGTGATAAATGTGTGTATTGTTATTTGAACTGGTTGGATTAGATATGTCCTATGTGAGTTAGATGCTAATGTCAATGATGCAGTTTGGATTAAGTGTGCCTTGTTTGGGCTGTATACTAATGCTAATGATCCCATGTGGGTTCGATATGTTTTGTGTGAGTTAGATGCTAATGCTAATGGTCGTGTTTGGGCTAGGTGCTAACTCAAACGATACTGTAAGTGTTAGACGCTATTGATCCCATGTGAGTTCAATTCTAATGCTAATGGTCCTGTTTGGGCCAGCTGCGAACTCAAATGACCCTGTATGTGTTAGATGCTAACGCGAGCTCCACCTGTATTATTCGCATATTCCTCTCAGGTACCACATGCTGGTGACAAAGTACGGGAAGCTGGCACCACTGGCCGAAATCGACCTGCGGCCGCGCTGCCACGCCAAGGTGGAAGTGCACTGCGAGGACAAGGTGGAGCTGGTGAGCATCCGGCTGGACCAGACGGTGGCGGAACTGAAGAAGCAGCTGAGGACAGTTGTGCGGCTCTCCACCAACAACATGCGGGTCTACTACATCGACAAGGAGGTGGCTTCCCACTTCGGGCCTGAAGAGTTGAAGTACAGCACACGGGCCCTGCACTCCTATAGCATGCGTGACGGGGACGAAATCCTGGTGGTCCCAAAGTCCAAATGAACGCTAGGCTGTACCTGAAGTTGTGGGATTTGGGGGTGGGTGGTGGCTTGTGGGAATGCTCTTTTTTTTTTCTTTTTTTTTTGCTTCCGCCTAGCACAAGCTCACTTCCTAGTGCTTTGTGGAAGCCCAGTCCCCCAGGCTTCCAAGGCTCCTTACGTGGCCCCTCCCCCAGCCTGCTTTCCACTCTCCCGTGTGGGGTACCTTGTCAGGTAAAAACAGACCATCCACTGACTCGCTTCCCTCCCACAATTCTTCTTATCACGGTGAACTAACGTCACTTCAGCTCAGTGTATTTAAGTGGCACCTCACACTGCGCTATCACGCACACTCAGATACACAAAAACGTACAGTACAATTCCCATGAGACACACATACACAAAAAGCCTGTTGCTCTTATGCCGGGTTCACACCATCTACTCATGATAGCAACAAAAAACGCTGTACTTGGTCACGTGCAGCGTCAAGTGGGCAGTGTAAGCGCATTTGGTATGACACCAATAACTTACCGATTGTAAACACTTGATTGCAAAGTACAATACAGTCACTAGACATGCCGACGGTCTTGGCAATTCTGTTTGAAGCCGCAAGTTTTCTAACATTCTTATAGCTGTACAGACTGTTATCGTATAGAATTGGGTGGTTTAAGACTGCGATGATGAGCTGCTTTTCAGAAATAGAGACAAGAATGCGAGCTCGTCTGACAGTTTTTTTTAATTTTTTAAACCATCTTGAGCGGGATCGTTTCTGATTGGTTGGTACTGCGACAAATTTGACTGCTAGTCAACATTTCAGAGAGACAAACATACGGGTTATTTGTCGCTGTGTACTGACTCCACCCCTCCCGCTGTTTGTCGCCGTTAGCCATAGACTTTGAATAGAATCTTGTCGCTTTGTTGCTGTCGCGAGTAGATGGTGTGAACCCGGCGTTATACTGACTCCTGTTGCCCTTGATCTTGGAGGGAGCCATTACTTTAGTTTTTTTTTTTATTGTTTCCTTTGTGTGATTTGAAAATGTCTTGCGTCTTTAGAAAGCTGTCACCTTGGGTTCATTGAAAGGACCTTGGCATCCGCGTCCCATGGCGATTTTCAGAGCTCAGCCAACAGCCATTGATGAACTGGAGACCGTGTCGAGAGAGGGTTTTGAGAGTTCTCATCAGGCCAGTTTGTCGCACTGTATTTTATTGCCTAAGACCCATGCTACCCAATACTTTTGCACATACACCCTCATCTCCACATTCACAGATGCCAACAGATGGCTTATTATTTCACAGGTATCGCTACATAAGATTAAAGTGAAGTGTATTAGCATCTGATAGCTTAGAGGATAGATGCCCTTCTTTCACCCACAATGACCAGTATGGTGCTCAAAACTATAGGACTGAATAATGGAACACTGTTTTCTCGCAGCCAGTTTGCAAGTTGAGAAATAGTGATAGATGATGAAGACCTTTTTTTGGTATCTTGAGTGATCCATAACTATGCTAAGAATAAAGAGGCCAAGTGTGAAATCATGGTCAAAACCGCTCAGTGTTAATTGGCCGTATGGTGTTGAGTGTTGCAGGGTAGTGCACCATGACGACTCCCTTGGTTACAGACTGTAGGCCAAATGCACTAGGGTGCGAGCCAATCAAAACACTGAGAACAGACTCTGTAGTCGATGACCACTGACAGTCATATAATACAGG
Organism: Synaphobranchus kaupii; assembly: GCA_029718625.1. Taxonomy (NCBI): domain Eukaryota; kingdom Metazoa; phylum Chordata; class Actinopteri; order Anguilliformes; family Synaphobranchidae; genus Synaphobranchus; species Synaphobranchus kaupii. Next base: position 35,448,856 of record CM056389.1, on the reverse strand, counting down.
TTCTTTTGCTTTTTACATCGATTTTCCTTGCATGTACACAGAATCGCAGTGCCCTCTATAATGTTTGAGACAAAGGCATCTTTTTTCGTGATTTGGCTCTATATTCCACAATTTTTGAATTGTAATCAAACAATGTGGTTCAAGTGCAGATTATTTTTTATTAAAAGGTTTAGTTTCGTCATGTAGAAATGACAGAACTTTTTATACATAGCCCCCCATTTCAGAGCACCATAATATTTGGGACATATTAATTTTATATAAATTAAAGAATTTGTGTTTAGTACTTTGGCGCATATCCTTTGCATGCAATGACTACTTGAAATCTGTGACTCATAGAAATCACCAGGTGCTGAGTATCTTCTCTGGTGATGCTCTGTCAGGTCTGTATTGGGGCCATCTGCACTTTAACCACTGTGAAAATGTGAAATGTTTGATTCCAAAAACTAAAATTGTGGAGTACAGAGCCAAATCAAAAAAATAAAAAAATAATATATATATATATATATATATATATATGTGCAGGAAAAAAAAAATTTTTCTTATAAATTAATGTATTTAGTATGAACCATCTTCTAGTGTCCATTAAGTTACTCACTCCATTCTTTATTACAATTCGTAGAAAACAAATGAGTCTTGCAGGTGTAAATCCTTGAACAGTGTTGTGTTAAGTGTCTTTCTTAAACATTTTTGATTGTCCTTCCTAAATCCTTGTCTCTCCACTTGGAAACGAACACAATCAAATTCTTTCTTTTGTGTTCTTTTATTTTTATTTTTTTTATTTTTTTCTTCTATAACTGAAGCCTTGGTTCTTGTGGGAAAGAGTACCTTGATAATTCCTCATTAATCTCAGTCTTTGCAAATGCCTTTTTAGTGTTAGGTTTGGATGGCAAGAAGTAAAGCTTTCAAGTAGAAACACTATCCTTCAGTGCAGAAAAGCTATAGACTGGGGAAACATAGTGTATTTTTAAACACTGATAAGTGTAGCCGTATTTAAGGAACCTGAGTGAGATGAGTGCAGGAGGTACTCGGTGGCATAGCATGCACTCTGTTGACCCCTCCCATTTGGCCATAGGGGGGAAGTCATTGAGACCAGGGGGGGTTACGGGATGTCAGGTTGTGGCAGGGTCTTCCCGGGCCTTCCTGCTGTCCGTCTCCTCATGAATGGAGAGTCTTTTCCCCGGGGGGGGGACTCGAGAAAGTGAGAGAGACGCGGAAGACGGTCAACCTTAACTGGCCGAAACCCACACCGGCTGTTGCGCCGTCCAAGAGACTTCCTCCTGAGTTCAGATTAAAATGGGCGTTCTCCCAACAAACACAGGCTGTGTTTTCAACCAGACTCCTCAAAAACCTGTAAGAGAAAAGGCTGATGCCCAACAGGTCTTCTAGAGCCCAGGCTTTCTGACAGTTAAGGCCTTGTATCTAATTCTTCATTTCAGTGAGAGAGCTAGAGAGAGAGAATACAGTTCACACCAGTGGACCAGCTAACTCATAGCTCCGCCTCCAGTATAGCTGTTGCCATGGCGTCTCCATTCTTTGGCCGTCTCTCTTCATGGTATTGGATTGGCAGCGGGTCTCATTGATCGTATTTTCCTGGCCATATTGAGCTTATTATTTTGTGGTTCAGAGTTAGGCCCTTGAGATGGTCTGAAGTGACTGACCATACTGACCAGTCTTCAGTGACTGGCTGTTTCATACTTTGTGGAATGAAAGACTATGGACCATATGATAGTCTAACGAGTCCTTCACTGAGTAAGAGTAAAATATTTATTATGTAATTATGTTTTTATCGGTTTTTATATGTAATTATATTTTATGGGGTGTTATTTCACCCAATTTGCTCCCATGGTAATGGAACATACAAAGCGGGATAATAATATTGCTTCACAAAAATGACAATTCTTACCACATAAAGGAAACCTCAATCACCAGACGTATGTGTGAAAAGGTAAATTACAAGACCTGAAAACACGCATGTTTAAATTTGCTGAGATGTAATAATCCCTTACTGCATAATTTCAGTTATATTCTGCTTCTCAATTCATTGCAAATTGTATGCAGCGCAATAATTTGTCTTTTAAAAATGACCTGTGTCTTCAGCGACTGAACGGTCATGGCACACAGGACCATGGCATGCTTGTGCATCACTTGCTTCCGGTATTGGAAAGAAAAGTCTCTTCCAACAAGCGTTTGTGAATAGCACTGTGAATATGAATGCTGTTTATTTATTGTGTGCAGTGGGAGGAAACGGGCACGGGATTAGCACAGCTGAACCAGGAATGAGTCAGGTTTATTCTTTACTTACTTTATCAGCAGGTAGTTATTTATTTTGTCATTTTCGTAGCAAACATCTCAGTGTTAAATCAAATTAGTTAATTGTCCAATAGGAGTGTACTCTGAACATTTTAGTTAATTTCAGGCAATTTAAGCTTAAGAAACAAGTTTGTCTATTTCTGAGCTGTGCCCAGGATGCAGTCCTAGTGTATAATTTCTCATGATTAATTCCGTGGGTCATGCCCAGAGGAGCTATCAGCTTCTTTCTCTGGACCATTTAATGGAAACTACAGCTTATCCCCATGGTCATATATCTTAACCGACTGGAATGGATTCCATACATTTCAGGTGTCTGGTTTACCCGCGCGCCCCCTTCTCTTTCCCCTCAATTCCCACACAGTTAGCTTGATCCTGAGCGAGATCTGGTCTGCATCTCCCCGCGGCCCCTTAGTATCAGGTGAGGGAGTCCACTGCAACCCAACCCTGGCATACAGTGTGAATGCTGAACGCTGCTCAACACGAACGGACAAGACTTATTTCCATTACTCGCTTTCTCTTTTTCCACGTCTCTTCATGTGACTTGGATCAAATGAGACACAAAGTGTCTCTTCAGGAATGGCATTGTTGTGGCCATGGAGATGTGGGGTGGGGTTGGCTCCATTACTCCTCTCTTCTCAATAATGCATATACACATAGTGCTGTGGGGAGCAACATAGAGAAATCCGTTTAAAATATTGAATTTCTTTGTTATTACTATGATTTCGTATAATCTATTTCAATCATGGTTATAATATATGTTGTTTCAATTCTGATTATGTGGTGACAGTGAGTTGTGAGTTCTTGCCTTCACCTGTCCAATCACAAGCCTTGAGATGTGTCTGCAGGTGGGCAGGCATTGGAGCCACTGCCCTTTGCAGACGCCTGGTCTCCAGAACAAAGGGACTGTATGCCCTTCCTTTTCTGTAAATACACTGGCTTTAATGTAGGTACAGAAATCACTTGTGATTGCCATACGTTTTACAGGCCATTTGGAGTGGAAAAGTACCCTTACGCTTAGAGCTGTGGTTTTAATTTCTTGGCTGTGGAGTAATGCCTCAAATTTTGATTCACTGAGGAGTGAAACCCTGGTTTTATAACAAAGCCACTCGCAGCGGTTTGAAAATATGCGCAGTGACCATGTGCATTACTGGAATCTCCTTTTTCTGCAGTGTGATGATAACCTTGCCATTTTTGTGATTCATGAAGAAAAGTAAATGGGTCAATAATGTAGCACAGTTGCTGAAACTGTGAGGATAATGAAGAGGGTACTGTATGTTTCATGCAAACCAGTTTAAAAATGGGAGTTATTTATCACTGGCAGAACAGCCAAGTCATTATTTAGTTGTTGATAATATTCATTCAGAGTAGCATGGCGCTGGCCTTTGATATATATACAAGGCCAATCACTTAGAAGAGGGGAAAGCGTCAGTCCAAATGGAAACTTTATATTATTGGAGGTGCTCAGGAGAAATGTGACCATATTCCTTTCTTAAATGTGTTTCATGAAGGGGAGACCAGACTAAGTCTATCACTTTGAATGTCTTCTGCCTGGCTCTCTAAGTGCTGATTTAAGTGTCCAAATGTGTGTTCTAGAAGAGTACATTTTAAACAAAAAAAGGTATTTACTAAATATGTACAGGAAAAACTATAAGTATGTGAAGTATGTTTCATAATGTCAGGTGCTCTGGGTATGGATGTATTATGGTCAATTTTATCGTGAAGGCCAATGAGAACACCACAGGGTCTTGGTTAAGTTAAACGGTGTATAAGAAGCTCTAAATGAATGGAGAGACCAGCCTTTTTCTGTAAAACAGGATAGATCTTCTCTAGTATTGTTAATAATATTAAGAGAGAGCAAGAAAAAATCTTGTGCACCCAGCACACTGTATACCTTGCTGGACTTCACATTGGTGAGAGCGTGAAACTGTTTCTTGGTAATAGTATTTAAAATCAAAAATGTGGACCGTAAGACAGTCACCAACTTTCTACACAGCTTATTTGAATGGGTTGCATGCCGCTGTGCTGTTGTCAGCATTGCCATTGCTCTCCGGTTGTTAATTCACCAGAAGCTCCAGAGAAAGTAGATTTCCACTCTGTGTTCAGTTTCATGTAAGCTCAAGGACCGTGCTTAACCAAAGAAATAATTGTTGTTAAACTAAGAAAGAGGAGAAGAATAAGTCCTTCGACTCTGCTATTGCTGTCACTTGGATGTTTTTGCTTGCCATGCAGAAGTAGTTTACCACCAGCCCATCTTAGCATTTCTATAGCAGTTGGAGCGGCTCTGCATTGTCTCCTTTATGCTCACATGAGAAAGGGGATTGAGGGGGTCAACACTGAGGTGAAGGTTAATTATGATTAACATATTTGTCTGGGCAAGCAGGTCTATGAACTTCCTTATTCTAAGAGTGTGATTGCAGGTATGTGTCAGTGTTAGCTAACCTGCTGGAAGCCAGATTGCAGTTTCAAGACAATCCAATACATGGTTGTAATTACTGGAGATTGATTGCTCTGAATATCTGGTCCCTGGCTTTGCAGCTGTGTAGAAGGAGGTTGAAATGTTTGCTAACAGGAGAGCCACACCCTTGTTGCTCACTGACCCTTACTGTGAAATGATGATTTATTAAACCTTGGAAGAGTTCCCTGATTTTGAACCTGTTTTGTGTGTTTCCTTTATTATACAACGTTCATGTAGTGTTCATTTTGAAAAATCCAAACTCTTTTAAAATTCAAACTCTTTTTAAAAATGTTTAAATACACCACGTTAATGAGTAAGTGACTGCTGTGCAGATTAAATCAGAATAAAACACTAATAACTGTTGTGTAACCTCTCCTTTGGAGTAATTGGGCCCTCAAAAGTCATGAGATTATTGATACCAGCATGCACATTGTACATTAGTAATGTGTATTTTATAGACTGTTAAATGAGTAGTAACAACTGAAGAGTTATCTTCTATAATCTCACTGTGTTAAAAGATCTGAGTTCAGCTGGCATAGCCAAATAAGCCAGTGCTGCTGTGAGGCCCAAGTGGTATCCAACTGGACCATATCCAGTTGAGAATGGTCCCGGATCACTGCAACAACTTGGCTCAAAAATAATCAGCTTAATTGACGTCATTAAATCCTGGTTGTGGTGAATACCTGTCATTGGGAGTGAAGAGCAAAGTGAATTGGCCATCACCATTGTTTTGTTTCTTGTGCTGGGCATCTACTTAAACTCTGAACTCTGCCAGCTTGAATGGTGCCCAGAGAGCAGATCTGCAGAGCCCACTCAGCTAAAGTCCTCACTGGATGTGGTCCCACCACTACAGACTGAAGGTGGGCTCATGAAAAGGTACATGGTTGATATGAATGGACGAGTAAGGTGTGGTTCTAGGCCCAAGCGCGGGATTGACTGCACATACAAGGTCAAGGTGAAAGTAGCTCTTTACTCCTTGTGCCATACCCAAGGACCTCTCTGGAAGGCGAACCTGGCCAGCTGGTATCCTGATACGCCCTGGCATTGTGGAGCTGGAGCAAGGGCACGGAGTGCTGAACAGAGCCCATTGTGCACCAAAGAGAAGAAGTCGTCTGGAAGAAGGTTTGGGTTACCTGGAAGGGGATCTGTATTGTGGAACCATAGAGAGGAGTGCTAGGCAAGGCCAACTGTTGGGCCGGAGAGGTTAGGGGCTGGAAATCAGGGGATACAAATTGGGGATTGATGGCTTCCAGTGTGAACCTACCTGAATGGAAGCCCAAGAAAGGTCAAGTTTGATTGGACCACAGCTGCCCCACTAATGCTGGATGTATTTGATGTTATCTAGTAGGATCTCCACATTGGCTATTGAGGCTATTTGGTTCCTCCTGCTTCAACAGTTAAGTGGGTGAGTAGGAGTTAGGCTGACAGAGAAATTCTTCATGGTAAAAATTCTGTCGACACGTTGACTGCAGACATGCCCAGGCATTGTCAGGTGAGGGTTGTAGTCTTTAAAGAAAATTGTATACATACTAGGGGGGGGGGGGGGGGGGGGGTTGCTGAATCAAGGGGTAGAAAAACAGACAATGCAGTCATGTCATGTTATTTCAAATAAAATAACTGTTTAAAGAAATTTGCCAATGTGCTTCATGCTTATCACAATTCTAACCCAATTCCAGGTCTTTATGTGCTGCTGATTGCACAATACCATACTCTCACTTGGCCATTGTGTGTAGGTGGAATGAGTCACTGCAGTTTCTTATCCACTCACCATCGTGTCCTTCCTGTAAGGTTAACAGAGCCTGGTGTGTCAGCACATTGAGAAAAGGATGTCTACGGAGCTATCACCCCCATCTCCCATGTGTTCTCCATCAAGTCACGTCCCTGACACTGATCCAACATAGGATGAGCTGGTCCGGAGAAAAGGACTTTTGGGACGTCCCCCCCCCCCTCCCTCTCTTTAAGAGTTAGGATGTGGTATTTGTGAATTTGCAAAACAAGGAGTTGCAGGTGTAAAAGAATCTGTCATTAATAGGACCCTTGGTCAATAGAAGACCAGGGCTGGTCTACAGTCCTGCTGCCTTTCACACATCCTGCTCTCCTGGGCTCCTGTTACCACCACTGTCCTTCCAACAAAGGCCTGTCTCCCATCTCTTCCCAGCCTTTATCAGCAGGGATTCACCTGTGATTTCCCCCCTGAAAATTGATGTAATCTTGCCGGAATCTATGGTAATGAGCTCCCGTTTTTTGTGCGTATTGCAAATGAGACCATCTTAATTAGAGGGGGAAACGGCAAGAAAGAACACACAGTGTGTTCCAGGTGACTCATGTTAATTCTGTAACTCTATATTTTCTTTAAAAAAAGAAGCAGGTTTTGCTTTTTTATGGCCCCGGAGTGAGTGTGGCTCTGTGCTTTTTGCTCATAAGGCAAGCTTTTGCAATAAAGAGCATGCCCTACTGGGAGTGTAGTTGGGGAATTAGGTTTAAATCCAACAGGCTGACATTTCTTTCAGAAATCCTCTTTGTTCTAACAGTTTTACCTTCCATGCTTGGAAGAAAATAAGGTCTGGTTTCAACGCACCGCAATGTCCCTCCCTTCTCCCTCTTCTCTCTCTCTCTCTTCTCTCTCTCTCTCTCTCTCTCTCTCTTTCTCGATACAAACTCGACTTACCCCACTCACCCGCCCCTGTCCCCCACCCCCCACAAAAACATCTCAGATTAAGTTAAACACTATCCCCATGAAAAAAGGAGCACAGCACTCCACAGGAACACATCCCGGCTCAGCACCAGGCTTCACACTCTCTCTAGGATTTCTTTCTCCTCCCTTTGAAATCCATCAGACAGCCTCAGGCAGGGGGCTTCATTCCTTCGTTCTTTTTTTGCTTCTGCGTTTACCAGTGAATCCAAAGGGAAGTGGACGGGCTGGGCTCTGTGCTTGGGCTCTGGCTGCCCTTCCCCAACCCCTCTTCATCCTCCCCCAGTCCACCTCTGCTCTTTTAAGCCTGTGGATGTTACCCACTCTAATGGGAGCGGGGTCAGTGGTACTGGGGACCTGGTGACAGGGAGTGGTTGACGCATTTGTCCTCAGAAGCAGGTAAGTAAAGACGCTTGCTCTTCGCAAGCTCACCTGCTCCTTCCAGCATCCACATTAACCTGCTCGTCGTCATGGCATTCGCATTGGTGTAATTCCGTATCAGCTGTACAGTGATGTTGTGTGTAGTATAGCAATGTAGTAATTTACAAAACAACGTTGCAGACTTTTTTGTCTATCATATATACTGACATAACTAAACAAAACAGAATATGTTCCATGTAAAAGTACCATTGGTGTGAATATTTTTCTTATAAAAGCAGGGTCATTAATAGGAATGTGTTACTCATCATCAAGGGTTAATCCCTACCCCAAAAATACTACTACTGGATTAATATCACATGTATCAGATTAATGGTGAGAATTAAGCACTCACTGTTTTGGTGTGGTAAATTGTCATTCATTTTCAGTTTGGATTCTTTATATTATTTGAGATTGTTTGATATCATTTGACAGATAAAACACAAAATAGCTCACTGGGAGAGACTATTCTTTAATTTGCTTAATACAGCTTTTTGGTGATGAAATAGTGACTGTACACCTTCTAAACACTCTTGTTGAATATGAATTGAAAGAAAAGTTTGATTTGTCTGCAAATTACAAACATAATGTTGACTTGTAAGTCAACGTTAAACATTAACAGAGACATCTGTTAGGTTTCCAATTAAAGAACAAAAGTCTCAGTCATCCTCCAATGTACAATTCGATTTTTTAAAGAAGAGCTAGTTTATCAGATCTTACATCTAAGCAATTCTCATAATTTATACTGATAAACTGTATTTACAACATCGTTTAAACAATTAACCATTAGGATATTCAATTTAATGCTTGCAGAAAGGATTGACTTGATGTTCATCATATATAATTTCTCTCCATGAAGTGATATTCTGAAAGTACATCCAGTGTATATTTTGGTCCATAACAAGATACAGTTTTGAATAATCATACATATACAGATATGATAAGTAAAATAAGTACTGATGAGTAAAAATAAATACTATAAATAGAGAGCTATTGATCTACAGTGCCTTGCGAAAGTATTCACCCCCCTTGGCATTTTTCCTATTTTGTTGCAGTACAACCTGTAATTTAAATAGATTTTATTTGGATTTTATGTAATGGACCAACACATAATAGTCCAAATAGGTGAAGTGAAATGAAAAAAAAAACTTGCTTTAAAAAATTTAAAAAAAAATAAAAAAACTGAAAAGTGGTACTTGCATATGTATTCACCCCCTTTGCTTTAATGTATTTTTAAAGTATCATATTTAATATTTGGTCGCATATCCTTTACATGCTGTTACTTCCTGAAGTCTGTGACCCATCACATCAAAAGACTCTCGATATCTTATTTTCAGGTACTGTTACAAGCGATACTATAACCTCTCTCGCATTTGAATGGATCTCTATGGGGAATTGGGGGGTGAGACTAGATTCAGATGTAAATTACGCTGGTACAGTATGGAACACCATGACTGGCTAAATGGCAGTAAGTCATCAAGGGTCTAAGGTATCAAACGAGCCCCCAAACCATCACTCTGCGGCCGACATATGGAGTAAGATGTGGATGGCTCACTGCAAGGGTTATTTCTCCTGACTCATTTTCCTATAAAACTCTATGGGGAAAAAAGTCAGGAGAAGAAACCCTTAAAGTGATCCATCCACATCTACTCCATATGTGGCCGCAGAGTGATGGTTTGGGGCTCGTTTGATACCTTAGACCCTTGATGACTTACTGCCATTTAGCCAGTCATGGTTTCCATACTGTACCAGCGTAATTTACATCTGAATCTAGTCTCACCCCCCAATTCCCATAGAGATCCATTCAAATGCAGAGAGGTTATAGTATCGCTTGTAACAGTACCTGAAAATAAGATATCGATAGTCTTTTGATGTTGATGGGTCACAGACTTCAGGAAGTAACAGCATGCAAAGGATATGCGACCAAATATTAAATATGATACTTTAAAAATACATTAAAGCAAAGGGGGTGAATACATATGCACGTACCACTTTTCAGTTTTTTATTTATTTTTTATTTTTTAAAGCAAGTTTTTTTTTCCATTTCACTTCAACAATTCGGACTATTTTGTGTAAGGCCATTACATAAAATCCAAATAAAAATCAATTTAAATTACAGGTTGTACTGCAACAAAATAGGAAAAATGCCAAGGGGGGTGAATACTTTTGCAAGGCACTGTAGATCCATCAATTCTCAAATTACTTAAATTCCCAGAAGATATGGATAATAATGAATTGCAGACATAATAATGGAAGGGAAAGCCTTGAAATGAAGGATGAGAAGGGTCCAGATCACATACAGATGTGTAGAGCAAGTGTTTACCTTTGCCATAAATATTAGAGTCATATATCATTTTAAACTCCAAGCAACAATCTAATCAAATCACTTTGTCGTGCAGTTCGTGAGCAATAATTTAGTAAAGCAATAATTTACTAAAGTTGTTATTTAAAAGAATCAACCAAAAAATGTAAACTTCAACGTTGAAAATGATCAGCAAAATGTAAATCCGCTATATTAAATGCAGTGTCAGGATGTGGCGTCCATGCCAGAAGTCATGCAACAAGACCTGAGCAATTTTAGACCATCTAATTAAAGCCATTAGTGTCCACTGTTTACGTACTCCTCTATAGCTAACAAGGCATGGCACACAAACAAATGGGGTAATGAAGTCTATGTCTGCCCTGAAGCCTCATTCAAGGAGACACAGAGACATGGAGCATGGCAGTGTTTCTGGCATGGCGTGGGCCACACTGTGATCCACTCACACAGGACTTCTGTAGAAAGTGATCCCGCCTCATTGTTCCTCGATGGATAATGGTGCCTTTTCAAGGCTGGGCTAACGGCCCTGGTGATAAGAAAGGGAATGCCCACGGGAGGCTTGGGAGACTGCTCTTTAAGGAGGGAAGTTAATGTACCGTCGGCCCGCTCCCCGCTTTCTCCCACTTCTTTGTTTTGTGACGTTGTTTGAGCACGCTCACACCACCTCGTTTGCAAAGGACCATCACAAGGACTCCTTGAACCACCCTGAGACCTTCCACCACATATTTCCACTAACTGGCATATACAAGTGTCGCTCTAAAATAGGAACATAACACGGTTTCATCTTTGCATTAAAGGTACCCAGACCTGGACGAGAGAAGATTGAATCCATCTAGAAAGACATGTTACAATTAAGTCAGGAACTGACAAGTGTCTTTTATGCTTGGGAATCAACCTGAACTTATTACTGTAAAAATGTCATTGGGAAGAAGGAATCTTCAGTAATTTCCAAGAAAGAAACATGGGCAATCTGAATGTAGATCAACTTTAAAAGTGTGACATTTTCAAGATATAACATGTATCGAGTCACAGAGATGAAGACTAAAAACCAAGGAATCCTATTCAGTAGATGAGCAAGCAACACAGAGAACAGTGAAGGTTGTGTTTTTACCGACCCAGAACTATCTCTGTTACACTGCCAGCTGATATCTAATATGGTGACCTTCTGTTGTGTTTGTTCAGTAGCACTTTAGATTGGGGTCCAGCTACAAATGCGTAATAAATTATTAATTACATCATTATACATGATTTCACATGCCTTGTTGATGATTTGTTCACATTAATAAATGTTAATAAAGGTGCTATTCAGGACCTTTATAACGAATGTCTGGGTGACTAGATTGAGAGAACTCCATGATAATACAATATGAACATTTGCTACAGGAGTATATGAGCCTACAGAAATGGTGTAGAAGAAAAGTATATTAAAACATATTAAGTGTTCAGGTTTTCATAGAAAATGAAACTATGATGAAACTATGATGATCTGATGATCTAATCAGGTCTCAAGCATTAACTGAGATCATGATTGTTTTTCAAATGTCACTTTATATTGGAGATTGACACACCCTTAAAGCACAACTGAACTTTGGTAGAACTTTGGGTTGTGTAGTTACCTGGCCATGATGTGAGTCCAAATGGTGGCTAAATATGTATGTTCATTAGTTGCTCTGTACTCCTTTGGGGTGATAATCCAGAATAGGGTATTTGTCGCTCTCCATTCAGTTTTATAAGGCAGCTAAAATGATCTCAAAATGACACTATACGAACATGAATGAAGCGGATTCTGTCAATACAAACAATAACCAGTCCTCTTACGTATTTTTAAAAAAATTAAATGGCCCTTTCCTGGCTTTTTCGTATTTTATTTGGAACGTAGATCTGGTAGGTAATTCTTGTGCCAGAAACAGCGTTAATGCGCTGATGCGTCAGAAACCACTCATTGGTCCAAATTTCTACGGAAGCAAACGTTCCTGGTAGTATATATCTATAGTAAACAAACCGACCTGCCGACATTTAATCTTTTAAGCTAATCTTTTCTGGTAGCTTGCTAACAACATTGTAGAAAATAGTACTTTAATAAATCATTTTAATTACACGAAAAACACGTTCGTAGACGTGCTAGAAGTGTAATTTTGAGACCGTTTTAGCTGCCCTATAGAAGTGAATGGAGAGCGCCAAATGTCCTATTAGGGATTATCACCCCAGGGGAGCATAAAACAACTAACGAACATATTTTGCCAACATTTGGACTCATATCATGGCCAGGTAACAACACAACCCAAAGTTCTACAAAAGTTCAGTTGTGCTTTAAGTGTGCGTTCATGAAAATAAACCTTTGATGATCTTTGAATTTCAGTTCTATGTTTTTGGATTTTTTTGAATAAAAAAAATGCTGTTCCCAGATTTAACATCACTACTGTAACACTCTCTGTTTGAGTGTCCACAAAGAGCCCCATTTTTGCCACAAACCTAAAAATGCAACCAGCAAATCAGACTCCCTCACTGTGCATTATGACTGTATAGTGAGTAGTGCTTCAGCATTTTGGTGTAAATGGTCTACAAAGCCTGAAAAATAACTGAGTGACTTTAAGAAGTGTCATTACCAAACACTTACTTTTTAACATTGAGTAAAACGGCTATAAGTCATCAAGTGTCTGAGGTATCAAACGAACCTCAAACCATCTCTCTGCTGCCAGATATGCAGTAGATATGGATGGATCACTTTAAGGGTTGTTTCTCCTGACTTATCTTTCCATAGAGTTCAATAGGCTGAAAGCTGAAAGTCTGCACTTTAACCTCATAGTCACTGTTCCATTTCAAATCCAATGTGCTGGAGTACAGAGAACTTGTGTCACTGTCCAAATACTTACAGACTTCACTGTATTATGGGCATTTACAATGCATGGTCATTTTGATTTATTTTCTTAATTAAGTTTTTAAATTTTATTAAACTTGCAAACAAGCTAGATATTTTTTTATAAATGTTTTCTACTCATGGAAAGTTGATGATAATGGTCAGGATTAAGTTAAGCCAGTTTATGCTGTTATGGTAGTGACAAATTTCTGGGAGAGGAGACAAATTAAAGAAAAGGTGGTTTCTTTACAACCACCAATCACCAATTTACATCATTCCTGTAGAATTACCCATAAAAAACATTGTATTGCATGTAACCTTGTGTGGGATTTATCAATCTGGATATCCTGGCCTGCTTATCATATTTATTAATATGTATTAATGTTGGACTGCATATACATAATTTATTATTCATTACTAATGTATTATTTTATTCAGTTATTAATGCTTTATTAACCACTAATGATTTCAGCAATATATAGGTGTGCTCCCATTTGGTTTGCTACAAGTCAATTTTTCCTCTTTCTTTGGATAATCAGGATGGTCAAACCAAGCACTCATCTTGTTCTCATCCGCCTTCTGTGCATTCTGGCTCCCAGAGGAGGTGAGATGGCTTACCTGGTACCCGACAGCATGCTCTCTGTCTGTTCTGTTCAATCCATAAAGGGCAGGCAGTCTTATGTCCTGTCTATTCTTAAGGATTCCTGTGAAATCCAAGCCAAAGGAAATCACAAGTGATATATATTACAAGTTTGTTAGAAACAAATTAAACAGAAGTGGAAAAATAGACATAAGAAACTTCACCACCTTACAGTCAATGACTAGAGATAACTATCTCCATGTTAAACAGTAACGTCGTTGATTTAATCACCAGGTTAAAATGTCACCATCTAAAATGTATCAGATATCATATCTATTTGAGTGATCTGTGGAATCATTTTCCCAAGTGACAATAAGCCTCTATCTGTCTCCTTTCCCGGCAGCTCTTTCTCAGGATATCCTGTACCCCTTTGGGCAGGCCAATAGGGACTCTGAAACCCCCAAAATGGATGATGGGAGTTCTCCAGAGCTGTTCCTACTCATGCCTTTTGTCTACTTTAATGTCCCTCATCGCTCCGTCTATGTAAGTATCTGTTTTCCCACTCAAGACAAATTAGTAACACTTCATAACAGTACTAGCCTCCAAACAGTGTAGTTACATTTGTATTTAATTCAGAAATGTTGTTGTTGATGTTACTGTTGATGGTTTTTCCATATATAGTTTTAATATTGTGTAATAAGGTGGGTTTACAATAATGGTTACATACTATTTACCTGTACAGTATAATTACAATTACACATGTACAAGGCAAATGTTATGTGAAGGATGATTGATCTTGTTATTTTGCTCTGTTTTTGTAACTGCCCAAAAACTTTGAGCGAAAAAATAAATGGAATCAATGTTGTCGTATTTTATAAGTTATCACGCAGTGCTGCTTCACAATGGACCTTTTACACATGAATTCAAAATATGAAATAGACTGGAATTTAGCCAATTTGAGAAGACCAACGTTTGTTACCTTTGTGTTGCCACCACAGATCAACAACAACGGCGTGATCTCCTTCAACGTGCAGGTCAGCCAGTTCACCCCTGAAGCCTTTCCCCTGACTGACAGCCGGTCCTTCATAGCGCCATTCTGGGCGGACGTGCACAACGGTATCCGCGGCGATGTGTATTACCGCGAGAGCACCGAGCCCGACATCCTGGAGAGAGCCTCCCAAGATGTCCGCAAACACTTCAAAAACATGCCCTCCTTCAGAGCCACTTGGACATTCATTGCCACCTGGCACCATGTCACTTTTTATGGTGGGAGCCAGACCACTCCGGTAAACAAAAACCCTCCAGCTTCCCTCCACCTGTTCCATGATCGCAATTCCCCCTCCCCCCCTGCACCAGACCATGATTAACCCCTCCCCCGATTGCTCCAACCCCATCCCCCTGATTTTATTCCTTCTCATCTGGTCACCCTAGTTCTTGCTGTTCATTTTCTGATTCACTTTAATGCCTTGATCCTGACTAAACATTATTAACATTTGAATTTGGTAAGCTTTTAAGAGCTGCTAAACCGATGGGATGTGTGTCTCCGCTGTGTTTCCTCTGCACAGGTGAACACCTTCCAGTGCGTACTCATTTCTGACGGTGCCTCATTCTTTGCCATGTTTAACTATGGGGAAATAACATGGAGCACTGGGACAGCCAGTGGAGGGGACCCCCTGACTGGATTAGGTGGCACCACGGCACAGGTAACATTGGATGGAATGTTCCAGAATATCCCAAGGCTAACAGCTTGTTAGTGTCAGTCAGAAATTAGTATCAGTCAGAAACCAGTCCAAGAACAGTAGGCCGGAGTACTAGAGGGGTGCTTTGTTGAACGTTTTCCATTTCAAAAACAGTACAAGGACAGAACCAAGGAACTCTTATTTTATTTGAGTTAAAATGCCGTTATTTGGGTAATAAGTATATTAGAAACAGAGCAATAGTTCTTTTTGAACACGCTATTGCTTCATTAAAGCCATTTTAGTACATATTTAAAAGAGTGTCTTTCTTTGTAGTTTACATTTTTCCCTGGACAGTAGTATTTTGTTGACTAGCATCAGTTCAACAATTTGTCTAATGGTCAAGTGTTAAAAGTGATTAATTTATTATTGAATTATGGCAATGTGTTTCTAAATTCAGCTTTCTACCTCCTCTCTCCTTCATCATTCCTCTCTCCTCTCCTCTCCAGTCAGGTTTCAATGGTGGCGACATCAGTCACTTCTTTAATCTTCCGGGGTCACGCTCAAACGATGTCGTCAACATCGAGCTGACCACCAATGTCAACATGCCTGGCCGCTGGATCTTTCGCACTGACACAGATCAGATAGACCCAGCAAACGGCTGTAGCCTCAATGGTAAAAACATGCAATCAACGCAGTTTATGTCGACCATTCTCCTGTCCCTCATACATTGTAATAAATGTTAAAGTTGGTGTGCCTGGTCTTTCTCTCAGAGAAGTACATAAAAGCTACAAGAAGTAGCGAGTAGTAGTAGCTACAAGTAGAAGTGCTATTAAACCTGCACAGACACCCTAAAATCAAGCACAGAAAAAACATACATACCAGAACAATAAGATCAAAAAAGTCAAGGCCAAAGCTAAAATAGTGTTGAGTGGAGCCCTAAAAGCTTTTGGCCGTGTGTTCCCCAGTCGAGGGGGCGCTCTTTCTCCCCTCCTCCATTATCCGTCCTCTCTTCCGCCTCAGGGCGATTTTACAGACGCGGGGAGGTGTTCTGGCTGTCGGATCAGTGCTCCCAGCGGTGCCGTTGCCTGGACCTGGGGAACGAGGTGACCTGCCAGGAGGCCCTGTGTGGCCAGCTGGAGACCTGCGAGCAGCTGGATGGGGCGTACCACTGCCAGCCGACCAGGACCAGCACCTGCGTGGTGTTCGGCGACCCGCACTACCACACCTTCGACGGCTTCCTGTACCACTTCCAGGGCACCTGCTCCTACCTGCTGGCGCGGCCCTGCTGGGAGGTGGCGGGACTGCCCACGTTCAGCGTGGAGGCCAAGAACGAGAACCGCGGGATGTCCTCCGTCTCCTGGCTGCGTGACATCACCGTGGAGGTGTACGGCCACCGCGTCACCTTGCCTAAGGGAAGTCTGGGCACTGTGCAGGTGAGGCCCCCATATTTCACACAGTAAAATATGTCAAATTAAATATGCTGTAGGGTCCTTCAGTTTAAACTGAACAGATTCAAGGACTCTTTTTTTTCCCTGTCAAACTCCAGTAGGTAGGGTCTGGGTGTGACAGCGTTAAATATATTGTCTAATTAATGTGATTTAATGAAATGGTACGGGCACATACAATGTTTATGTATCTGTCGCTGGTGATATGTAGTGTATTTATGCAGTAGCATTGTGTCCAAGACACAATTTCCTCCTGGGAATAAAAAAGTTAATCTTAAATCTTGACTATTAAAATGCTCAGTGTCAATTTAACAGTAGCAGAGTTTATTTGAGTTCAAGATGGATCAAACGTGCTCCATTAGAGTAAAATGTACTCTATCAGAGTTGATTTCAAACTGGATATTTTACTGTGCATAGGTCGTGCACCTCTTCTTGGAAAAAAAAACCCCAAAGGACCGCCAAATCTCAATCTATCGAGACAAGCAAGTGTGCTAAACCTTCATTGATTTTGTGGATATGCATGGGTGTGTCACAAAGTGCACACAGCAAAATTCTCAATGTTAAATCAACTAGAACAGAGTTCACTGGGAACCTGTACTCTCAGATTTGGCTTGACACTGAAGATTTTTTCATTATGTGGGATTATGTGGGATTATGCTTTCAGCGCACAAGATCTGCAACAAACTATATTCATTTGTAAAACCTACTGTTGAGCAATGTAAATCTTGCTAACTGATTGTTAACTCGACTGAGTTGACTTATCTTAGCATCATCCCTTGGTAGCCATTTTGCTGGCCGTGCAGGCGTGCACCACCTTTTCGGACGTTTAGCTAACATTAGCAAACTTTCTTGTCAAGCAGTAAGAAGTCATAATTTTCTTGTGAACGTTCACAAGCTTTCACCTTGTTGCACGTGCGTTGATCTCCTGCAGGTAGACGGTTTGATGAATACGTTGCCAGTGCAGCTGCAGCTGGGAGCTGTGCGCGTGTACCAATCGGGCGTGGCGGTAGCCCTGGAGGCAGACTTTGGGCTGCTGGTGACGTACGACGGGCAGCACTACGCCTCCATATCGCTGCCCAGCTCCTACTTCAACAACACCTGCGGCCTGTGCGGCAACTATAACGACGACCCCGCCGACGACCCCGTCCTGCCCGACGGCTCCCTGGCGGAGACCGTTGTGGAGCTGGGCGGCGGCTGGCACGTGGAGGACGCCGACTGGCGCTGCACGGACGGCTGCGCCCACAACTGCAGCCTCTGCGACCCCCGCCACCGAGTCCTTCTACTTCCGGCCCGACTACTGCGGCCTGATCAACAAGACGGACGGGCCGTTTAGGGACTGCCGCAGCGTGGTGGACCCCACCGCCTTCGTCTACAGCTGCGTCTACGACATGTGCAGCAACCGCGACAACATCACCACGCTCTGCCAGGCCATACAGGCCTACGCTCTGGCCTGCCAGGCCCTGGGAGTGACCATCCGCTCCTGGAGGTCACGCTCCTTCTGTGGTGAGTCTGAAGAACACAAGAATAACATAAGCCTGCGTAATAAAGAGACCGCTGTGTTGAACACCCCGTTATATACTGACAGTAAACGATTGAGGATGGTGCAGGCATTCTATTTATGTATGTATGTAAAATAGGAAAAAATGGAGATACATGGTTTTTTACGAGAGCGAAACGGCTTGTAAAACGGCTTATCTTTCCTGTCGTCTCCTTTCTCGTCCAAACACGACGTAAGCTCTGACGTGCCCGGAGTTCAGCACCTACCAAGTGTGCACCAGCAGCTGCCCGGCGTCCTGCTCTGACCTGACCTCTCACCTCTACTGCGCCCACCCGTGCACCGAGGGGTGCCAGTGCCAAGAGGGCTACGTGCTGAGCGGCAGCCACTGCGTCCAGAAGGAGGACTGCGGCTGCGAGCGCGACGGCCTCTACTACCCCCGAAACGAGTCCTTCTGGGCGGGGTCGCCCGGCGAGTGCTCCCAGCGCTGCGTGTGCGGCCCCGACGACGAGATCTCCTGCTTCAACGACTCGTGCGGTGAGGGGGAGGTGTGCGCGGCCGAGCTGGGCTGGCTGGGCTGCTACCCCCCGCAGGGAGAGCACCTGCTTCCTGTCCCAGAGCCAAGTGCTGGCCACCTTCGACGGGGCCTCGCTCTCCTTCCCCGAGGAGAACTCCTACTTCCTGCTGAAGCCCTGCGGGGTGGGGGTGGGGCCGGGGGCGGCCGCCCGAAACCTCTCCACCGTGGAGGTGAAGATCGGCCGCAGGTTGGCGAACAAAGGCCCAGGCTGGATGCGGCCCGTGATTGCCAGGGTGGGGCACCTGGAGGTGCAGCTGGGAGGCTCGAATTTTAATGTGGTCAAGGTCAGTGCTCTCCCTACCTGCTTAGAAAGGGACCAGGGCAAAAACTGCACCAGCAAAAACGATGCAACGATAATCTGTAACAAATATATTGCAGTTATAAATGTTTAATAAAGCATTCTATGTTATGAAAGACAGTTATTCATATTCAGTATCATTGTTGATGATTAATCAAATGCAAATTAATGACAGTAAGAAGCACTTAAGTGTTAATAAGGAATTATTAAGTGTTATGTTATTAAAGAATAATGTAATTCTAGACAAAGACATACTGCACAAGGTACAATGTACACTGCTGAGATGGGAATATATGCAAGTACACATAACTTTCTCAGTCTGGCAAACTCAGCTCCTAATTCTTAATCTGGCAACTCTGTACATTTATAAATATAGGCCTGTACATTAACAATAATATTTTTTTAATTAGTATGTATTAGTACTTTATGCAACATTTGTAACTAACATATTGTTTCTATGGTCCAAGTCTCACATGGCCTTTTGCTGCGGTGTTGCTGAACAATGTTCCTGTCACTGCAGCTAAACGCAGAGCCCATCCAGCTGCCGTACGTGCACCCCCTCGAGACCCTGCTGGTGTACCGCGCCCCCGGAAACGTCACGGTGGTAGAGTGGAGCGGTCTGGTGAGGGCCCAGTACGCGCAGCAGGGCCTGCTCAACGTCACCATCTCCACCCGCTTCTACAACGCCACCTGCGGCTTGTGCGGCTACCTGAACGGAAACGCCTCCGATGACCTGCGCCTGCCCAACGGCCGGCAGGCCGAGAACGCCGAGCTCCTCGCCGAGGGCTGGCGGGCGATCGCCGACGACCTGACCTGCAACGGGGACTGCGAGGAGCTGTACCGCACGTGCGTGGACCTGCGTCTCTACCAGAGCCCCTGGCTCTGCGGGAACATCAACGACCCCAGCAACAGCTCCTTTCTGGTCTGCCACGATGCCGTCAGCCCCTCGCCCTTCTTCCGAAACTGCCTGTACAACATGTGTGTGCGCGAGGGCAACCGCTCTGCCCTCTGCTCCTCTCTGCAGGCCTACGCGTCCGCCTGCCTGGACGCCCAGATCAGTCTTGGTGCCTGGAGAAGTGCCACCAGCTGCCGTACGTGCCTTCCTCAAGTCTCTCTATAGCGCTCATGGGTCTGCTTAAATATCAACGAACAGAGAAACTCATTGCATAAAAAGTTGCAACAATGTATTACATGTATTCATTCATTATTATTGACTAATTTGATAATAATGAATAATGGAGGAGCACAGCAGAAAATATACTGTCAGACTAGACCTTCAGGATCTACATTCTCTCAAATTTACAAAGGATGTTACAGAAATACTGAACTGAAATACTGAAAAAAAGAGGTTGATGCAAATTGGGATATAACTTGCAAATAGGGGATACAATGCATAAAAAAATACAGATTTTTATAATGTCAAATGTACTTAATTTAATAATAGTTTATTAAGCATTTACAACTGCACTGTATTCTAAAGTGTTACCCCCAAGCAGGGATTAGCAGTATTTCACATGTATTAGCGTGTATTTCAGGAGAAATATAGTTTAGTCAGCTCTTTTTTTGATTGGTTTATATCTCTTTGCCACCTGCAAAGCAACCTAAACCTCCACCATTTTGGTTGTAGTTTATACTGTAGATCTGTGTACGATGGTGTTTTGTATTTTGTAACACAATGCATTTTTGTGCTTCCTTTTCCCCACAACTGAACAGTAAACAAAACAACTGCTCATAAAAAGGTTAGCAGCTGTGCCTCAATTGTCAGTCAGGCTGTTTATCTGTCCGTCTCTGGTCTCTGCAGCCCTGCCCTGTCCTGAGAATAGCCATTTTGATGAATGCGCCAGTGCCTGCCCGTTGACCTGCACCAACCTGGAGGCGGAGGGGCTGTGCCCGCTCCCCTGCTCCGAGGGCTGCCAGTGCGAGGATGGCTATGCCCTGAAGGAGGGCCAGTGCATCCCCAAGAGCGACTGTGGCTGCGCACACCGGGGCCGACACATGGCCACCAATGAGACCTTCTGGATGGACTGGGAGTGCATTGAGCGCTGCTTCTGCAACGGCTCCGACAACCGCGTCTACTGCCACGTCGCCCCCTGTGGCCCGGAGGAGTACTGCGTGGAGAACAGCGGGCTGTACTTCTGCCAGCCCCGCACCGAGGCTGTGTGCATCGCCGCGGGATACGGCCACTTCCTGCCCTTCGGAGGGATGCCCTTCGAGCTGCAGAGCAGCTGTACCCTGCAGCTGGTCACTACCAACTGCAGGAGGGAGGGGGTGGGCGAGCGGGTGGGAGAAGGGGGCTTGGAGGTGGGCAACGGCTTCCCGCATTTCGTGCTCTCAGCGAGGAACGAGGACCGCGACACGGGGCAAGCCATATGGGTCAAGGGGTTCGTCCTGGAGGTGTACGATTACAAGATAGAGGTCTCTCGCAGTTACAGACACACTGTCACGGTAAGCCGGTCACAAGCAACTGAGAACAGGAGTGGCACGCAACAAAACATTAGTGTTAGAGTACTTTCCACTCTCAGTTTCCATATCAACTGTGAGAAGTGGCTTTATACTATTCTCTGTGATAAATCTTTTGAAGAAAGATCGATATTGCCTATTATTGTTTTTTCGTATTGCTCATATAGTATGTAAAGATAACTAAATGATTGTTTGTTGTTATTCTGCACTTCAGTAGCACAGCACTTCAACTCAGGTCACCTGGGGCTTTGTTTATAAAACTTTTGTATGCACATATTTCATCTTAAATTCAATCGATTTGATTTAAAATCGACACATCAATTGAGGTTTATAAAACTTGAAACCAATGTAAATACCTTCTTATGCATAGGCAAACTCCAGATGATGCGTACAAACCTCTCCTTGTGGCTATGCAGCTGTACTACAGCACATTTTTTCAGGCGTTATAATATTTTGCCAATCCCGTCAAATATGGACATATATAGGCTGTCAGACAATGCATGTGTCATTTTTGTGATAAGTGCTGTGAGACACAATGTTGTAGGCCATTAACTAGGCTATTTCAGCACTTGCTGTTAACATTATTATGCTGTTGCAAGGAAGACGATGAGGCAGAAGCAGGGGTCAGTGTGGTTGGGGAGCAGAGAAGTTCAAAACGATTTCTAAAGTGTTGATTTCATAGTTATAACACTGCCTCATTACTGTTACCATCCATAGAACAATGAATGTTGCTAAAAATGTTATTTTCATTTTTTCTTCACTTGACATTTTGTTTGCTGCGCTGCCTCAAGCGCGTTTCTTGCCCACAATGGAGGTGAGTGGGCGGGATTTATGACGGAGGAGAAGACTTATTTGATTGTATACACAGGACCATAGAAAGGCTAAAAATCCTGCATAGTGCACTTTTAATCTTTTAAAATGCAACTGAAAGGTATGGCAGTTTATTTAACTGTCTTTGGCTCAATAAGAATAAACAAGACAGTCTTATCTGTTGGTCAGAAAGGTTGATATGGCTCATAAATTCAAATATCGCAGAAACCTTTTTCTCCAACGCACGCCATGTTTGGAATGGGCTCGCAGGCTGAAAGCGTACTTGTTTACATTGCAGCTTGGTTCAACTAATTGAATTAACACCAAATTTAGTATTTATTAGAGGTTTACTAACCTTGCCTATGCTACATCTAACATTACATTCTGGAGCCCCTATGCTACTTACAGCACTATAGCCTTAATCTCCCTTTTGCATATACTATGGAAATTAAAGTTATGTTGTAGCCTTATTGACTGACTACTACTATTGACTGCGACACTGATGGCTTGGCATCATCTGCTTATTGCCTGGAAATTCACTTGAATCAGAATGCCCAGCTTGTGCAGCAGGTAAAGGGTGTTGCGCTGAGTGACACTGAACTCTATGTGCTCCGCAGGTGAACATGGAGCGGCTGTACCTCCCTCTCAAGCTGGGCCCTGCCAAGGTCAACATATTCACGTCTGGGCTGCAGCTCGTTCTCGAGACGGACTTCGGGCTGAAGGTGGCCTTCGACTGGAACACTTGGCTGATGCTGACCCTCCCGCGCAACCTCTACAACGCCACCTGCGGGCTGTGCCAGGGACTGCCCCCCGCGCCCCCGCTCCTCACCCCCACCGAGTGGGGGATGGCCTGGGCGGAGAGGGACACCTTCTGCCAGGTGGGCTGCGGGGACACCTGCCCCCGCTGCGGCCTCGTGGACCGGGGCCTGACCGCCGACAACGGCCCGGCGGCGGAGAGCGACGACGGCGACGACGACGGCAACGACGGCAACCACAACAACAGGTTTCACCTGGGAGAAGGGCTGTACGGTTACGTGGAGCCGGAAGCGGTCAGGTTGTGCGGGCTGATCATTGACCGCAGAGGAGCGTTCTCCCGTTGCCATAGCAAAGTGCCTCCCGCCTACTTCTATCAGAGCTGCCTGCAGGACACCTGTTTGGACCAGGGAGCATCAGAAACCATCTGCAACTGGCTGCAGATCTACGCCAGCACCTGTCAGACCCAAGGCGTCCCCGTGATTGGGTGGAGGCAGATGACTCCCTGCGGTTAGTTCTGCTTTTGCCTTTTTGTTCTTTTTATTATTATTATTTTATTTATCCATGTGAGCCCCATTGAGGCTGTAGTACACACCATAAAATGACATCCAGCACAGCACAATAAGGAACTACAATAAAGCAGAAATATTCTAACTGAGCTTACAGGTTTCTGTCAGATTTTTTACAGGAAATATATTTATCATTCCAAATTTATAGATTCTCAAACATTCCCAGGGTTGCCACCAACCTGTATCAACACAGACATTGTGATGACTTTCGTTTTGCCGTCAGATTAAATGACTGACTGACACGTATTTCCCGTTTCCGTGCCCAGTCCTGACGTGCCCGGCGAACAGCCACTATGCCAGCTGCATGACGGTGTGCCAGCCCCAGTGTGCCCCGGTGCGCGGGCAGCGTGACTGTAACCATTACTGCGTGGAGGGCTGCCAGTGCGACCAGGGCTACGTGATCAACGGCAAGAGCTGCATTCTCAACCAGAACTGCGGCTGCTACACCGACGGCAAGTACTACGAGGTGAGGCTCTCGTCTTTCCCCCTCACGGCTGCGTCTGTATATTTAAAACAATACAAAGGCTCTGGGAGAGGAGCCATCACTTCCTCTTACATTTTTTCTGTTTTTCCCTCTCACTCTGTTGTCTCCCCCCTCCCTTTATCCTTGTCCCTCCTTCTGTTTCTCTGTCTTTCTCTCCCACTGCTTTCTTCCCCCTTCCTCCCTCCTTCTTTATCTCCTTATCTCTCTCCCTCTGTCCTCCCTCTCTTTAACACCATCCTCCTCCCTCCATCCCTCTCTCACTCTGAACATCTCTCTGCATCTCCCGCCTTCTCTCTCTCCCTCTGCCCTCCCTCTCTTTAACACCATCCTTCACCGTCCATCCCTCTCTCACTCTGAACATCTCTCTGCATCTCCCTCTCTCCTCATCCTGCCTTCTCTCTCTCTCTCTCTCTCTCTCTCTCTACCCCTTCCCTCCCTCCCAGCCTAAGCAGCTGTTCTGGAACAGCGACTGCACCAAGCGCTGCCAGTGCATCGGGCGGAACCTGATCCAGTGCGACCCGCGCCGCTGCAAGACGGAGGAGGAATGCACCCTGCGGCACGGCGTCCGGGGGTGCTTCGCCCGCCGCAGCCAGCACTGCGTGGCCTCGGGCGGGGGCGTCTTCCGCACCTTCGACGGCGCCTCCCTGCGCCTCCCCGCCTCCTGCTCCTTCGTCCTCTCCACCATCTGCCACAAGCTCCCCGAGCTCTCCTTCCAGCTCATCGCCAACTTCGATAAGTGGAGCACGCCCAACCTCACGACCATCTCCCACGCCTACCTCTACATCAACGAGGAGAACATCCTCATCTCCGGCAGCACTGTCAAGGTCTGTGGGTAGGACGCCTCCTTTTTTTTGCCAGGTTGGAAACTATGGTGGCACAAGGCTTCCCTTCCTTCCCTTTAATGATGGAACTCATTCCATGATAAAGACCCTAAAAAATTATGAAGAATCTTCATAAAGAACAAAAGAAAACAGATAATATGAAATTAAGCCTATTTTATTCAGTTGAAATTTCTAATTATTTTGCAACCTGAAAGCAGCTAATTTGTTATTCTGCCCACTATTGGAGGATTAGGTTATTTGGAGGCCATGTTTCTTGTGTCATATATATTTTAACCAATCAACAGTGTGCCTGTCTATTGGGCTGCCAATCAGAAGCGAAGTTGAAGTGAATATCCATATAGAATGGACACGCCATGTCAGGTCTTCACTGACAAGGCCTACTTTTAAAAAAACATAAGCATTCCTCTTGTGACTTAATGGATACTTTAAGTACAAGAAAAAAAAGTGTTTGCTCAAGGTCTTTAAAACAGGACCTTGTATATAATTTGATTGATAGGAGATGAATGAGGAAAAACAGTAATTATACATGGGTTATGGGTTCCATTATGGCAGGTATAATTATCCCTTTGGTTGCCTGCCCTACTCAAGCTCTTTCTATAAGACTGTTCATGCAATCATGGTAATGTTTACCCTAATGTTTAATGATAATGTTTAATGCGTTTGACGTGTGCGTGTTTGTTTGCATGCATGTGTGTGCTTGACACATTTTGAATGCGTGCGGGCATGTATGTGTGTTTGTGCCCGTTTGTGCCTTCACGTTTGCGCACGTGTGTTCGTTTCCTGGCGTGTGCGTGTGTATGTGCGTTCGTGTGCACGTGTGCGCCGATCAGGTGAACGGCACGCCCGTCTCCGTGCCCTTTATCACGGGCCTGATGACCAGGGTCTCGACCTCGGAGGGCTTTCTGGTCATCGACACGGTGCAGGACATCCAGGTGCGCTACAACCGCTTCAACACCCTGACCATCAAAATGGGGCCGCGGCTCCAGAACAAGGTCTGCGGCCTGTGCGGAAACTTTAACGGGGACCCCACCGATGACTACATCACCTCCCGCGGCAAGCCGGCGCTCAGCGCCCTGGAGCTGGCACAGAGCTGGAAGACAAACGGCATGCAGAATAGGTGATGCTTATAATTTGTAATAACATAGTACACATTATGTTATTAATACTTAATAACATTCCTTTTCCTTCAGACTTTAGGCCGTTCAGAATGGTCCATGGCACTTGGATATTTTGTTTTTATATATCGTTTATGCGATGCTGCAAACACAGTATACCTGAGGTGACAGTAAAGTATAAAGTAGACCTAAAGTAGAAAAGTAATTAAGAAACTACCTTTCATAGGCCGCAACGTGTGGAAAAAATGAAAACGAGCGAATGCGCTTGTCTCACGCCTGCGTGTTTTGTGACCCGCTAGCTGTGACGAGACTCAGTACGTGGCTCTGGCGCAGTCTTGCGACAACACGGCGGTGTCGGAGCTGCAGGGAGAGGACGGCTGCGAGAAGCTCACTCTGATGAAGGGCTTCTTCCAGCCCTGCCACGGCCTGCTGGACCCCAGGCCCTTCTACCAGTCCTGCTACCTGGACGGCTGCTACAACCACCGCAAGGCCCAGGTGTGCGGCTCCTTGGCTGCCTACGCCGAGGCCTGCCGCTCCTTCGGCACGCTCACCACTAAGTGGATCACTCAGGAGAACTGCTGTAAGGGGACAGCGCCACCTGTTGGGTAGGAGGTAGAAGCAGGGATGGGCAATATTTCAAATACATGCATTGGAAGTATGTATTTCTATGTACGGTATGCATTTCATAAAAAATATTGGTCACTTGCCTCTTCTTAGATCTTTTAGGTTTTTACATTTGTGCCTTCTGCAAAGCAACCTACACCTCCATGATTTTGAATGTAGGTCATAGATTGTGAAATATATATTTTACAGTTTTTGCCTATCCCTGGGGAGAAGGTGGATGAGGATTGAGAATGTTAGAATGTAATTAATAACCAGAGCTTGGTAGTAATCTAAATAGACAGATTCACTGCTAAAAGGTATGCCAGGTTATATAAGAGAGGCAGAGACTCTTGGGGGTATTCATGTCTAGGCTTGACACAATGCTGGATATTCTCTAGTCTGTAGGTAAATGGCATTACATTATATTACAGGCATTTAGCAGTTGATCCAGAGCAACTTACACAACTTCTTATTACATTGATCCATTTATACAGCTGGATATATACTGAAGTGATTCAGGTTAAGTACCTTGCTCAAGGGTACTACGGCAGTGTCCTACCTGGGACTCGAACCTGCAACCTTTCGGTTACAAGTCCAGTTTCTTAACCATTATACTACACTGCCGCCTCTAATGGCGAGCTTAGATGGGCGGAATAGCTTGTTCCCATCATTATGTATTCTTATGTTCTTGTGTTGAGATAGATGGGTATAGTGTATATGCATGTTTGTATGTAGTGCTTGTCTTCTGTGTTGGTAGTGATACGTTAAAAACCAGGCTTTCTGTGATAGGATAAGGGGCTTGGGGTTTGTATGGCGGCAGCTAATGTTGTGCGTGGAACTGTCTTTAGCAGAATGGATCTATGACCCCTGCGTGGGAGAAATCTGCACTAACAACACCTGTGAACAGGAGAACGGAGGAGACCTGTGTGGATGCCCAGAGCTCCCAAGCAATGACAGCGGTGGGTGAGGTGGGGCCAACATAGAGGCCAAGAGGAGAGTCTTCCTCTCCAGCGTTTATTCATTTACATTATTTATTCGACCTGGGGAATCAATGTGGGTGGGGAATTCTAGGGATTGTGTAGGCAATCAGATATTGCTCAATGATTTTTTTTTTGGTCAGTTTACCTGTGGTTAACCTTACTCTTTAAAAAAGTGCCATGGGATCTTTAGTGAGCGGTCAGGACCTTGGTTTAACAGTGTCCCCACCATCACTGTGCCAGAGCATTGGATTTATGTTTTGGTCCAGGGTCTAGTTGAGTGACCAGTCCTGGAGGGCTACAGTATCTGCAGGTTTTTTGTGGTCTCCTTTTTATCAGCGGCAAATTTCGGCTGTTGATTTAGGAAACAAGGTTGTGGACTCTAGCCAATCAATAACTTAGATTAAGGCATGTCAGTGCTGAAACACACAATACTCCTCTAGCACCCGATTTTGAGATCTCTGTTCTAGCCGGGTGCTTGTCGCTACACACTAGGAGAAGATGATATCATCCAAGCAGAAGTGACGTGCAAGCACGCCCTGATGGAGGTCTCCATCTCCAAGTGCAAGCTCTTCCAGCTGGGGTTCGAGAGGGAGGACGTGCGCATCAACGACCAGCACTGCCCTGGGATCGAGGGCGAAGACTTCATCTCCTTCCAGATCAACAACACCAAGGGCCACTGCGGCTCCATCGTGCAGGTCAGAATCCCGCCCCTTTATACATCTCTTTCTATTCCTCTTCGCCTCAGCTGATGTCTGGTGCAAAATGGCTGCCATGCATCACCCAGATGTGGGTTACACGGTGAGGGAGGTTGAACTGAGTTTCTTCTTTGACCTTAAAGCATTTTGACATTGTGAAAAGTGCATTATTATTATTATTATTATAAGAACATATGAAAACATACGGATGAGAAAAGGCAATTTACCCATTAGACTTACCATTTTCCAGCTGCATTGTTAGCTACAGATCTTCACTTTCGGTCATGGTATACTTACTCTTGGTGTGTAACATGGTCTCATGCTCTTGATGCAAATGTGACTCCTATGCCCCCTTTCCCCTCCAGTCAAATGGCACTCACATTATGTACAAGAACACAGTGTGGATTGAGAGTGTGAACAACACGGGCAACATCATCACCCGAGACAAAACAATCAATGTGGAGTTCTCATGTGCCTACGAACTGGACATCAAGATCTCCCTCGACACAGTGCTCAAGCCCATGCTGAGGTGAGATTTCCTGGAACCCAGTGCTTTTTTGGCTTCCCTGTGGCTTCCCTCGTAATCTGTTGCCTCGATATCCTGTCAAGCTTTGTGGTTCAGGCCACAGCAGGATGAATCCAATAGCCTCGATGTTCTTGCTTCCAGAACAACGGCCTGCAGCTGTGTGAGCCTGGGTCTTTCCTGACCCCCAGCTCCCCACCCCCATGCCCCTGTGAGCAGGCTGTAGCAGGGCCGATAACCACCAGCTCTTACTGGATCCATTATTCTGATGCTCATAAATTGTAGCTTTTTGAATTTGTTCTTGCCCTCCCTTAAAAAGTTTTTACTTTTGAATGGCATTTGTGAACGCTCAACTTTTGTTCCTGTCCTCTTCAGGAAACATAAAAGAGAGAATTCAAGCGGCATATCTATATGTGCCAAGGCCCTTGCCTACTCAGTGCTTCAGAGACAGAAGATCAATGACACTAAAAGCCGTTGGGAGGGGGGGCTGCAGTGAGCCGTTTGCCTAATGTTCCCCATCTTCCCTTGATTCCTCCCTCCAGCGTGATCAACCTAACTCTGCCTACTCAGGAGGGTAATTTCATCACCAAGATGGCCCTGTACAAGAACGCCTCGTACCGGCAGCCGTACCGCGAGGGCGAGGTCGTGCTGAGCACGCGGGACATCTTGTTCGTGGGCGTGTTTGTGGAAGGCGCTGACGAACACCAGCTCATCCTCATTGTGAACATGTGCTGGGCCACCCCGTCGCGCTACAGCAGCGACCGGCTGCGCTACATCATCATCGAGAAAGGGTAGCGGTCTGCCAAAAAACACACGCGCACGCACGCGCTAGTATGCACACGTGTGCACGCACACAAGCGTGTGTATGTGTGAACTTGCACAAGCACACGTGCTCATTTTTTCTATAAATTGCTAACTTTTTGTGAAAATCACAGGGTATTTTTTTGTAGGGTTTCCATGTTTTGCCAGCAGAGATTTCCATGTTTTACTAGCAAATCTTCCAATTATCATTGGTCAGCTTAAATAAAAAATATCTACAAGCCATTATCTGTGTATTTCTGAATAGGGTATTTGGGTATGGGGTATAGGGTTCAGAGGCACCTCTACTAAATACCATTTATTAGGGACATAAACTGTAGCATTACAACCAGAAAAAATGAATTGTATGTTGCTCTCACCATTGCACACAAATACTTAAAATGTTGCATTTTGACATCAATCATTTTCATCTGATTACTCTGTCTATGAAGATGAAAAACAGACTCACAATTAAGCGTGAGCTCAGCTGTGTGCAATTGCTCCAGGTGTCCCAACATCAAAGACAACACCATCGGAATGGCGGAGAACGGGATTTCACTCACCTGCCGCTTCCACGTCACCGTCTTCAAATTCATCGGGGACTACGATGAGGTGCACCTGCACTGTGACGTCTCACTCTGCGATTCTGAGACCAACACGTGCAAAGTGGTAAGATTCCCCCCAGCCACCCGGGTCCAGTCATCAGGCCTGTACGTTCATTGACCTGTAAGCAAAGACTTTTTCATGAATCATCAAGCCATATCTATTTCCATGCATAATTAATGTGATGTTAATGTAATTAACAATAGTAAGAGATCAATTTCAACTACATGGTATTTTCTTTAACAAAGATGTAATAAACTGTTTTAATAAACTGCATTGAATGGGCACAATTTCAATTTGAATAGACAGTATTTCAATAGATAGTATTTATTTTATTTACCTCAGAGTGAAAACCAAAACTATATCCTAAAATAATACAGTAAAAGTACGGCCAGCAAGTATGGTTCAAAAAGGAAAGAGTGCACATATCAAAGGTAAATATATTGGGGTGAAAGAAATCAATTTCATGAGTACACAACACCAAGTCACTTCCCCAGGGACAAAGCTCAGTCCACAGTTTTCAGTTTACAATTTTAACGGCTACAATCTTGCTTTCACAGGAGGAAGCATTCAATCTTTCAGAGAAATTCACCACAATTTACAAGTGAAATAATTATTATTTTGCAGAGATTGGTTATTCCCTTCAGATTTGATAAGTGTCTGACACTGTGTGTGTGTGTTTTGTCTTTTTTCAGAACTGCCCTCACAACAGGAGGATGTACACAGACTATAGCCAGCATAAGGAACAGATACTGACAGTGGGACCAATCAGGCGGAGAGGTCAGTACGGAGGATCTGTTTAATCATAGAGGAATCTGGAATCCATTCACAGAATTGTGCAACATAACCCATACACTATGGCAGGTGACCACAGTATCATTCACGAGCGAGTGTTGCACCTTGTATTATATCAATATGCAGTATTATTATTATAAGGTGGCACTTCAGCTCTATGGATGATTATTCAGCCCAAAATTAAAATAGAAAATGTAAAACTTTTCATTTTCCATTTCCGTTTTTCATTTTCAAGCTGTATGTAAATGAGCGGGTGCAGCCCTCCTATCAATCAAAGTAAGCAGGGTCGGCCTCATCCAGGTTGGGAGGATGGGCTTAACGAACACTAGGGGGAGCCATAGCACAAGGGAATGGGTAACGTGACACTAGACTCCCAAAATGCTCTCAGGGCACTGATGAAATGATTAAGAATCAGAGCAGTGTTATAAAGTAGGCTATTCTTGTTTTATGACTGAAACGTTTTATGACTTTCTTCTGCCGTGGTTGACACCTTTTTTCATTAGTCAATGTGATATGACATAGTATTGTTTTTGTTTGTAATCAAGTACCACTCAGGTACCACTATGCTATTCTGTGACCCACACTTATAGCCAGGAGCTAGCTAGCCAGAACCCGCAGAGGTGGAAAATCCAGGTTCAGAAAGTAAAAGTCATCCCCAGTCATTTCACCTGGATTTGCTAATCATCAACACATGGCAGGACTTTTACTTCCTGACCCCTGGACTTTCCACCTCTGCAAACCTGGTGTACGATACGTTGTGCCAGGTTAAATGTTGGACTGGATCAATTGTTGGACTGCTGGAAATAAATGAAACCCTCTCGTAAAAGACCACCAAATGATTCATTGGACCGTTTAAACTTTTAACCTGCTCCGATACTTTAAGCGAACATTAAGGCATAGCTTCAAAAAGTATATTGACAGCTAGATTCATGATGGTCATCTATATTTTATACAAAATGAGACCTGTTAATGTATTTGAAAGTGAGTCGGCTTCATGATATAGAAAATCCAGGGTTGCAGTTTAAATTAGCTCGCTAACCCCTTAATCTCGCTTCGTAGTAACGTTACACCTTTGCTTTGTGAAATTCCCCCCAGGCTTCCATTAATTTAGTTTTTTGGGAATCTAAATGCTTTTAAGGTTGATATTGGATTGGTTAGTTCTCAGGGAAAAACCAACAACACACAACAGTAACGTAGCTTCCAAGTTTTGACATTCTCGTTTATTT
Source organism: Synaphobranchus kaupii (assembly GCA_029718625.1). Classification (NCBI taxonomy): domain Eukaryota; kingdom Metazoa; phylum Chordata; class Actinopteri; order Anguilliformes; family Synaphobranchidae; genus Synaphobranchus; species Synaphobranchus kaupii. The sequence goes on along the minus strand of CM056389.1, from coordinate 35,416,475 downwards.
CTCAGGATTCTAGCTTCGCTGAATTTGTGTATCAAAACAAACGGATATAGGTTGTTATCAATAAAACGTCATGGCATCTGAAGTGAGCTAACATTATCTAGTGTTATTGTGAATGAAAATATGAAAACAACTAGAATTTTAGGCTAAATAATCCTCCATTTTAACATTTTCACTTATCATTTTAATTTTAATCTTTCAGTTTCCATTTTCATTTTCATTTTGGGCTGAATAATCCTCTATACGGCTTGGTTGATTGTGCACAAATGTATTCACATATGCATACAACCACAAGCATACAAGTCACCACTTTTCACAAAGCAGCACCCTCTGCCTGTAACAACAACTTGTGACCCTAACATCCAGTCAGCATATCATAAGAGGCATGTGCCGGCAGTGAGTGAGTGGGTGGGTGGGTGAACAAATGTAACAGAATGGAACTAACTAGGACTGTACAGAGAAGACGCTGTCTACATCTGTATTTGTTCAACAAGATAAATGATCTGTATCTGAATTCAGATAGAAAAGGGGAAGTAGTTGTGGCTTGACCAGAAGTTGTGAAATTAAATAAAATTAAAAAATAAATTGGGGTGGGCAGAATGCTTCCGGTTCAATAACTTCATAAATGTGCTGGGGAGAGAGAACTCTGGGGTAAAAAGACAGGCAGAGATTCAGGAGGTCTCACGGCCGTTTTCCCCCAGAGTCGGACTGGTGTGAGGAAAACAATGGTGGCTGCGGTCAGATCTGCACCAGCCTGGTGACAGGGGCAGTGTGCAGCTGCGTGACGGGGACCCTCCAGAGAGATGGGAAAACCTGCCTGGGTGAGCCTCTCCCTCCCACAAGCCCCACTTCTGTTACCTGAACTCCCCTCCTCTTCCTCAGCATGCTCCCACACGCAGTAGGACATATAGTGATGCAGATGGGAGTTTTGCTTATTGAAACTTGCTTATTGAAAATAGTGATGCCACCCTGTTTATTATTGCTTTGACACTATAAAGGAACATTACAGAGATGCAGTACAACAGCTACAGTTACATGTCACAGTACATGCAGCTAATAACTTATCACGTAAAGATAGTTCCTTATTGAGATAATTATAAAAAATGCACTACGGCAGCTCCCTAATCATTCCTTTAATATAAGACCAAGATTGGATTCAGTTTAGCAGTTTAGAAATTGACTGAAGATGGGATAGCTAAGTGCTAAGACTGGAAGGGCAGTATTAAACCAGAGGTGCATTCAACAAGCTGACTGTTAGCCATATAAACGTTTTACTTTGTGCCACAAAACTGTTACATTTCAGAGGAACATAGCCTTCAGTGTTCTCCTTGTGGAACGAACATCAGCGCTGCAAAAGTATTTTCTTTGCTCCGTTGAAAGGAGTAGTCTTCAGTTTGAGATCGAGATCCTTTCTAGTGTGTGTCATCGTTCAGTATAAAAAGTGCGGGTGAAGGCAGGATCAATATAAACAATACAAACTGTGCAAGCATCCTGTGATGCACATCAATCACAAGCCAGTGTAACTCAACCGCCCAAGTAATGTACTGTGTGGAAATGGTCCAGGAGCACAAATACTGAGGAGTGTGGGGTTATATCAGGACTTTAACAGTCTTCGCTCAGATCACATGATAATGACTCTTGTGAACGCTCATTTTAAAATGTGTTTTTATAACCATAGAAATGATGTCTTAAATCATGAAACAAAAAAAAGCTTTTCAAAATGCAGTACTTTTCACCTGCACTCTGGAGGAAAGCTGGAAGAGATTCTTTTAATTCCAAGATAAACAGTTTTACGAATGTCTGATGTAAAACTCTCAAAACGTTTGGAAGGATGAGAGGTATGATGATAATGATAAGACTTAACTTCAGGTAATCTTGTAAAATCCTTCAAAAAAAATTCTAAATTTGTAGAAGGATAGACTTGTTGGCCACACATCCTGTAGCCAGTGTTTCATTGGTGTTCTTTCTATGAACAGGACTGAATTTAACGGAATTCTTTATTTCACATGCCAAATACAAAATTAATCTACAGTTGCAACAATTATAATTACTAACCCGGTCACTGGAACCAACAAGCTGTAGTTTGTAGTTAATCAATGTTCTAAAAATAACTGACAGAAATGTTCAGCACATTTGCAAACAGAGTGATGTGTGCAGCTTTCATTTTAACATGAAATCCATTTATACTGCTGGATATTTGCTGAAGCAATTCCGGCTAAGTACTTTACTCAAGGATACAATGGGAGTGTCAAACCCAAGCCCAGTTTCCTAACAGTATGCACATTCATACTGTACTCCATCTAGTCACTACTTGCTTGCCATTTCTTTTTAAAGACTGCAGAAGTAATCATGCATCTTCTTGTGGACTTTATTTCCTGAAAGCTACCAGTTCCAGCAACAGTGACCCTCGGCCCCTGGTCTTCCTCCTGATCTTCAGCGCTGTAGCAGGCTGGTTCCTGGTCCACATACACAACGGCTCCTCCTAGCCCAGGCAGAACTGAGAGAGGGAGGGAGTGAGTGTGGGTGAGAGAGAGAGAGAGAGAGAGAGAGCTTGAGAGGAGACAAGCTGGGGAGTAGAGCACACCTACCAGAAGACAGCAGAACCTGCTTTTCTTTCACAGATACAGCCACACCAAAAAAATAAAATAAAAAAATAAACGAGTGGGCTTTGACACAGGGGTTTCCCAGAAACGCTGGATCACTGCATAGCATTGTCACTCTTTCACAGGAATAACCAAAAACATTATGCATACCGGTACTCATGAAACCTAGAGATGTAAAAATGACAATAAGTAAAATCCACTAGACAGAGAATATGTTTCTGAGGACAGATAGGGGGCATAGTTTGCCCTATTTGAGGTACCTACAGTATCCTGCTTTTGTTTGGGTGGGCTTGGGTGATAAAGGCCAGTTACCAGCCCAAGTTTTTATCATCAAAGAAAACAATTACCCTCTTCAGTCACTGACCAGCAGGTCTTACATCCCTGGCTGGACAAAAAGACTGCCTTGGTTACGTTGATTCCCTATATCATGTTGTGGCAACATTGACATTACATTTGCACTCATGGGAATTCTGAGTGAACTACGAGCAGGTGGAAAGCAAAACAGCCCATAGCTCTGATATGATCGAATGACAGACATTGATGGGAAATTATGATCGGCTGTAAATATAACCCCTAATTCACAGCGGCCTGGCCTTATAAGAATCTTGCAGAGCCATGTTGAAACCAAGAGCACAGTGATGGTTGTCCCAGTTTACATCGTCTAGAGAGGTCTTTCTATACCAATGGATGGCTCACCACTCCCTAACTGAGTCACTGTGGTTTGACCTTGGCTCAAATTTCTCCCCTACTGCTCATCATCTATCCTCTATGTACAAATGTACAGGCAAAGTTTGTTGATATACTGGTGCCAGAAATGATTGGTGTTCCATATATGATGAATTTTACTGCATTTTTAAAAATGAGATATGTAAAAAAAAAAAAAAAAACATGTTTTCCAAGTCGTTATCAGGTACATGTTATTGTTTTAGGAGTGGACCAACCATTACATTTTAGAGAGGCAAAATGAAGGATTCTTTCTATAATAAAACAAGGAACTTATACAATAACCCTACTGTGTATTTATCCCGTGATTTCTGTTCAGTTTATTTGTCTTCTGGAGCCTTCGGCTTGAATGCATGCAAATATAAACCATGTACAAACAACATCTCCTTATGCTATGCAGCTAATAGTACAGTCAGAAATATGTGATTTGTAAGCACAAAACATAATCAGTGAAACATAATCAATTTCTAAAGGGAGACAGCTGACCAATTACATTTTTTAGTCTATGCTTGTAGACTCTGTTTAAGATACATTTACATCTGAACCTTTTCTTTAAATAAGAAACATTTTTTATCTGCAGTGAGAATTTGGATTGTAGGTGCAACAAATTTTATGATCCTGTGCTTCTGACCGCAGATAGGTTACCAATACCATTTTAAATTGAAATATGTAACACATGGCTTCCATGAAATGATGGTAAACTGGCATGGTAAAATCTTTATGAAACTAATGAAAAGCAATGGAGTATGTAACCTGCTAAAATACAATGCAACATTGAGGTCAAACCAGCCAGCTGGATTCCTGTACTGTCTTCATGTACGGTCTCAACAGCCCTTGGTATCAGAGATGTGAGATTACAAACACACACATTGAAACGACAGAGGAAATGACAGGTTCGATGTTCTATCACCACATGACACAAATGTTAAATGGGGGGGGGGGGGGGGGGTACTCATGTGTCTGTCCAAACAAATCAATAAATGAAGTCAACGAGGCTAGAATAGAAGTTGTTCTGCCAGGCCTGGGTCAGAGAAGAGGAGGCAGGCTCCTGCAGTGATGGGGCGGAGCTCCACAGAAGATGGCGTAAGCTCCACCCACTTCACTATCTCGCCGTGGATACCAGGAAAATAGATAGACACAGCTCCATCACTGACAGCTAGGCTGGGCTCAGAGCTGTTAATCATCACAGTGCTATTATGCTTCTCTTCCTGCGCTGGCTATTTGCAGTGCTCTTGCACAACAGTTTATTTGTTACAGCTCATGAGGTAAATATCTGCCTTTGTATGATAGACAAGACATTTTGGTGGGAGGGGTGGCTTTTATTGTAAAACCATTCAAGAGGTTTTGGTCAATGAAGTCTGGAATTTGCTGAGAGCTTTTCTTTTAATGGAAGGTTATCTTGTGAACTAACCTAATGCCCTCACTGCTTTGTGTTTGGAACAGAATTTTTAGAAATGCTTGTTTTTCAATGTATAAGTGAACCTCTCCTGACCACACTCAAGCCTTTCTCTTTGTTCAGTTGATTTCAGAGTGCAAGAGAACATTTCCAGCTAGATTAATTTGTTTTTCATGCAGTGTCAACATTATACCATTGGAGGGCGCCCTCGATTATTTTTTCAGCTGCTTCAGCCATTAACAACAGCTTGCTTGGCAGGATATGTTCATTTCCAGACATTGAAACTGTGCTCATGTTTATTATGGTGACCTACTGCTTATTGGTTTAACAAGAGTGATGTAAATATGTGGTGTGGGAAAATCTAGGGTTACGTGGCATCTCACTTGTCAGAAAGACAGAATTAATTTTTGGTTATTAAAACAAGGTTGTTGAACTTCTGCGGAAATCATTGAGCAGGATAGCTGAAAGGACACAGGTTGACGTTGATCACTGGACACTTAACGTGGGAGTTATATTAGATAAAGAGGATTTTGGTGAAAAGTTGGGACAGTATGTAAAATGCACATAGAAGCAGAAAGCAGTGATTTGTAAATTCTCTTTCACATATATTTAATTGAAAACAGTACAAAGAAAATATATTTAATGTTTTACCTTATCAATTTTATTGATTTTTGTAAATATATGCTAATTTGATTCCTGCAACACATTCCAAAAAAGTTGGCACAGGGGCAAAAAAAGACTGGGAAGTTCAAAAAACACTTGTTTGAAACATTGCACAGGTAAAAAGGTGATGCTATCATGACAGGGCATAAAAGGATATCAAAAGATTCTTGATATCTTATTTTCAGGTACTCTTACAAGCGATACTATAACGTCTCTGCATTTTAATGGATCTCTATGGGAATTGGGGGGTGGGACTAGATTAAGCTGTAAATTACATGGGAATAGTATGGAACCCATGGTTGGCTAAATGGTTGTAAGTCATCAAGGGTCTGTGGTATCAAACAAGCCTCAAACCATCACTCTGCTGCCAGATATGCAGTAGATATGGATGGATCACTTTAAGGGTTGTTTCTCCTGATTCATTTTCTGTTGAACTCTATATAAAAATAAATCACTGCTTTCTGCTTTTATGTGCATTTTACATACTGTCCCAACTTTTTTGGAATTGGGGTTTGTAATAGTATTCATATTAGTAATACACAGACATATATAAATACATGGACATACTCTGCTCTATGCAAATAGGGAATTAGTTACCTTATAATTACTTCATATTCATGTTTGCTGGCTATAGTGAAACAAAGGAGGTCCTACATTGTGTTTGATGGTGAACTATGGGATCAAATTAGGGTCAATAAAATTTTGCACTTGCAAAAAAGTTTTGTACTCACAGGTATAATTTGCACGTCTGTAAACAAGTTTTGTGCTTGTGTAAACAAGTTTTGTAGCTGTAAAAATATGTTGTGCCTGTGTAAAAAAGTTTTGTAGCTGTAAAAATATTTTGTGCCTGTGTAAAAAAGTTTTGTAGCTGTAAAAATATTTTGTGCATGTGTAAAAAAGTTTTGTAGCTGTAAAAATATTTTGTGCCTGTGTAAAAAAGTTTTGTAGCTGTAAAAATATTTTGTGCATGTGTAAAAAAGTTTTGTAGCTGTAAAAATATTTTGTGCCTGTGTAAAAAAGTTTTGTAGCTGTAAAAATATTTTGTGCATGTGTAAAAAAGTGTTGTACTCACAGATATAATTTGCATGTGTGTAAAAAAGTTTTGCAGCTGTAAAAATAATTTGTGCATGTGCAAGCATTTCTTCAACGGACACACAAATTTCCTACCTTCCCGTGTGACATTGACGTTAGGAGGTTGCAACACTGAAGTTACAAGTTTACAACACTCAAGTTACGAGTACGAATTTTGACCCTACTTTTACGCCTGAGCTGAATAGCCAATCAGCAGGTTGCATATTGACTCGCTGTGCCCACCTACCATCCAATCAAGGCAATGGACTGGTCAGTGCAGGAGTTAACTAACTCCACAAGATGACAGTGAATGCATCATTTTATTTTGTTTTTTTTAAGGGTTTCCGTGCTGTTATACTTTTGACAGCTCCGCGTTATCATAGCTATGATGCAGCTTTAGCAAAAACGGGTATGTAGTAACAGACTAACCTTTTTATATTCATTCGTTTTTTGTTTTCAAAGAGGGCATTTCCCGGTAGAATTGCTGACTTGTGACGAAAGTGCCGCCGTGGTGATAGATTTACCTAAACATCTGTCAGATGTCGTCGTTTTTCACGGTAAGAAGAAATTTTATGACAACGTTAGCTAAAACGTTAGCAACGAACACAGAGAATAAATAATGCAAATTAAGTGGAATGGACGCAAAGCTGTCTTGATATATCTAACGTTAACTATGATATAAAACTTTTCATACGATATTAACCCACCTGTGTGCTGCCACGCTCCTCCATGTTGCTGTTTCCTTCTAGTTCTTCTGGGGTCCAAGATGATGCATTCACTGTCATCTTGTGGAGTTAGTTAACTCCTGCACTGACCAGTCCATTGCCTTGATTGGATGGTAGGTGGGCACAGCGAGTCAATATGCAACCTGCTGATTGGCTATTCAGCTCAGGCGTAAAAGTAGGGTCAAAATTCGTACTCGTAACTTGAGTGTTGTAAACTTGTAACTTCAGTGTTGCAACCTCGTAACGTCAATGTCACACGGGAAGGTAGGAAATTTGTGTGTCCGTTGAAGAAATGCTTGCACATGCACAAATTATTTTTACAGCTGCAAAACTTTTTTACACACATGCAAATTATATCTGTGAGTACAACACTTTTTTACACATGCACAAAATATTTTTACAGCTACAAAACTTTTTTACACAGGCACAAAATATTTTTACAGCTACAAAACTTTTTTACACATGCACAAAATATTTTTACAGCTACAAAACTTTTTTACACAGGCACAAAATATTTTTACAGCTACAAAACTTTTTTACACAGGCACTAAAATTTTTTTACAGCTACAAAACTTGTTTACACAAGCACAAAACGTTTTTACAGACGTGCAAATTATACCTGTGAGTACAAAACTTTTTTGCAAGTGCAAAATCTTATTGACCCTAATTTGATCCCATAGTGAACTGGTTTACTTGTTAATGTCGTGAACGCCACTGTTCCCTGAACAGTATGAATATGGTGAGATTGTGTGGTTTATCTGCTTAAAACTCTGGTCTAGATAGTATCCTTGGAAACCACCTTCGGTCACAGGTTACCATACATGATGTATTTGCTGTAAAGTTTTACAAGCCTCTAGCCAAGGCCAACACCGCTATGTACTCAAAGATACCAATGGGATATATGTCAAGGACAATTGTGGCACATCACCTTTGAGTTCACTTGCACTAGTACAAATCGTCGCCATAATCACATAATTAGCCATTAGAGATTGACTGGAGCATCTCCCCTGAGTCTCCAGAGCTGTTCATGATTCTAAAGGTAGCACAGCTGAAAATGGATGAAGTCACTGGCCAGCCTGGCCCGTCTCCATAGAGAAGCGTGCACTCATATGAGCCCCTTGCTGGGAAATGGAAAGGCATGCTCTGATGCAACGAGCAGCGTGCCAGCATTCTGCGAGATGCGAGCCGTGCAAGATAGTGCCGATACGGCAGCCGCCGTTCTGAAAAGCCGCCAGGCCTGAGCGACAGCTCTGCGACTGTCAGGTGATCTGTGGGTCCTTTGTGATGGAAACAATCGCTTCTTTGCATCTCCAGCTGAGTTTTGCCTGAATATCAGCACTTCACGCTCCGCCGCGGAGACATTTCAGGTTCGTATGAAAGGCCAGCAAAGTGAGCCAGGTACACAGCAGATGTGAAATGCTACCGATCACGCAACCTGCTCTAAGCCTGTCCAATGATTGACTACAGCCATGTATTTTCTGTCAAATTACTGTTTGCCTTCATATAAACTGCAGTGTTTATTCCCTCAAAATAATTCCTTAACAGGACTCCTGGTCGGCTCAAAAGTGTCCTTTTTAAAAGCAAATTGTGGATTTTAAAGAAATTGAGCAAGAACAATCATTGGAAATGTGCATCGTTTTAGTGCACAAATAATGATGACAAAAAACTTAGATTTGTTAAATTACCAGCTAATGGACCTCTTCAATATTTACTGGACGTATTCACCAGCCAAAATTGATAGAATTGGACAATTTCAAGGTAATGCTGGATAACTTCAAGGTAATGCTTTTTAAAATAACATGGTCGAAGGTCAAATGGCAATAGATCTAAATATTTGTGTCCATACAATGACACAGCCTACACAAATTGCAGCAGAAAACTAATTACAGGTGGAAGGTTCAATGTCATTTTTGTTGTTAGCAATTCTAGAATTGAATGACTCGGCCTGTAACTACACGTATATATTGTGTCTCTTTTAACCCAAAGAGGGATATTTTTGCAATAACCACTCTCTTGCACGTCTAAAATGTTGGTTTCTTTGTCCTGCAGCTGTGACAGCTGTTATGGTCTTGAGCAAATTTACACATTGCATGGCATTTTAATAGACTAATTACAGCAAAAAAACAAATCCATGTTAATTGAGAGAGATAATTCGCTAATAAAGATAATCATCTTTGTGAATCAGACACGCCCTATATTGAGCCCTATTTGCATAAACATGACTTATTTTGGCACTGGAACTTAAGTAGATCACGCATAATATGCATAACCCCGACAGTGGCACGTGTAACACAGTTGCGTGACTGGTAATGACTGGTAGTGCAGTTGCGTGACTGGTAATGACTGGTAGTGCAGTTGCGTGACTGGTAATGACTGGTAGTACAGTTGCGTGACTGGTAATGACTGGTAGTGCAGTTGCGTGACTGGTAATGACTGGTAGTGCCGTTGCGTGACTGGTAATGACTGGTAGTGCAGTTGCGTGACTGGTAATGACTGGTCGTGCAGTTGCGTGACTGGTAATGACTGGTAGTGCCGTTGCGTGACTGGTAATGACTGGTAGTGCAGTTGCGTGACTGGTAATGACTGGTCGTGCAGTTGCGTGACTGGTAATGACTGGTAGTGCAGTTGCGTGACTGGTAATGACTGGTCGTGCAGTTGCGTGACTGGTAATGACTGGTAGTGCAGTTGCGTGACTGGTAATGACTGGTAGTGCCGTTGCGTGACTGGTAATGACTGGTAGTGCAGTTTCTGCCCACTGTGCATGCTTTTTGAATCATACATGTTTTTTTTCTGGTACTTGTGATGGCTTATCAGGTGCCAAAGCATTGCAATCCTTTTGTGGATTGCCCCCAGAACAAAGCTGTCAATGTCACGCTGTTACAGTCCACAAAAGCGTCCGGACCGGTTCTGTCACTCCGACAGCATGCTCATCATGTGGATGGAAGGTGATGTTCAGGCGGATGGACAGGAACGCTGATTGGGAATGCTGATTGGGAATGCGGAGACCTGTCCACACGACCTGTTCCCCACTCTCTTCCCTCACAAAGAATGTCAGGCAGGTGCGAAAGTATGAGATCAAAAAAGCCATCTGTATATCTCAAAATCTTAAAATATGAATCTCTGTCAGAAAATATGCATATCTGAAAGTCTATGAGTCACTTAAATTCCTAGAGTCCTAAAGATCATTTTTGGGTTCACATGTTGTTTTTTTTGGTTTAATCTCTACTTTGCATATTTTTAATACTGACCAGAGAGCAGAGGGTGGCCACCTCTGCTGTAATCGAAAAGGTCATTTATTCAAGATTACAAGCACTGTTCCCTGACTGCTGTGCTACACTGCTGCCTCCCATTTATGGCCAGCTCAATACCGGAGTGCCGTGCATACATCAGTGCATATGAGTACCACAACAACTTTCCAAAACTTTCACACAAATAATGAACTTGCATGTTTTGTGCTCAGCGATACTAATTGCGTTCTATTGCCTGGTACTATGGTCAGCAGCCTTCCTGTTCCTACTCCATGTTTTCCTACTATAATACAAACTGACCCCGTTCTTAAGCCGTTTCAGTCATTTTTTAAATGTTTCTTTAGAAGAAAACGTGGAAGGTTACATAAGAAAAGTAGTTCAAAGACACACAAGTGAGAACAAAGGTGACGGCACACATGCAGCCTCACAGAGCCGTAGTTTACATACAAACAAAAACAATAGTCAAGAAATTAAAGCATCTGTGACCAATGTCACGATGTGGAAAGCCGCTGTACCTTCGGCTCAAGAAGCCCGTTTTGCATTAGTTGTTCATCACTTGTTCTTCTGCACAATAAGTAACGGTCAAACAAAATTCATCAGGGGGTTCAAGTTGTGTTCCTCAGTCTTTTTAAACTGTGGCTCAAAAAGCAACAGAACACAAGCTATTCTTACCATAGTTGTCCAGTTCTGCTAAATGTACAGCATTGCACGAAAGAACCTGCTCTGTGTAACACACTCACAATGTATTTAATCTGATTTAAATGCTGCACCAGTGAGTGACAGAAGTGATTGGCATTGTGAAACTGGTTTGTGTTGAAATTTGGCAGATCTGGCAGAACTAAACATGTTAAATGTTTGCATACTTTTTGTTTTCTCGCTCTCCTGGAGAGGCCTTACACATTGCATGCTGCTTTCAGTGAATAACAAATAGATTTCCTTAAGATTCAATCCTCCTATCCAATCCCTAAGTGCCTGACTGTATGTTTGCAAATAAGATTTCCCTGCCCTGAATTGGCCTCTTTGATTAATGTGAGAGCTGAGGAACCCTCCCCTCCCCTGCCCTGCTCGCACAAGCCATTCCCGGTTGCCTGGGGAGACGGGCAGGGCCTGTGAAACCCCGGGGATCAGAGTGGCCCCAGCTGTCACCGTTCCAAGGGGACACCTTTATGGAACTGGAATGTACTGCAGTATATTATAAACATGTGGATTTGTGGAACCGGACCAATGTGATATGTGGAAATATGCACGGTAGTATATATTTTAAAAACGGCAATATCTGAAAGCTGTAATAATTTATACATTTGCAAATAGTGACGCGTCTTTAGTGTGTTCAGTAACGACACACTTTAGACCCGACTCCACAGCGGCAACCTCAAGCAGCCACTCAAGATACCAGAGTGTCAATCATCGTAAGAAGCATGCAGGCAGGACCTTGAGGGCGGGGCTTAAATGAGTCCAGGGCCATTGTCAGGATTGACTGATTGATTTTGTGTGTGTTTAAACATAGTCTGGGAGGGTGTGTCCTCTATGTACAGGCAAAACACAGGAGCTTGGTGTGCTCATTTTATTTATTTATATGAATGTATTTAGTTATCATTTTTTGAGCACATGCTATATTGTCTTTCTACTGTTATGTGTGTCATTTATGAATTTGTATTTACTTTTAAATATTCATTTTATTTATAATGTATGCTGTAACATGTACAAAACTAAAAAAAGAAATCACATGAGCATTGTGTGGGAAAACATGAAGATGAAAGAAACTGTCCTTTTTTTTATTTCTTGTTTTTGCACCTCCCCTGGTCATGACCTGAAAAGCACAGCTTCTTTTATGTAAGTTCAAAGAAGCATCCATCATGTGCTATTATTCCCAGTGCTTGTTTGCAGAGTCCGGAGAGAGGCAGCAGCAACAACAGCTCCGTTGTTTCTCGCATGGCTCCGAAGGCCTGGCGGCGCGGGTTTGGGCTCGCTGCCACGCTGACGCAACGGCCTCTTCGCGCGGCCGCTCGTTCCCCGCTCGCCGGGGTACCCCGTCATTCCCGCACTCGCCTTGCCATGCCGGCCAGGCACACGCTGATGTGCTGATTATTATCACCTGCCTTCAATTGGAGGAGGTCTGGAAGGCTGTGTAACAGCGTGTCGAGTGCAGAGGTTTGGAAGGCTGTGTAACAGTGTGTCGGGTGCAGAGGTTTGGAAGGCTGTGTAACAGCGTGTCGGGTGCAGAGGTTTGGAAGGCTGTGTAACAGCGTGTCAGGTGCAGAGGTCTGGAAGGCTGTGTAACAGCGTGTCAGGTGCAGAGGTCTGGAAGGCTGTGTAACAGCGTGTCAGGTGCAGAGGTTTGGAAGGCTGTGTAACAGCGTGTCAGGTGCAGAGGTCTGGAAGGCTGTGTAACAGCGTGTCAGGTGCAGAGGTTTGGAAGGCTGTGTAACAGCGTGTCAGGTGCAGAGGTTTGGAAGGCTGTGTAACAGCGTGTCAGGTGCAGAGGTCTGGAAGGCTGTGTAACAGCGTGTCAGGTGCAGAGGTTTGGAAGGCTGTGTAACAGCGTGTCAGGTGCAGAGGTTTGGAAGGCTGTGTAACAGCGTGTCAGGTGCAGAGGTTTGGAAGGCTGTGTAACAGCGTGTCAGGTGCAGAGGTCTGGAAGGCTGTGTAACAGCGTGTCAGGTGCAGAGGTCTGGAAGGCTGTGTAACAGCGTGTCAGGTGCAGAGGTTTGGAAGGCTGTGTAACAGCGTGTCAGGTGCAGAGGTCTGGAAGGCTGTGTAACAGCGTGTCAGGTGCAGAGGTTTGGAAGGCTGTGTAACAGCGTGTCAGGTGCAGAGGTCTGGAAGGCTGTGTAACAGCGTGTCAGGTGCAGAGGTTTGGAAGGCTGTGTAACAGCGTGTCAGGTGCAGAGGTTTGGAAGGCTGTGTAACAGCGTGTCAGGTGCAGAGGTCTGGAAGGCTGTGTAACAGCGTGTCAGGTGCAGAGGTTTGGAAGGCTGTGTAACAGCGTATCAGGTGCAGAGGTTTGGAAGGCTGTGTAACAGCGTGTCAGGTGCAGAGGTTTGGAAGGCTGTGTAACAGCGTGTCGGGTGCAAAGGTTTGGAAGGCTGTGTAACAGCGTGTCGGGTGCAGAGGTTTGGAAGGCTGTGTAACAGCGTGTCAGGTGCAGAGGTTTGGAAGGCTGTGTAACAGCGTGTCGGGTGCAGGTAGCACAGGCAGAGACTCTGTTTCAGTCCAGGCCTGGCACAGCTCTGGATACTCTCTAGACCAGGAGCCGGCAGTTCCATTACCGGGGAGGTGATGTGTTTGCAGAGTCCAATCCCCCTGCCTCAATGAGCTAATTAACACTATGCATATCCACAGAACACAGTAAAACATTTCCTAATACGGACAAAGTTTAGCTAAAGTTGAAGAAAGACTTTGAAGTGCAAACTCGAAGTGAAACTTCGGGGTTAAAAATGTAAGGTCCCCTAAAAGATTCCTTTAAGCCAATCGATAATGCCGCTGTGACGTCTTTGGGGCTTTGGTGCCGCCTTGTCTTTTGTCATCAGGAGTTTGTTACTGCTGGTGTCCACATTTGGTGACGATGTTAAACGGAATGCCTTTCTGAGATTACACACATTCTTGTGCATTGCGCTAACCATTGTGCCTGGGCATAGCTGTCCCCCCCAATGTTTACTCTACTTTACTTCACTGTCGAAGCCCATATGATACGCTTGTTCTAGACATCAGAGGGTAGTGTTATGTGTAAACCTCGAGAAGGGACAACTTCTGTTGAAACTAAACTCGTAACTTTTCCAGGAAAAACACAGCCATGTTGGATCACAACGCAATCAACGTGTGAAATTATACAATTGATATGTACACGTGGATAAGAAGGTCCATAAAACAGTTTGACAATGAAACACATCTGTTTAATGAAAACTGAGATAAGATTTTGGCAATAGTTAATTAATAAAGGCAATAAATTCTGTACAGTACATGAAATCAAGCAGCTGCGTGTGATTATCACAGGAGGGTGGAATTTGCCCTTTGAACCGTTGCCGAAGATTTCAGCACATTTTATTCAGCACTCAGCCTAACCTTGGATGGACTCAAAACTTTCCATTCAGAAGAACAGAATCTTCTGGTGCGTAAGTCTGCTTTGTGATCAATCTTGCATTATTCCCCTGGTTTTCACACACATCACAGTCTTGAATGTTTCCTGAGCGGCATGACTTCTGTAATACACAATACAACTGGGCCCTGTTTCACAAAGCAGGATTACTGAGTTAGCTGGATAACTGCACTGAATAAAACCCGGAACGCTCTTTTTACTTCAGTCCATGTTCCAAATTTGGGAGGGTTCCGGGTTTTACAGTAATCCTGCTTTGTGAAATGCCCCCCTGCTCACTTGTATTTGAAAATAGAACAATATAAATATGTTTGTGGTAAATATGATGCACAAAGATATTGCTGTACTTTCTTTTTCAGGCTCTTAATCTCATTACACGCACGCACACACACACACACACACATTGTAGGGGTGTGTGGTAGCTTAAACACGTGTAAAAACCCATGTGTATGCATACAAATATCTCCCAGTCACAAGCATCAACAAATACAGCAATAACACCTGCACAAACACACATACATTTACACATGCATGCAGACATACATACGCAGAAACACACACAAACACGCACACACACACACACACACACACGTGTTGTACCCAGGCTGTCACAAGACCACTGAGTACTGAACATTCTGCTCTCTCTCCTTTCACATCAGATGGTGTGAGTATAAGGCAGCCTCTGCCTTCCAGAACTTTCACATGCTCACACTAGAGAATTACCCTTACAGTATTGTTCACTATGACCACTCTTATTGTTATAATAATAAGCATCACTGTGTTCTGTGAGTCTCAGTGTTTGAGCTTTTGCAAGCACAGAACTGATTTTTTAAATGCTTTTGTTTTGTAATTCAGAGCGTACAGAGGTAATACTTTATTTAACTAGCAACGTGAATCGAACACAAGAACAGGCACAGTCCTCTGGCCCAATTCCTTTTTTGCCCAAACAAAAAACAACAGAGCGATCCAAGAGGGAAACTTCACTGCCTACCTCTGCCTAAATGCATCTCTCCGCTCACAAGACCCGAAGAGTCTGGGAGGTGGAGTTACCTGTTTGATAGGTGAGGATCGGGTTACAGGCCCTTTCTGTGTTGGCCTCGGTGGAATGTCCTAGTTCCACTCCCTCCCTCGCCTTGCCTCACCTTCATCGTCGGGCAGCAGAAGGAGGTCAAATGGGCTTCCTCGAATGAGGGTGAAACGCATTTCCTAAGCAGCTCACTATTCGTGTGTCGATTGCAGGGTTACGTGGGCTCTGGTAACCCAGTATGGAGGGTGGGGGGCACTCCGGGGACCAGAGTGAAACATCCACCCCACTAAACACCTCATTCCAGGGAGAATCACTCCCTGTAATATGTCTGATATGTCCTATTAAAAAAATAGCCAGTCATTTCACTCATTTTTTCAGTCCCCTGCATTTTACAAATGCGTTTATGAAATGGGCGTATCTTGTATCTGGAGGGTAACAGTTTGGAGATGGCCTGGATGCACTCACAGGCTGCCTGATTTGCTCCGTCCTCCTCCTGTGTGAATTATAAAAGAATGTTTATATACGGGATGAAGTACAGATAGAAAAGTGGCTGTGAGGTGCTGTCAGACTGCAGAACCTATGAACAAGTAGTCAGGCTGTACGTTACGGCAGATTAAAAAGTGTTGGAATATGCACCCAGGCCGGAGGTGACAGATGAGCATATAACTAATTCTGTTATGAGCTCATAGATAAGTTTCCTTCACACACAAAAACTGGTTGTGGTGTCCTTTCAATCAGCAGTGTGACTGACTGACTGACTGTGGGTTGAGAATGGAATGGGTTTGCAATGAGACTTTTTACAAAAGACAGCTAGGGAATCTGTTGAGCTGTTGTAATGGTGTTTCCATGTGCTTCGTTTCAGTCCCAGTTGTCTCCACCCTCAGGAGCAGCATCCTCCGCCATAGCTCTGCGGCACAGAACCCTGTCCAACCTCATCTATCCTCCCCTGACCCTGTTGATACTGGTATTACCGACCTTAGCCTTAGCCTGCCGGATTTCTTGAGATAAATTAACGCTCAAATTTGAATAATTCATGAAATTCTTCACAAAAAGAAACTGAAATTGCTACAAACAAAAAATGTAAATTCAAATAAATACAGGTGAATTAACATTGGTAATACATTGTCTAAATTTACTTTCCCTGATACAGACATACCAAAAATGACATAAATAAAGTTGTGTCAGCGTTGAAACATATAAAGTAAATATAAAGTAAACAAATCAATACAATATGTTACAAAAACAGTGAAAATGATTACTACACAATAGGCCTACAAGTTACAATTCTGCGAGGCAACTGATTGCATGACCTAAAGAGAAGACCTACTCGCAACATCAGCGCAGGTTTTTTTTTTTGTGTTCCCAACAGCAACTCTGCTATCATTGATCAGTGATAAGGACACATAGGCTATATAATGTGCTCATATTCATTTAATAATGTCAATGTTGAACCTCTGCAGATGCACTTTTATTTATTTTTTTATTGTAATTACAAAACACCGGCATTGACGGTGTGGAGGTAACTGCACTGCTGTAGGCTTGTGCACCGCACGCCACCGGTTAAACCAAATACCACAACAAGCCTACTGGACATATTCTGTTCCCTCCCTTTGTCACCTCGTCATTTCTTCATTTGAATTCCATGTTGTGTGTTTCTAACCCCAAATTGTTTATTGTTGTTCTCTGTCATCCACTAGGCCCCTCCGGTTAACTTTATTGATAAGCTGGACATCCTGCTCAGATCATTTCCAGAGGAGGGGACCCCCATTGATTCTGCTGGGAGACATCAACATCCATCTGGAGAGCTCCCAATCAGCTGGCTTCCTCCCTCTGCTCCACTCCTTTGATCTCACTGTGTTGCACTCGCCCTCTACCCACAGAGCAGGAAACCAGCTGGACCATCACAGCTTTGAGACCTCAGGAACTCTGAACAGGTGTCCCCCAGGGTTTAGTCCTTGCCCCTCTCTTCTTCTCCTTCTATACAAAGTCTCTAGGTTCTGTCATCTCCTCCCATAGCCTGTTGCATCATTGCTATACTGATGACACTATTTCTCTCCAGAGAATCATCCCTTTCCTCACCACCTGCTCAACCCAGCCCTTAGAGGCTGGTCATCTCCCATCTGGACTATGGCAACTCCCTCCTTCTGGCCTCCCAGCCTATGTGAACAGAGTGTGCTCTCATCCAGAACGCTGCTGCTTGTCAGATCTACAACCTCCCCAGACTCAGCCATGTCACTCCTCCTCTCCTCTCCTCCACTAGATACCTATATCAGCTCACATCAAATTCGCAATCTTGGTGCTAGCCCATCAGGCAGCTAAAGGGGCAATGGGTTCAAATCCCAGGTTGGCCCTTACAGTTACTCTCTTTACCAAGGTGTCAGACCTGCATTCCACAAGGCAAATGCCAGCAAATGTTAGACAACATTCTCAAACATATGCAATCTAAGCAAGAAATGAGTCAAAGTATGGCAAATGCATCATGGGAGTGTGCATAATGTACAAGTACAAGCACTGCAAAGTAATCTAGGATAAGGCCGCCTGCTAAGTAGATAGGTTATTGTGTGTACCCCCATACACTGCCATAAAGCATACTGCGAGCAAAGATAAGCGGTGTCTATGACTTTGAAGAAAAGAGATAAACACGCAAAACCTAGAACCCAACATGACTGCACATATATCACACTGGTCCTGCTGCTAATTACTAAGCCAATACATAATTGATGGGCCTATATCCATACAATTGCAGTGACAAACAATCATATTTCCCAGACTTGCATGCTCATGAAAATTCATTAGCGCAACTGCAGCAGGGATGGTTATTATACTGTCCCACCAGTGTCCCACCCATAATAATTTATATAAATGTAGTTGTATTTATATCTTAAAGTGATTCACTGTAAAAGGGGAAACTTAACTCAATCACCACCAATGTGTAGCACCCAACTGGGTGATGCACGACAGCCATGCCGCACCAGACGAACACTTATCTTTGCAAGTACACTGTGTATACTGTATGTTATTTGGAGACAAAGTCATGCATTTTTTTAAAAACACTCTCTAAAAATACAATTGGAGCCATTTAAATCACTGTACGTTTCTTATGTTTTAGACTGCATTTCATACACTAACCAGGGCCCTGTTCACAGATCTGAAAATCATAAAGAAAGAATTATTACACTTCATAACCGTCACAACCTCCTCTGTACAAAAATGGGTTTCGTGTGAGAAAAGACACATACAGAAAGGAGATGCACAATGAACTGCGGAGATAATTTATACCCCCATTGCATGAGATAGCATCACTTCACTGATACTGTAACCCTTGGGCAACGTCCATAAACTCAGTCATCATGTCCTGTAACAGTTAATATTTAAACCAGGAATCCTTCGACATTCATTAAAGCGGACAAATATGCTAACTAAGAAGAACATTGGCCTGAGATGGGGGCCGCATAGTGGTACAGTGGTTAGTACTGTCGCCTCACAGAAAAAAGGAACATAGTATAATGGATTCTCCCGGCCGAGGGCCTTCCTGTGTGGAGTTTGCATGTTCTGCGTGGGTTTCCTTCAGGTACTCCGGTTTCCTCCCACAGTCCAAAGACATGCAGGTTAGGTTAATTGGAGAGTCTAAATTGCCAATATGTATGAGTGTGTGTGTGAGTAAATGGTGTGTGTGTGTGCCCTGTGATGGATTGGTGGCCTGTCCAGGGTGTATACCTGCCTCCTGCTCCAGCCCCCCTGCAACCAGGAATAATCGGGTTAGATAATGGATGGATGGCCTGAGATTGTAATTTAAAGCATGTTTTACCAAACTTGAGATGCACAGTATAATGGATTCTCTGTATTACAATTAAGCTAACTACTTCAATATTTTAATATATGTTAATGCATCATAGCTTAATAAAAATTGCATTTCTCTTTATTTGATAAATGATATCACCCTGCTGTTGTTTTTCCCCCACCTTGAATAAGACAATCGTAATGCACTGAAGACTATGTGGCAGCTTCAAACCCAAATGATTGAAGTCACATGCCATCACTTACAATATCATAGCCTAACATACATTTCAATGATTTTCACACTATTTGCAGTTGATTAAGCTGAAAAGCATAATTAATTTTTAGGTATCACATAAATTAGTTTTCATAGACATTCACCAAACAGTTCGGAACTTGGTGGTGGACATGACATTGCATGTTAAAGATGTTATTGTGTTCATTTTTCAGATGAAAAATATATAAAATGGCATTTCCAACCCACCAAATAAATTATATCATACAACCATATGTATTTTTTTAGTTGCATTTAATCACATGAGCACTTTGGGTGGGCAGGAATATTAAATTGTCATTCAATCTCTTCTGCACCCATTATGAGTTGCTTACCATGTGAAGACGGTACGGTATTTACAGATGGATGAAATGTTTTCAATTATACGTTTTTCTTGTTACAATAAAGAAAGAAGGGTAAGTGGTAATAAAGCAAGGCTTACAAAAGACTTGAGGCGTATAGACTTCCCCACAAATAGAGCTTTTAACACAAAATCCTACAAGATTTGGGGCTTCACCATTAGTATTTAAAAATATGAAAATAGGGCAGAAACACTACAGCGCTGGGTTCAGGGGGTTTGCACAGCAAGGTGAGGAACATCTTTACAAGCTGCACTCTGGTCAGGTACCATACCTGTATCTCACCTTCTGAACAAAGATCAAACTTTAAAGAGAATGAGAAGAGAGGCCAAACTAGGTGACCCTTGTACCTGTGTACAATCATATAATTAAATGATACGTGTGACCACTGTGCTTGTACACAATGTTAGGTAACTTGTAAAGTTATGTAAGCATGGGGCTATGGTTAAGGGGTTACATTAGATTTGTGTTGGGTTAAATGAAGCACAACTTGTATTTTCATAAGGACATAAATGTGTGCTGCAGTATATGTATTACTGTCATATTTGATGCACAATGGCTTTTAACCTAGACTTTGTTTTAAGGGTTAATACCCTGAAAAAGTACCTACTTTACAAGATATGTTTATTAGTAGTTACTTTGTATGCAGTGTAATATGAATTGCATTGTAAAATATTCTATATTTTTAAAAACAGCTGAAAGCTTTTTCTGACTTTATAGAGGCTGATGTCAAACAGACAATAATTCTGTCTAGCTAAAGTAGGCCCCTTTGCAAGTCATTCAAGATGAGAGTATCTGTAATAAAATTTCTAACTAGCAACTCCTTAGATGAAATATGCATTTAAGAGTGAAAGCTTACTATTGATACCAGTCATTACAACTCATGGTAGAAGCTATTTCCCTTGTAGAGATAAACAGTAGGCTATAGCCTGCCATTTTATTTCTATGTCTATTTGGTTCATTAAGCCTAGATGCATGATGGAGGCAAGTGTTGTTACGTAATATGGAGACCGTGCACTTGAACATGTAATTCAATGAAAGGAGCCAAAGATGAACAATAATGTCCAACATGGCCACACATCCCACATACAGTTGCACTCAAAATTATTCAACCCCTTTCACTTTATTGTGTTGTAGATTTAATTTTAAATGGATAAAATTGCCATTTTTGCCCATCAATCTGCACTCAATAACCCATAATGACAAAGTGAAAACATGTTTTTAGAAATTTTTTCAAATGTATTAAAAATCTAACCAACCATCACTCTACAGCCAGATATGGAGTAGATATGGATGGATCACTTTAAGGGTTTCTTCTCCTGACTTTTTCCCCATAGAGTTCTATAGGAAAATGAGTCAGGAGAAGAAACCCTTAAAGTGATCCATCCATATCTACTCCATATCTGGCCGTAGAGTGATGGTTTGGGGTTCGTTTGATACCTTAGACCCTTGATGACTTACAGCCATTTCGCCAGTCATGTATTCCATACTGTACCAGCATAATTTACAGCTGAATCTAGTCTGACCCCACAATTCCCATAAAGATCCATTCAAATGCAGAGAGGTTATAGTATCTCTTGTAACAGTACCTGAAAATAAGATATCGAGAGTGTTTTGATGATGATGGGTCAGACTTCAGGAAGTAACAGCATGCAAAGGATATGCGACCAAATATGAAATATGATACTTTAAAAATGCATTAAAGCAAAGGGTTTGAAAACTTATGCACATGAGAGATTTCAGTTTTAGATTTTTCATACATTTGCAAAAATTTCTAAAAACGTGTTTTCACTTTGTCATTATGGGTTATTGAGTGTAGATTGATGGGCAAAAATGGCAATTTTATCCATTTAAAATTAAATCTACAACACAATAAAGTGTGCAAAAAGTAAAGGGGGTTGAATAATTTTGAGTGCAACTGTACATTTAGTTATCGGATTTCAGATTTGGTAATTATATACAAACCAAGCAAGAAGAACCTGTGTGGCATACAATCGCACATCTGGCACCAAAATGAATAGGCCTGCATGATGATCGCCATAACTGATGAAGGAATATGGTAGGTTTAATCTACTAAAACAAAACAGAACTGAACGTGGAATTAGAAATTTAAAAGGAAAATGTATGGAAAATGAAGGGCAAATTTAAGCTATGACTTAGAAGCGTAGGCTAGCCTTGATTTCTAACACAATAGAAGACAATGGTCCACATTCATTCGTTGACGCACATGGTTGCTGCCGCCAGACGAAAAATTATATCCGATGGGAAATAAACATTTTGCGTTTTGTGCCAAAAGAAAGGCCTATAGGCTATGCACCTTGGATCGGGAGAGGTTACAGTGTTCGACTAATCAAAAAAAATATATATTTGTAAGAAAGCATAGGCTATCCGTCATAATAGCATAAATGGATAAACACGTATTTTCTCTGAAGCGACAGAAAACGTCTTCACCCCCTGAATCACCTCCAGATCCGATGTGAGTGTAGGCTATGCTACGTAGGACCCGGTCCTCAGCTGTTTGACGTCTGAGAAGCATGAGACATCGAATGACGTCTGTACTAAAATGAAGGGGGCGTGTACACAGCCAAGAGTAGTAAAACGCAAAAGAACACCGTTTCTCGCTTATTTCAAGGCGCAGAGCACTGAGAGGATTAACGGTGCAACTCGCGTAAATGCGCGGTTTACTTTCGATAACTTATGTAACCACTGCGAATGGAATTAAAGATTCAGTAGGCTACATTTTCTAAATAATTTCCTACTTTAGAAATATATTTATTTTATTTAATTATTTATGTGTTAATGTAACTGAGGAATAACTACAAGAGGAGTGTACAATTTTAAGGTTTTTTTCCCAGATAGCCCTCAATTCATACTATCTGCAGCCTACGACGCGTATGGACGAACGCTCTTTTCGGGACTCGCAGCAAGAACGAAGGACACAAAATAAACATACAGCTCCATTAAAGAGACTATCCTTCTATAGGCTACGTGTTTAAGGAGGCGCAGGGGCGGCATTCGGAGATCTGCAAGGAGCTTGACAGGCGCCCAAGTCATTTTTGGAAACACGAAAGAATAGCCTAATTTAATTAGTTGCCGACAAAACGCTGTACCGCCATCATGCCCAGCATGCGACATTCGTACACCGTAACTGTACCCGAAGATCCCCCAGCCACAGCTTTCCCGTTCCTGAAGCCAGACCTGCGGCGGAAGAGCTCTGCGGTGTCCGGTTCGATGCTGGTGTCCACGTTTGTGGGTCTCCTCATTAACCAAGCCAAGGTAAGACAGACTCCTAGATCTGTAAACTGCTATTTAGGGGGCTGCCGGCTGTAGGGCCTTGCTCGGACTATTTTGTAACTTGGCTAACCACACTGGATTTCCCAGGTAAATCTATTCTTATTAAGAGAGTTCGCACATGGTGTTGGAACTGGCATTATTTCCGCCAGACGTTCTGTTACTTTGCACATATATTAGCTAAAACATCTTCTAAACCGAGAAAGTAGTAGCATGCTCAATAGAAGTAGCCTACATGTTGCATCAATCGAGGTCGTTCTTTATCATCATTCGTTAATGTTAGCTTTTGCCTACTGAAAATTGCATGATTTTGTAGTTGATATAGGCATATGATAACATTCCGGCGGACATTCCAATGTAATCCAATATGTTGATGACGGTTAAACAGCCTGGAACAGCCTACCTACCCTTGAATTATGTTTCAGATCAACTAAAGGTAGCCTAGTGATCCAGCAAAGCAAGTTCTTATTTTTTCTGTGTGTTATTGCCATTTGATGCGAATAAGAGCATCATTAATAAAACGCTTAACTGTGTCGTATTTTTGAACATCTTGAGCATAATATAACAAAACAGCCTGCCTCGGAAAGCGAGCAGTTTGTGCGCGGACGGAGTGGCGTGCGGAGGCGGAGCAGCTTTGGCTTGCGGTGCCGGTGAGGGGGCTCTGCTTGTTCGCGTGCAGCTGACTGGTTACGCAACAGACAGCAATCTCTAGTACACTCTCCTCTAGAGACGCGGCTCTGCGCGTGCGCCCTCCCTTCGGACCTGCACAAGTCTCTCGGCCCTCAATGCAATGCGCGGGCAAGTGCCCTATAGTAGCCTAGACTAATTGTACTTTGTATAGTGAGGCTTGACTTTTTTGCTGCTGCCCCCAATGAGTGAATTTCATTTATAAAATAATTTAATTTGAATACCACGGAAAATAATTGCACAGCTGTGTGTAATGGGCAGAACGTGGCACAATGTATGCAAAACAAAGGATTTATCATGCAAAACATCACCCAAAATCTTTCCACTTGCTAAGCCTAGATGTTGACCTGAACCAGATGTTGACCTGTACACTCTACACATAACATGAGCATTCTGGAGGAAAACATATAAATATACTTACGTTTGCACCAGAACTATGAAAACAATTTTTTTTAAGGTAATAAGACTTTAGAATCTAAACTTTAGACCACTACAGAATCTACTGTCTTCAAAACCATTTTTAGTCTAATATTTAACAACTAATTGTCACATGACAACTGAGGCATTTTGGAAGCCTTTCTTGTTTTCAGTGACTGGAAGGAGTTATATACCGTATAATTACTGCATGTGTGGTCCAGGCCCACTTAATCTCTTCCAGCAAATTAATTATCATTTTTATACTGGCACAGTAGACAGTAATGCTGATGGATTTATTGAATCTTCTTTGGTTCTACACTGATACACCACTTAGATAGAAATCTCTGCAAAGTCACTACATAGTAGCTGATCTATTGTTCCACGCTAATTATGTGCCATAATTAATGTTTTTATACCCATGGACCACTGCAACTCTCCAAGAAAGCTCACACAGTTAAAACGCGTCGTTTAACTGAGACTAACACTGATGTTCTCTTTAGTAAGTCACTCTGTACAAGTATGGAATGCATAGGTGCAGAACAAGTGCCCATTACCCTTGAAGCCTGTTTGCTGTGTAAACATTTACCTGGGCCATGCTTCATATGGAGAAGTGTCAGCACCGACTTGAGAACCTGATTTGCTTTAGTTTTCTCAGAATTATGTCCTTGCATAACACCTTGAGCTTTATTGGCCCTGCCACCAGTACTATGAGGGTACAGGGTTATGTAATACAGAGTGGAGTGTGAAACCCTCTTGAGGGTTTTTTGTTGTCCTCAAGTATTTCTTATCACTGTAGCATGTGACAGCTCCAGTCTTAAGATATGGTGCCCTCAACATCTGAAGGTACGGTAGAATGCAGTAAAGCTGCCTGGGCACCGTTGAGTTCTTGTTATTTTAACGGCAGAAATATTACTAGAATTTCCGACTGGCTGAAAAGCACCCGTTTGAGGTTTGAGGAATTTTATAGGGGAGGTCGGGCCAACCCTCTCTCCCTCAGACTTTTTAATGGTTTTTATCTGAAGAGGTGACAAGCAGGTCTGACTCCTGGGTTGGCGGGGTGAAATTTGTTTCCATTCAGTCAGTTCGGGTAATGAAATCGAAATTCAATTAATCAATTGAGAAGATATGCCTTTAATGTCATGGGAATTTTAATTTTATTTATTTTTTACAATTAGTGAAGAGTGCATTTCCCAAATTATGACCCATCGTGCTCAGTCTTTCCACCCTTCTAATACTGCCTTTGTGTTTCTACTGCACGTGACCGAGCCCAACCCTTTCTCAAGGGCCCTCTTTAACAGCCTGCTGTCCCCCTCTGCCAGTCTTATCCTGCTGCTGCTTTTGCTTCACCAGCAGGTAGCATGTGGTGCGTGATGCCAGCAACTCCACCCCACCCAACCCCCTTTTTTTGCCAAAAGTTTGTTTTGTGAACCGCTGGCACGGGACCATCAGGACAAAGTGTTCTCTGCCTCTTGCTGGAGAATGCCTGTGCCAGCTAAATTCCTGAACAGCATTTCACGGAGCGGAATACGGCGAGCGCATTCCCTCCCGTACAGATATCCTGCTCACCCCCGAACAGAAAGCCCCGCCCATAGCCGTGTGACATCTAACTAGTACACGTGGCTTTTTGATTGCTCATTGAATTTGGCTCTGGGCTTTTGGTTTTAAGGCCTATCACTGGATGATATACAAGATCTTATCACTGTGGTGTGTGCTCATAATCTGGGCCTAGAACACTGGGCCAGGAGAGATGAGATCAGTGATAAGTTGACCATTGACCCTGCATGGTACCTACTCTTTAACGGCTATATTACTGCAGGGGAGGCTGGGCAAAGTCTTTTGGTTTTGTGATGAGCAACTCCACTTTCTGTAGTGGACTAGACTCATGCACTTTATGTAATGGACTAGACTCCTCCACTTTATGTAATGGACTAGACTCCTCCACTTTATGTAACTTTATGTAATGGACTAGACTCCTCCACTTTATGTAATGGACTAGACCCCTCCACTTTATGTAATGGACTAGACTCCTCCACTTTATGTAATGGACTAGACTCATGCACTTTATGTAATGGACTAGACTCCTCCACTTTATGTAATGGACTAGACTCATGCACTTTATGTAATGGACTAGACTCCTCCACTTTATGTAATGGACTAGACTCCTCCACTTTATGTAATGGACTAGACTCCTCCACTTTATGTAATGGACTAGACTCCTCCACTTTATGTAATGGACTAGACTCCTCCACTTTATGTAATGGACTAGACTCCTCCACTTTATGTAATGGACTAGACTCATGCACTTTATGTAATGGACTAGACTCCTCCACTTTATGTAATGGACTAGACTCATGCACTTTATGTAATGGACTAGACTCCTCCACTTTATGTAATGGACGAGACTCATGCACTTTATGTAATGGACTAGACTCCTCCACTTTATGTAATGGACTAGACTCCTCCACTTTATGTAATGGACTAGACTCCTCCACTTTATGTAATGGACTAGACTAGACTCCTCCACTTTATGTAATGGACTAGACTCCTCCACTTTATGTAATGGACTAGACTCCACCACTTTATGTAATGGACTAGACTCCACCACTTTCTGTAGTGGTCTAGACTCATTCACTTTCTGTAGTGGACTAGACTCCTTCACTTTCTGTAGTGGACTAGACTCCTTCACTTTCTGTAGTGGACTAGACTACTCCACTTTCTGTAGTGGACTGGACTCCTCCACTTTCTGTAGTGGACTAGACTACTCCATGTTCTGTAGTGGACTAGACTAGACTCCTCCACTTTCTGTAGTGGACTAGACAAAACCCTCATCTTAAACCCTCATCTTCCCCACTTTAAGCTAAGAGGACCCCCTCTGATTTCACCTGTCAGTCTGTAGTTAAATCAGTTAAATGTAAACTACTTTCTAAAGGAATCATTTAAAGCCGCAGCTCATTTTATCTAATGACTGATTAAAAGTCCTGGGTTGTGAATTTAAGTAATTTATTCTTCCTGGCATGCAAAGCTATTTCTGACATAATGTGGCCATAAGAGGTTTTATATCATCCTGCAAAACATTAAAAGTGTCTAAGTTAGAACAATGAATGTGTTTCAATTCAGCGGTTGTAATTATGGTAATGAAATCCAGCAGTGGTGTAATAGTGCCTGGAGAAGTGGGTATACTTTAATTTAGCAAATTCCTGACTACAAATTGATACGTGCACCAGTGGGGATTAAGAAGTGAATATACTCTATGCCCACTAAGAAAGAAGTGGGTATACTGTGTATACCGGCGTATACCCTCCACTACACTACTGAAAACCAGTATACAGAGGCTATAGTTTGAGTACCTCATCTTAAGTGGGCTTTTTCAGGTATTTGATGGTCCAGGCCTGTTATGTGGTATGTCACTGTGGCAATGAATAAGGCCAGGTTGAGGCAGTGTAGAAATTATGTATATTGTGGCCTGGGCTTGATTTCAGTCGCCGTTGCCATCACTAATCTGATGACTGGGGCCAGGGCAACTGCTTCCTGCTCAGAGGAAGGTTATAAAACCAGGATTAGTGCCTCTCTGCCATGCCATATCAGAGCCCCTGGTACACTGTGACCCACTTCCGCCTCTACGGCCAGACAGAGAGAGAGGGCAAGAGAGAGAGGCGAGAGCAATAAGGGATTACGAGCTAGTGTGTGTATGATAAATCCCATTCTTTCACTCACACACACATACACACATACCCGTACATCACTCGCATGCACACTTCTGCACACCACACACACATCACACACATGCCTATCCATTTACACATACAGTAAATGTATACTGTCACTTAAGCAGTAAACATATAAGGAACTGGATAAACTCCAGTACATGCAAACGCACACACAAACGAGTAGTGTACTAGACTACTCCAATTTCTGTAGTAGAAAGCAACTATCTGAAAAAAGTTAAGGTGTCAGTAGCTCATGAGTAGTGTCATCTCCGCGAAGCCGGCTCTGGCGTTGGGGGGGCGTGTCTGAAGCATCGGTGAGGAGCCGGCCTCGCGGTGCTGACGGTTGACGACAGAGGTGGCGAGCACGTCCCTGCCAGTCCAGAGCTGCGAGATTAGTCATTGGGCAGGAGAAGGACTCGTCAGGGGTGCTAATGGCTAACAGAGGAGGGGACGTTTGACGTCTTCAGCACATCACCGGCAGGGCCCCGTCCAGACGTAACCAGATTAGTTCTGTTTCAAGCAGATGAGTGAAAAACACTCTGGTCAGGAAGGAGCGCGCTCGGTTTGGTGTGATTGCAGTCACCTGTCCGTTTGTGTGTGTGTGCCTGTGTTTGTGTGTTCGTGTTTTTGTGTGCGTGCGTGTGTGTGCGTTTACATTTGAGTGAGCGATAAATGCTTTTCAACTTTGCATTTGAAAATTTATCATGATGTTTTACCGGTTTGTTTTGTATATTACATTCAGTGTTCGCCTTCAACAATATTCATTAAAGGGATGTTCATGGCTAACACAGGCACGTAACGTCCTTGATCCTCATCTTCATCAGCCAGTGAAAGTGACCCCCGCTTTCTTTTTTCCATTCGCAGCAGCACTGTGGAGCTGTTCCAGTCAGCCTCCTCTGTAATCCCACAACAGACAGCAAATCAGTCAAGTGGGGAAAAATGGCCCTTGCATGACTCAGTGGAAATATACAGTGTGCTCAGGACAAGCGCGGCGCTGAACCCGCTTTATCAAAAGAGCAAACACATTCCCACCAGTATCTTTGCGTGACCGTAACGCACGCCGGTGCCAAATGGCTCTTTTCCCAAACAACTGCAAAGGAGAGCGGAGAGTGAGAAGCCAGTAAAGGTCAACGGTCCTGATACCAGACCGGGGCCTTAGCTGCACGATCAGAGACGGGGTAATGCACGGTCCATTACCGAACGCAATGCTGCATGTGGGCTGCTTTCTCAGGACAAACCAGTAGGCCTCGCTCACCGTAGGTTGTTTGTGGCGGACAGGGCGTGACAGAGGCGCGGCTAGCCATTACGCAGGCGGGGGAGAGGCTGTCTGCGTGTCAGGGACTGAGCTTGATGCGGGTTTGGGCCGCCGTAACCCGGACTTTCTGCCTCATACAGACTTCTGGGTTACTGCAAGGCCTCCGGCGTTGTGTCTGTAAAAATAGCCGTGCGTAGAGAGAGAGGGGAGAGTGGCGGAGAGGTTGAGAATGGGGGGGAGAGAGAGAGAGAGAGAGAGGGAGAGTGAGGTTGAGATGTGGGAGGAGAGAGAAAGGGAGAGGGACTGTGTGAATGAGGGAGGGTGAGAGAGGGATAGAGTGAAGTTGAGATGGGGGAGGAGAGAGAGGGAGGGTGAGAGAGGGAGGGTGAGAGAGGGAGAGAGCGAGGGTGAGAAGCTAAGAAAGGTGCTGAGGTAGCTGCAGCAGATGCCATTTTTGGCATGGCTGACATCAGCGAGGTCGTCCAATGGCACGAGGGCCGGTATGAAATCAACGTGGAATCAACGTGCCGCAACCTCTGATCCGGAACACATCCAAAAGGAGATTTGCACAAGCACCTATCTTAGAACGTCCTAGGAGTTTTTTTTCCTGCTTAAGTCACCTGTATCCCAGATGACACACTCAAAGTATGTCATATCTCAGTTTAAGAAAGCAGGTAATTAAGTGTCTACACAGCCCTGGTTAAAGCCAAGTCCTTAATCATCTACAGAGACTGGAAACGCGCACCACTCTGCTGCCCTGACCACAGTCATCCCAGAAATATCCGGTAGCAGGATGGTGCTGTGGATAATTACATTAAGGTGTTTGTGCAACTGCCTTTCTCTCATTATTTCACCAAGGGAATTTGGTGAGCTCAGGATTTCAATGCGGCTGTAATCCACAGTTAATGAATCTTTTGTTTCGGACAGACGCCGGGAATTTATATAATAATCAAATGTCACAGTGTTTCCAAGCCCCGTACAAATACGTAAATGTATTGGGAAATATGACATCATAATTTAAAAATGGCGGTCTGAGAAACGGCAGCAGTGACAAGATGTTATTTTATAAAATAGGTGATGGAACCGGATGAATATTAACACGGACTGCATTTTATATTTGTTCTGAATAAAACAATGGATGAAACAAGTTGCAGGATTGCACAAACAGAAGGCGTGAAATAGAGAGAAATGACTGGGGTCATCGATAGGTGAAAGGTCAATGGCCTCTCTTTTTTCAGGATGACCTTACTGCACAACTGCAGGGTCTCCACTGTCAGGATCAGGGCTGAGAGAGAGTATTTAAAATGCAAAATACATCCCAAATAAATGTATCAGTAAACTGCAGTCAAAATGGCAGATAAGTGGTTTTGCAGGTGGTACAGAGCTATAAACCATAGAAAAAAGAGGACAGCAACCCATATTACAAATCAAATGCATATATACAAATATACACTTTTTGGATACACTTTCGTTGGGATCTTGCTGTGCAGCCAAATGTTCAGTTTTTACTCTGACAGAGTGCATAGGGTCTTTGCTGGACTCATATAAACTCTGATAGAGTTGAATTAACACAGACTCTTGATGTGTGTGCCTTTTACACCTCTCCCGTGAGCCTGTGACCCTTCGTGTCAGGAGCACACCAACATTCAGCACTGTGGACGCAGGCTTCTCCATGCAAATATCAATCTCACGGCGCACATAACACCTTGTCACGAGCCTCGGGTCCGCCTACACTTGACTGGCTCGCTCAGTATCTCTAACATGTGCTGCGATTTTCTCCCACCACTATCGTATTTCTCCTTTCTGCCTAAAGCGGCGCGTCGCCTTTCTCCTTCAGAAATAATTATCGCCCGTTCTCGCCATATTAGCTTTGCTTGCTAATAACAGTCCTCTCCTGTTTTAAACGGGTGAATTGTCACTACATTGTGTCATGCTGCCTATTTTATTTTGTCAATGACACATTTTCCCTCTTATTGTTTTTCGAACAGAATTCCAAGAATACTCAGGGCCTGGTGGGACTGCGGAACTTGGGGAACACTGTGAGTATGCGGGCGGAACCGAGTGCCCAAATGCTGTCAATCATCATACCTAATGGTCATATACCTGAGTCTTTGTTCCAGTTCAAACACAATTCTTTACTTACCTTAGTTGCAATGCATCTTGAATGTCAGATACCAAATAATACATTTTGGATGGAATACATGTCTTCCATCACATGGGCAGTCCATCAATCAGTTTATCTGTCACATGTACAGGTATGTATGTATGGCTGTGCTATTTAATTATGTTTAAAAAACATCACGGGATAAGATCCTATCAAGGCAACAGCCTCAGGCACTCATGAAAGCAGAGTGTGCACATGTTTACAGGAGTTTAACCTTTCACCTCTGCTGAACTTTGACCCTTTGGCTACCTTTCTCAAAAACGTGTGCTCTTGTTCTTCCGCAGTGCTTCATGAACTCCATCCTGCAGTGTCTGAGCAACACGCACGACCTGCGGGATTACTGCCTCCACAACTGTCACCGGCAAGACCTCAACAACAACAGCCGTGCCAACACCGCACTCATGGAAGGTGAGAGACTCAGACGTGCCCCCCCCCCCCCCACACACACCCTACACAGCAGTTAACTGTTAACTGCACCTTCAGCTGAAACCTGCAACTGCTTCAGTTCAGAGTTCCATTTTTTAAGCATTTAGCAGAAGCTTTTAGCCAAAGGCGCTTAGAGAAGCTGCAACATGACACGTAGACCACCAGTAGAGGTAGAGACAAAAAACCCTTTCACACACACAGCCTAGCCTGACAGTTTGGCGAGATTTTGCCATTTAGGGGTCATGTAACTAGCTACACAGTACACGTTCTCCCCGTCACATGTCCATGTCATACTGAGGTGATAAGTTTAAGTAAATATAAGTAAAGTTCCCATAAGTAAAGTAAAGTTCCCGTTGGTGTATGTGCGCGTTAAAATGTGGCATGGCGTTTCACTGACGATTCATTAGCATGCTACCGAAACATTAGCTGGCTTCTCTGGCTAGTAAGCCAGAGTTAACATACTTTGCTGTGACTGTATACGTCCTGGTTATGCTCTTGACCTACTTCCGCCGCATCGTTAGCTCTTTTAAAGTATTTAACAGCCACTTGTCAAGACAACAATTACTGGCGCTGTTATGCATGAATGCTGTCAACCCTGTAAAATACCAGGTAGTGACAGTTTATACGGGACTGTTCCGTGTTCCATGTAGGAAAGCAGTTAAGTAACGGAACAATAGCTGTTTAGTCAAAATTCAGAAAAAAAGAAGAAAATGTAACCCGCTGCGGTGGTCTCTGACGTGCCCCTGTCCTCTGGTCTCGTTCAGAGTTTTCCAAGCTCACCCAGACCCTGTGGAGGTCATCCGGCAGCGACGCGGTCAGCCCATCCGAGTTCAAGACCCAGATTCAGAAGTACGCCCCCAGATTCGTGGGATACAAGTAAGTGCAGCCAAGTACACAGGACAGACCTGCTACTGCTGTCCAGGACAGATGAATGTGACAGTGTTAAATCAACACTTTACTCTTTAGTGCATCTGATCCCTCTTTGAGTCATAGGTCCCCTTGTAAAAGATATTTCGATCCCAGTCGGGTATTCCTGGTAAAATAAAGGCTAAATAAAAAAAATCTATATGAATTAGCACTGAATATTTCACTGTTTAGATTCAACACTGCAGGACATTATTGAAGATTTCTCTTTCTCTCTCAAATTCAAATATTCTTATAGACCACTCATAGACAGAGTATTGCCAAAGCAATCATTTACAACATAATTTAAAACAACATTTACAACAATATCAACTACATTAAAGACGCTCATATTTACTTATTATTAGAATTTACATTTAATTTCACTGGGAAACGGAACTATAAAAATGATAATAATAATGTCCTCTCTCTCATTCTACTCCAGCCAACAGGACGCCCAGGAATTCCTGCGCTTCTTGCTGGACGGCCTGCACAACGACGTCAACCGCGTCGCCATTCGGCCGCGGGTGGACATGGAGGACTTTGACCAGTTGTCGTAAGTAGTGCATGTGACACTACTTTGCTGCGCCTTAGAGTCACGTCCTTCAGTACAGCAGCCAGATCATTTCACGTCACTGCTCTGAATGAGCTGAAAAATAAACGCTGAACTCAAAAAAAGATGTGCACTAGATGAGCACCACAACCGAATGAATAGAAAGCCAAGACCTAGCAATTAATAATGTTTATTTTGGCTCCAACATAGCTGCTGTGAGATACAACGAGACCTTTTTTTTATTGTTTTCCATTATATCCCCTCTTGAGTAAAGATGTGCAGCTTTAGTTGGCATCTCGACCGATTCCGCGGTCTACGCGAATAGCTGAGAATCACACCACGCTGTAAGGTTCCCACCGTGCTGCTGTGTTAATGGGAGGTGTGGCACAGGTGTGTGTGTGGGCGGGACTGTCATTGATTGACATCCACGTTTGTGTCCTGTCCTCCGCAGAGACGACGAGAAAGGGAAAATGATGTGGAACAAATACCTGGAGAGAGAGGACAGCAAAATAGTGGGTGAGTTAGCGATCCGTCTCTGTGTTCCCAGCTTGTTCTGCAGAGAGCTGAATGTGTTACGGTCAGTGAGAGAGTGAGAGAGTGAGAGAGTGAGAGAGTGAGAGAGTGAGAGAGTGAGAGAGTGAGAGAGTGAGAGAGTGAGAGACTGACTGCATGTACCTGTCTGTGCAGATCTGTTTGTGGGACAACTGAAGAGCTCTCTGACCTGCAGTGACTGTGGCTACTGCTCTACTGTCTTTGATCCATTCTGGGACCTGTCACTCCCCATCGCCAAGGTGTGTACACCTGATCCACACGCTCGCACACAAACACACACACTCATAAAGCATCAGTATATAAGAACGTAAGTGTACATAATGAAGAGAACAGGCCATGTAGGCTGGGCTGGGCCTGAGCTGCCAATCATGACGTGCCCTGGCTGTGCGTGACCTTTGCCCTGCTTCTCTGTCCCACCACAGAAGAGCTCAGGGGAAGTGAGTCTGATGGACTGCGTGAGACTCTTCACAAAAGAGGACGTGTTGGATGGAGATGAGAAGCCGGTGAGCGCTCGAGTGTCTCTTCTGTTTCTCCATCTCATTTCCGCTTTAACCGCTTCACCCAGCCAGTATTAGCCTGTTGCATTTGATCATTAATCATATTACTCAATGCTTCTTTTGGCCTGTGATACACATAATGCAAGTCTAAGACACTGTACTTTGTACTGTAGCTTTGCTTCTGGTCTGTAAAACATTGTGTGTGTGTGTGTACCCTCTCTTACAGACATGCTACAGGTGTAAATCCAGAAGAAAATGTACAAAGAAATTCACCGTCCAGAAATTCCCCAAGATCTTAGTGCTTCGTATCCTTTCAAGAAGACCAAAAGTTACTTAATAATAATAATAATGTATATTTATGAGTCCGTTTTCATACCACACTCAAAGCACACAATTCACAATGGAACTTACAAGTAAAGGCATGTGATATATGTTAAAAATAAGTCAAAGTGAGGTCAAATATAAAGCTGAAAAGAGACGACATAAAACGTAAAAAAATCAAATGAAATGGTGGAACAGTTTGTCTAGTATTTTGGCCACCCACTGATATCTTGCGGTACTGAATGCATTTTAAGCTGCGCTTACAATGTATTCATTGACATAAAATGTAGTAGGGCGTTTATTTCTTAACACATTACACATTTATTGCATATACATTATTACATATGTTTACAGTTTTGACGTACGTATGTGGAAGTGCAGGTGGCAGTGACGGTACATGTTGATTTAAAAAGCATATTTCTTGACTGAGGCCCTCGCCCCAGATCTGAAGCGTTTCTCTGAAGCTCGGGTCAGAGCCAGTAAGCTCTCCACGTTTGTCAGCTTCCCTATGCGGGACCTGGATCTCGGGGAGTTCGCGTCAGAGAACAGCGGTAAGCACTCTGCCCCCTCGCTCAGCAGCCCAGCGAGCGCGTACGCGGCCCATGGCGGCTTCTACCGCGTTTCACAGCGCCATCGCCATTACATCACTGAGGGAGTTTACATGCAATAATAGTAGCAACTGTACAACCATCTCTCTCTCTCTCTCCTGTTTTCTCTCTCCCCCCTCTCCCCCACCCCCCACCCCCTTCTTCCCTCTTTCACTCTTTTTCACTCCCTCTGTTTTTCTATCTCAAATTCCGATGTACTTTATTTGCAGGACAAGATTAAAATACACCGTTGATATTAACAACAACCCCCCCGCCCCCCCCCCAATAAATAATATTAATAGATAAACAAATCGAGAATAACTGTATACTCTGTAATTAATCCGACCTATTTCTCTCTCTCTCTCCTCCCTCTCCAGCGAATGCCGTATATAACCTGTATGCAGTGTCAAATCACTCAGGAACCACGTTGGGCGGCCATTATACGGCCTACTGTCGCAACCCCACCCTGGGAGAGTGGTACAACTTCAACGATTCCAGGTAACCCCCCCCCCACCCCTCTCTCTTTACTCCACAGGCCTCCACATACCCGCAGGAGAGACTTCCCGTTGCCCATACTGAAAAACAATGGAAGATGCGCTTACGAAAAGACAGTGTGAGACATGGGTTCTTATTGGTGGAGCAGTCTCCTATGAGCTTCACAAACCCATGCATGCCTACACACATACACGCAGTCACGCTTGCGTATGTGCACACACGCTCTCATGCGTGTATATGCGTGTGCACGTCTCACGCTAGCGTGCATTTACACGCGTACATGCCTGCAATCGCACACCCCTGCAGCATACACACATTCCCAATAGTGCTCTCACCTCTGCATAAACATGCACATACATGGCATTCCATTACATTCATTTACTTGCGTGCCCTCATGGACACACACACTCTCACGCACACAGGCATACACACGCAATCTCTCTCTCTTACCCACACACACACACACACACACACACACTCTCACGCACACAGGCATACACACGCAATCTCTCTCTCTTACCCACACACACACACACACACACACACACACTCTCACGCACACAGGCATACACACGCAATCTCTCTCTCTTACCCACACACACACACACACACACACACACCACGCACACAGGCACACACACGCAATCTCTCTCTCTTACCCATGCATACACATGCACATAGATACATACACAATTTCACTTGTGCACACAAACACACACACACACACACACACACACACACACACTCTCTCACGCACA
This sequence comes from Synaphobranchus kaupii, assembly GCA_029718625.1. Lineage (NCBI taxonomy): Eukaryota > Metazoa > Chordata > Actinopteri > Anguilliformes > Synaphobranchidae > Synaphobranchus > Synaphobranchus kaupii. The sequence continues at coordinate 35,379,906 of CM056389.1, read as the reverse complement.
CACACGCAGACACACACACACACACACACACACTCTCACGCACACAGGCACACACACAATCTCTCTCTCTTCCACACACACACACACACACTCTCACGCACACAGGCACACACACTCTCCCTACGCTCTGAGTGCAATGTCGGTGATTAGACTGAGAGGAAATGGAGGCTTTATCCTGCTCTCTGGCAGCTTTCCTCTTCTCTCCTTCCTCTCCTCTCTCCCTCTTTCACCCTTACTCTCTCGCTATTTCTTTCTCTCTCTCCTCCTGTCAGCGTTACTTTCCAAATATATCTGCCCCCCTCCGTGGCTTCTCCACCCCCTCTGCACGCGTTCTTTCCTTTTCCCTTTCTAAGCCTCTCCTTATCTGTCCATCCGCATGCACCTTTCCCTCCGACGCAAGACCGCCGCCCACGTCAATCCTGCGCTTCTGTCTGTCTGAGACTCAACATTCTACCCTCCTAATAAAATATATGATAAAGATATAGTAACTCTCCAGAATATATGGGCATGCTTATTATTTAAAGCATAAATATTGCCGCTTTTTGACATTCACTTCACAAAAGTGAATTATATACAAGATACAATAAGCACTTCACAATCTTTGGGAAAATAAACCAATTATTGGCACTTTCACGTATTGCAATATATAATTTTTTTCAATCCACTGTTGTAAAATGTATTAGATTGTATTTTCAGAAAAGACCACATATTTACTATATATTTCCATAAGGGATCCTGTACCTCTCCGCTCTGTCACTGTGATGCTGTTAGTATATGATATAAAAGGCCCGGCTCTCTGCTCTGTCTCTGTGGTGCTGTTAGTATATGGTATAAAAGGCCCGGCTCTCTGCTCTGTCTCTGTGGTGCTGTTAGTATATGGTATAAAAGGCCCGGCTCTCTGCTCTGTCACTGTGGTGCTGTTAGTATATGATATAAAAGGCCCCGGCTCTCTGCTCTGTCACTGTGATGCTGTTAGTATATGATATAAAAGGCCCGGCTCTCTGCTCTGTCACTGTGATGCTGTTAGTATATGGTATAAAAGGCCCGGCTCTCTGCTCTGTCACTGTGGTGCTGTTAGTATATGGTATAAAAGGCCCGGCTCTCTGCTCTGTCACTGTGGTGCTGTTAGTATATGATATAAAAGGCCCGGCTCTCTGCTCTGTCACTGTGATGCTGTTAGTATATGGTATAAAAGGCCCTGGCTCTCTGCTCTGTCACTGTGGTGCTGTTAGTATATGGTATAAAAGGCCCGGCTCTCTGCTCTGTCACTGTGGTGCTGTTAGTATATGATATAAAAGGCCCGGCTCTCTGCTCTGTCACTGTGATGCTGTTAGTATATGATATAAAAGGCCCCGGCTCTCTGCTCTGTCACTGTGGTGCTGTTAGTATATGGTATAAAAGGCCCGGCTCTCTGCTCTGTCACTGTGGTGCTGTTAGTATATGGTATAAAAGGCCCGGCTCTCTGCTCTGTCACTGTGGTGCTGTTAGTATATGATATAAAAGGCCCGGCTCTCCGCCCTGTCTCGGTCATGGTGGACTGATAGGTTCAGTGATGGATGGTCTGTGTGACTCACGCACGCCCACCTCCCTCTGCCCCTCCCTCTCCTCCACAGGGTGACGCCCATGTCTTCCAGCCAGGTGCGCAGCAGCGATGCCTACGTGCTGTTTTACGAGCTCGTCACCTCCTCGAGGGTGTGAGAGAGCGCCGGACGCAGGTCGAGGACGATCCCCACGCCCGTCGGGCTGATGTCACGGAAACAGGGGCACCTGCCACCCTTCAGCCCCCGCCCCCTCCAAGGCCAGCCTCATACAGCAGGACTAATCCCACGGGCTGAGAGTGGGCGTGGGGTAGGGCTGTCATGTCTGTCCGTGGACTTCTGAGAGAGCCGGAGGAACTGGCTGGAACCCTGCCCCCACATCCCGCCAAACACCCCCCCTTCAAATGTCCTCTCTCTCCCTGTCTCCCCCCCTGTGTGGCTCTGCGGGCGTGTGCGTCAGCACCAGGCAATAACCCAGACAGCCGTGTGCCCCTCTGGGCTTCCTCTCCACGCACTGTGACAGGACTACATCTCCCACTGTGACAGGACTACATCTCCCACTGCGACGTCTGTTTCATTTGCCTTTTTTTTTTTTGTTTTTATTTATTTATTTATTTTCAAGATCACACTAACCTTAAGGACTCACTCCACTTTTTCCATTTTCGTCCCGGATTCCATACGCGGCGAGCTCCCCCGGCGCCCTGGGAGACGGACGGTTTCACAGCGCCCCCCGCTGGCCCTTTCGAAATCCGAGGACGACGAAGGCAAATGGACTGACGGACGGACGGACGGACGGACGGGGACTTCTCTTTTTCCGCCAGGCGCCCCCTTTTCCCCGTCGGCGCCTCGGCGTTCGTCCCCGTCGTTCTCTCATCGCGGCCTCCCCCTCGGCGCTCCTCCCTGTGTGGTAACGGGGTCGGGGGGGGGAGCAGGAGGCCGGCCGTTCTGCGGTCACAGGGGACATTCCCAACCCTTCATCCTCGCACCGTCACTGCTCCTGGGTTTAAATCATGTGAAGGAAATCTCAACAGTGACAACTTTTATCATTGAACACGTGATGGGAAGAACGTTTTGAAAACATGACACATGTCTATTTTTTGTATTATGATGCAATATAGAGAATGTTCTATGCAGTGGTGCTGCAAGTGGTCATTACTGTTTTTGGTTAATTTAATGGGCTAGAGGCAACACTTTATTTTATGCTGCCTGGTGATAATGATGTGATGAATTCACACTTTTTAACTGGCAGAAAAAAAGATATATATATATATATTTAAAGGTATATATTTATATGTACCTGAATAAATGTGAAGGACAAGTCGGTACTTGTGTTTTATTGTGAAACTGTATGACGGGTGCTTATACACACAAATGAGTGTCCTCTTCTCTCAACTGAGCTGGTGCAAACATAGTCCAGCCCTTACTTCAGCATGGACTACCTGGGCCAGTTCATTTTATGCCAAGTTACCTTTCAACCGAATGAGGTAAACCATCATTTGCTACCATATGGCACAAAGGAGGATGTATGCCGAGTTCAAGATTTGGTTTAGATTATAAATCTGAACTATGCTCCTGTAAAGGCTGCTGAAGGTAATGTCTGAATCCTTGGCACTCTGATCTCCTTGCTGATTTTAAACAGGAGCCAGCAGACACTGCAGTTCTCCATGACTAGAACTGAGGACCATTTAGCTAAAGAGTTCACACGCCTTGTTTCCAAGACTAAAATAGGCTCCTGGTTGAAGC